>CM056172.1:4819279-4835640 GCA_029691765.1 Entomobrya proxima
TGTTTGCATATATTGTTAGAATGAGTGCGCTGGCGACTACTAAAATAGTTGTTATTTTGGTGGTCGATGTCGCCTTTATGTCTCTTATGATTTTTGGGCGTTATTCCCGGTGGACTTGGGAATTTAAGAGACATCAGGGGAATTGGTGTAGTTTGAGGGGTCTTGTTGGAGGTTCCCATCGATGTAAAATGGTTCCTATCTGATTCCAACCCGCACCTCGAAAGGCCGGCTTCGGAATCAGGTAGGGCCACTCTACATGCACTCTCCTCCCGTACTTCCAGTCTGCACCCGGTTGGGCCGACTTCGGAAGCACTTCTGGCTTCTTCTAACCAGATGAGTCGGCGGGAGCAAGAAGCACGCATTATTCATCGTTTAGGTACTCTGGCACCTATGGGACTTAATACAGAGTTCACTTATATATAGAATGAAAACGGGGCCATTCTATCCTCAAAAGTTCAAAAATCAGGCGTAGCTCCCACCTGAGGTGGGAATTTGGGCGAGATCTCATCACCATCGAATTCCTCGTCCAAACTTTACTACCCCCTCTGCCATTCCCACCAGAAAAAATCTCAGACCCTGAAAACCTCAGGTTGTCGAGATATTTAGCCCTGAAGGTGGGGTGAACAAAAATTTTTTGAGGTACTTATATAAGTGAACCCTAGTATAGGCCTCATTTGCATATCTATTGGATATGCAAATTAGGCATAAGCAGGGTCCAAAAACCTATAAATACCCCTGCATTTCCAGCTTTTGCCTCAGTGCGTTTTTGGAAGTTGAACTGACAACATCTCCAGAAACGCTTATCCTGAAGAAGGTGACTTGCACCGAAACGTCGAGTTATTTTCTCACCATGCCCCCACCGAAGCCTATGGATGTAAAGCATAGGCACCAACATAAGAAGGGGAAGTCTATGGTGCAGCATAGACTTTGCCCTTCAGCTGACATTAACACCAATGTCAGTAGTGTTGGAGTTGGTGTAGAGCAGGAGGTGTCCGTGTTACGGCATGGGCGTCTACCTGTAGGGTCTACCCATCAAAGCACCCTCCTTGGCGGTGCTTCCGAAGTCGGCCCAACCGGGTGCAGACTGGAAGTACGGGAGGAGAGTGCATGTAGAGTGGCCCTACCTGATTCCGAAGCCGGCCTTTCGAGGTGCGGGTTGGAATCAGATAGGAACCATTTTACATCGATGGGAACCTCCAACAAGACCCCTCAAACTACACCAATTCCCCTGATGTCTCTTAAATTCCCAAGTCCACCGGGAATAACGCCCAAAAATCATAAGAGACATAAAGGCGACATCGACCACCAAAATAACAACTATGTTTGCATATATTTACCGCATAAACGTCAGGTATTTTCAACAAAGATTTGATCAAAATATTTACTTGAAGAAGTCAGGCTACTACTTTACAAAAGAGAAGGAATAGATGGTTTGTTAACATGAGAAAACTATTGGGTACTCATTTAACGCATAAACAGTATAAAATTACATACAGTATTTACAGAATTATAGAAAAAAACAATTTCATACATAATTTATCTGATTTATCAGGAATTTCTTATTATGTTCAGTTAAGTTCATCTTGGCATTAGGTCTTAATTTCATTCCATCGAATAAGCCAAACTTTAAAGGGTTTCAAAAGAAACTACACAGTAATTTAAGGGAACTAGCTCGGAATGTACATTATAAATTACATGAACTTGAAAATGAATTTGGATGTTTAGACAAATTCTTACACAACTGTAAAAAACGTACTAACCCATCAAAATATCTACTGGTAGTATATAATGTAATGTTTCCAGACATAGATCTGATAACCAACTCGTTTTAAATGACAATGACACAATACAATAAATTCGAATTTCCTCCAAGACAAATTATAAACCGATGTAAAGCTTTTATACAAACAAACAGATTAATAGTCAAAAATGCAGACAAGAATGCAGGTATATGCATAACGATGAAATCATGAGACATTTGTATATTTGTGTGATATATGAACATACATACATTCCTTCCTGTACAGCTCAATATGAAATACAAATGCAGGAATTTATAGATAAAGCCAACTCACTAAAGCTAGAAATAACTTATAATACGTCTTTATCAGATATCACTAATTATCGACATAGTACAGCCAGTTTCTATATTTTACCCAAAGTGCATAAATCATTCACCATTTTCCCTCCTGGTAGGCCAATAAGCAGCACTTGTGATACGATTAATAGAAATATTAGTGCATATGTAGACTACCTACTTAAACCTGTAGTGTAAAATCTTCCAGGTATCTTATTGATACAAACGCATTTTTTGATTTTATTAAATCAAGTACAGCTATATAAAAATAGGACTTATATGCTTTTTACATACGATATTGATAGCATTGAAATTTGAAAATCTGTAATTGTAAGAAATTTTCAATTGAAGCCAATGAACAATACGCAGACTGAAATGCAGAAGGTTACATAGAGCCAGATTAGTTAAGCAGATTATTAAATCTTTGTTTGGACTATTCTTTCCTTCAGTACAACAAAGAATTTTTTAAACAGAAGAAAGGAATACAAATGGGTAATAGCGCTTCAGTCTCAATAGCAGCTTATTATGAACTGAAGAATATGCTCAAAAGTAAAGAAATAGTATTCCATGAACGGTTTGTCGATGACGGGTTTATGATTGTGGATTCTACGGATATAACTAATTTTAAACATGGTGCGATAATTTGTTTAAACGTGAATATTTAACATTTTAGCTTACAAATGACTTAAGAAGTACTAGTATAGTATAAGAACTAGTCTATAAAAAACCCATGTCACGAAATTTATACTTGTCATATTTTTCTAATCACCCTAAACATATTTTAAAATCACTACCATATAGTCAGAGAATTAGAATAAAACGTATCTGCAGTAATAATGAAGATTTCACCAGAGAAATAAACACAATGTTTAAGCTTTTCAGAAAACGAGGTTATCCAAATGAGATTTTGGACCAATGTATGCAACGTTTAAATGATAAGAGTTGACAAGTCTTACTAAAGTCAAAAAGTCGTTAGGGAAAAGGGATAGTCTATTTTACGTAGTAATGCCCTTTCATTCTAATGTTAAAAACCTAAAGAATGTAACTCATACTATACTTTCTCACGAGATAAATAAATGTACGCATACAGAAATAAGGAATATAACAGACCACTTCGAATTTAAAATAGTTTATTGTAACAACGAAAGTTGTACAACAGTAGAGCGTGTACTGAGTAAGAAAATGTAAATAGACTTAAGTTAATATCTTGTTCGGTGCAATATATTTATATGTATAAAGCTTACTTATATAGTATAGTGTGTATCAACATAAAAACTGATTATATATACCTATCATAATTTACATTTTAGAACCTTAGAACCATTTTAGAATTTTTAGAATTTAAGTTCCTTGTTCACTTTTCATTTTTCAACATCACAATTGTCTATGAACCGCCATACTGAAAGAACGCAAAACATCTTCGTTTTGTCCTAAAAAGGTATTGTAGTAGCCAATTATTGTATTATATATTTTATAAGGCTAGCCATAATTAATTTGATAAATCCGTTGATGTACTAATTATTTTTATCGTCCAAATTTGAAATGTCATATTTTAAATTAGAATATGTAACTTGTGTTTTCCCAGTCTGCCAGAAGAAGACCTTACAGAAACCGGTCGCAGCAATACTGGCGTTTTTAATCGATTTGAATAAATACTTGACATTTGATTATAGTTTGAAGCATTCGTCTTTTCATTAACCAAGTCTCAAGTTGCCCAGAGCGGAATTACAAAGGTGTTAATTTTGAGCATCAAAAATTGCCATATTTACCTGTTATTCAATGAGGATAAGGATGAGGAGGTCTTTTCTGTGACAATATTACGTTGTGACCATTAAGTTTTTATAAAATAATATATCCAAAAATCCGAAAATTTAAAAAAAAATTGAATTCAAACTGTTGTAACTTACCAGGAGTAGACTTCTAGAAACTTTCAAAGGGTAGACCATCAAGACTTGTTAATACTCTATCTATCGTAGTAATTTGCTGTCGAAAATACTAACAAGCAAGCTATGCATAAAACTGTAAGTCAAGACATTTCCTTTAATCGAATTTAATGTATTCATAGTCAATTGGCGAGTCTTTTAGAAATTATTAAAGACTTACTAACAGCATATCTAAACGCCCTTTGAAAGCTCTATCAGAAACAGTCGTGGTTACCTTGACAACACTACCATAACAAATGCCAATCAAATTATTCAATACGTTGGGCTTGACCAAAACTGTCAAAATTTTGCAGAATCGAGCGTAAACTTTTTCTAGACAAGGTATTCAAAAAATGAAGAACCACCATTTTGCAAATTTCATTGGAAACATTTTGACATGTAAACTTTGAAATTTGAACACTTTGGTGACAAGTGATAACTGATTATCTAAAGCAAATTTGAACAAATTTTTAAAAATTGGATTTTTTAAAACTTTTCGTTTTTTACGCATAAGCCCCAAAAAACCCAAAATGCTTACATATTTATGTTTTGATGCATGCTGGCTACAGTTTCACCCAAATTCGGCACAAAAACAAAAGTCGTATATGCGTTAAATATATGCAAAAACTTTGGAATTACAAGAACTTCTAATTTTGAGTGCTCACCATCACTCGGCGTTACTCTGTAGTAGTGACAATAAAATGGCAATACTACGCAACCTGAAGTTAATAAAAAATCCGGAACTCGCTGTAATTAAAATTGTATTTACTTACCTTCTACTTCAACTATTTAAAAAATACGAGTGTTCGTATGTGTTCCCTGCTGTTTGAATCTCCCCAAGGGACTGTTTACACGACAAACTCACGCCACCGTTTCGGACCACCACCACCACTCTTAAACGTGAAACTGTTTGTTTTATAAATTTTATTTGTTTATCCTACCGTACTGTATCAATAAACTTTATGATAATCACAACAAAACGTTTTAAACAGAGTTAAACAATTTAAATTTTGTATTTTAAGTAAATAAAAGCTTGTCTTCACAATCGAAAACGAAAAATGCAACTGACACATTGCCATAAAAGTTTTAACGTAGCACAACTGATCCTCAATCACAGATGGCTCAGTCCTGGAAAAAACTCAGACACAGCTAGTTGTACGTGCTGTTGTATAACAATTACATCTACCACTGGATATAATGTTAAGGTACGATATATTGGCTCGGACAGCCAGTCGTATGTGTGCTCTACATGCACCATTATATTCACATTATATTAAGTTCGGCGTAGTACGTCATTTTTCATTTACACCTATGTTTCGCATGTAATAAGTTTTAGTTTTGACATGCATTACTGGAAAATGGAACGACAGTTAGATTTTGTATTGTCGATTTGGCCGGCAATAAATTTAATTATGTTCATTTTCCTGGCTTTTTCATTGCTGCTAAAACGAGGCTACATAACTACTATCGGTTTATGTAATTAGATAACAATTGTCAATAAAAATTGACTTCTTAGAAATGACATTACATTGGTATAGCTTACACCTGGAATTTCCATGTACTTTTCTGTAAGCACATAAGCAAGCATAGAACACTGCATAGCATTTTGTCGATTGAATGAAAGGGTCTGTGGAATGAATGACATTACACATCTGTCTACATTTCATAACAGTCCATCAACCGCAGCTGCGAAGAAAACAATATTCATGTATTCTAAGAATCATTTACATGATTACCGGAAAGTTCATTCAAACAATTCATTGCAAACACTTCATCGCGAACACTTCATAGCAGAAACACTTAATCGCAGAGTAATTTCATTGCGAACATTTCATCGCAAGGAAAGTTCATCGCAGGGATAGTTCATCGCAGGGAAAGTTCATTGCAGGGAAAGTTCGTCGCAGGGAAAATTAATCGCAAGGAATGTTCATCACAGGGAAAGTTCATTGCCAAAAAACTTAATTTCAGAGCAACTTCATCGTGTGGAAACTTCCCTAAAAATATGAATGTTTATACATTACAATAAGTTTTTGTAGACTACTTAATTGCGGACGGGGTTTCGACGATGTTTTGTCCATGACAAGTTTATTTGCCCTGCTGGGGGCTTTACATGGTCGTAGTGCAAATAGCACAGTTCACGTATAAGGAAATATCTTTTATGATGTAAAATATTGAATATGAAAGGCAAGGCTAGCTCGTAGAACATGAGAACTGGTAACACGGAGTCGCAGGTTCTAATACGATAGGTAAATTCTTTTATTTTAGGAAACCAAAAGTACAAATTTAGATCTAATCCAGGTTCTAATTGTTGGGTACAATAAAATAGGGGCAATCCAATACTTGATTCTCTGCCTACTAGAAATCCCAAATCCAGGAACTTCTACAGAGCGATGATCAAGCCACTACCTGGCCATGTCTATCGTCTGTCCCGCACTGAACTTACAAGTGATAAGTTCGTGCTTTATATAAAGTTCACAGAGTTCAGGTTTTTACGCCTAATTGTCGAAAAATTATAACATACAACAATATATATTATCTAACACTGAAATTACGTTTAACTAAAAATGGACGCATGCTATTTGACTAATCTGAACTAGAGACTCTATAGCATCTAATATCAAACCTTACTATTATTTTGAATTTTTTGTTATGTCGTGTCTCTAAGACGAAGTTTTCTGATTTTTGAGATTAGGTGTCTTTGCAACTGTGTTATTTTGTAATTAAGTTGCTCTGCATTCAATTTCCCCTGCAATTAAGTTTCCTTGCAATGAACTTTCCCTGCGATGAACTTTCCATGCGATGAACTTTCCCTGCGATGAACTTTCCATGCGATGAACTTTCCCTGCGATGAACTTTCCATGCGATGAAGTTTCCCTGCGATGAAGTTTCCATGCGATGAACTTTCCCTGCGATGAACTTTCCTTGCGATGATATGTTCGCTATGAAATTACTCTGCGATTAGGTGTTTCTGCAATGAAGTGTTTGCAATGAAATGTTCGCGATGAAATGTTCTCAATGAAATGTTTGCAATGAAGTTACCGGATACCATTTACATTCCATCCGCAAGGGCAATGATCAATAAGCTTTTGTAAAGTTAGGAAAGCAGACGAGACGATTTAATTTTACTACAATAATGGTCTAACAAGGGAACCTTTTCAGGTGCCAGCGCGATCCAGAGACGAGATATACCAATTCTGGTCAAGTTTAGTGCGTAGATTACGAATCTGAATTTTGTTTTCTGCAAAAATAATGTTTTCGTCTTCTACAGTAGGATTTATGTAGCGCGCGCAAGCTGTATTTGACGCAGTTCAGCGTAAGCGCAGCATACCTTTGCTCCTCCCTCCCCTACTTTTTTGTTGTTTGCGCTGAAAGAGAGAGGAAGGAGGAGGAGGAGCAAGCAGCTTGTTGTGCTATGTAAAGGGAAGAGGCAAGCCCGCGCTCTCTCTTACACGAGCAAGAAAATGCAGAGAGATGAGGGAGGCGCAATAGTATGCTGCGCTTACGCTGAACTGCGTCAAATACAGCTTGCGCGCGCTACATAAATCCTACTGTAGAAGACGAAAACATTATTTTTGCAGAAAACAAAATTCAGATTCGTAATCTACGCACTAAACTTGACCAGAATTGGTATATCTCGTCTCTGGATCGCGCTGGCACCTGAAAAGGTTCCCTTGTAAGTTATGTTTACATCAAAATCCTGACCAGCGTACTCAATTGCAACTTAAAACTCAGTTTCACCGTTATAAAGCAGTTTAAGGCTTATTGTGACCACCCGACAAATGAAGAGTATATTTTGCTTAAAGCAATAAGAAAATAATATAGAATTTTTAAAAATGCAAATATTTGTATAACTGACGTTTTCAGAAAATTGCAAATTACAAGTAAGTTTTGACATGTTGCAAATCACCTTAAAATCATTGATAGTAAATTGTGCACGTAGTTAGATATTTTTATTTGTTTACAAATCTTTGTATAGCATTTCCGTGTTTGCATTTACATATGTGTCGCACAGCATGTACGCTGTAAAACTGCAGTATCTGGCAGTTAAGGTCCTAAATCAGGGCCTTAATACACAAATTTTAAGAAATTGGTTGAAAATTCGTAATTCTGGTCAAAACCTGACCTAAAATCATGTGTCGCATGCTATAGGTTCTACTATGAATTGTTTTGAAATCGCTGTGACCTCTGACCTAGAGTTGACCTATTGACTTCAAATTCAAAATGGTTGTGGCTGAGGTGCTATAGTATATGTATATCAAGTTTGGCTGTAATCGGTTTAGCCGTTACTGAGTAAATTGCATAAATGCTATATCTGGCAACAAAAAGTGCCTGAATCAGGGCCTTGGAACCTGAATTCTGAAAATCAAACTGCATCATCGGAGTCGTGGTAAAAAACTGACCTAAAATCATGTGTCGCATGATATAGGTCCTATGTAAAAATATTGTGTCGTTGGTGACCTCTGACCTTTAGAGTTGACCTATTGACCTGAAATTCAATAGGGTTGTGGCTAAGGTGCTTTAGTATCTGTGTACCAAGTTTGGCTGTAATCGGCAGCACAACATTATCAAGTATCTTAGCGATACTTAATAAATTATAAGGCTGTTCCTTAAACCCTTTGAATAAATTGACAACAATTATAATTTATCCTCAAAGAATCATAAAAGAGCCAATGATGATTAATATTTTGACACGACAGGATTGGGCATGATAAAATGAGGGTGAACAAATGTCTTTTTGAGGGTCGACTGGTATATACCCTTTTTTATTTAGATTAGATAAATTCCTTGGTTTGGTCTGTAATTAAAAAATTAACTAAAATAATTCCTCAACATTTCTATGTTTTAAATTGCGCACTTCATTTTTTATCATATCATATTTTATCATGAATTATGCAGGCTACACTACATTTTAGCGTGAGAATCAGCTTTGTTTGGTTTTTGGTAGTGCAAATTAGTTTAAGCTTAGACTATGTTCTGATGTAATTATGTATTTGCGTAAAACAGTTTAAGCTTGTGTTCACTAGTCGTAGCCACTAAAATAATTATTAATTGAATTTGCAATAGAGCGTATTAGTGCTTATGAGAATTGAACTGACATTTCATAATTTAGCTAGCGCGCACAAACATGTCTGTAGTCTGGAGAATTAGTTCTAATCAATATAGTTTCAATGAATTATAAATTATTTTCATCAAACTTCATGAACTCGTATAATGTGATATATCATATCTATATTATGTAGCTAGTTAAACTCCATTGAGTTAGTATGAAATAAGTAAAGAACTCTGCTCAAAATTTTATGACTTTGTTTTGAAGCCATTATTAGAATGTATATGAGTTTCTGCAATGATTTCAAGAAACACATTGAGATCTGGATTACTCATAAGTAAATACTTGGTAAGATGGGCTATAAACTGTTGCAGACGTTTCTAAAAATTGAGTTAGATAGAGGTGCTTTGTGTTGCATATTTTGCAAAATGCTGTGACAGTTTGGTGTGTACAGTTTCTGAGCTAGTCGAGTAAAGTTGCAAGTTGCCAGAGCAGTCAACAACCTTAACCAGGCTTCAGCTTGCATATCCATGTACATATTAAACAAAAAATACAGAATTCAGGCGTAGCCTAAGAACATATCAATTAGGTCATGCATATCAATTATTAACTCCCCAGAGATGCTTATTAGAGCATAAAATCTTATGAACATACATTCTTGGTATTTTGATATTTAAATGGCGTATGCCTTTTTCTCTGATTACTTCTTTTTGTATCAGCAGCAGCATGAGAAAAGTAGCACTAGTCACAGATGCAGCAGTAAAAAGTTTTGTTGTTTGCCTTCTACGCATGTAAAATCTTATGGCGTCACGGGCATGACTCATGAATTATGATTAAGGAATCTTGTCAGGGTAGTAAGTATCGCGCTTGTGTACTATGTATAAGCGACGGACAGCAGAATATTATTATGTTTTCTTACGAATTTTGTCAACTCACAACATGCTCTTTTTTCAAGGTTTAAAACAAAGTTCAAAGCATCTTTAGCACAAATATAGTCTTACATTTGTTACATTCCATTCCTCCGTTTAGTAGAAATTATCGTACTAGCACGTCCAAACTGCTTCCAGGAGTTTGTTGGAAGATTTTCATTTTCACGTTGTTTGATTAAAAACCGTGTAATTTTTTGTGCAGTAAAACTTAACGTTTCACGTTTGTCGTTGTAAAGTTTCTGGCAGAGATGGGTCGCGGGTGAAATTCTAGGCCGGGTAACCCGTTGTAGCCCGGGTTTTAACGCCCCCACCCGGCACCTGGACAGGCAGGTTTTTTTTGGGCAATGATAAAACCCCATGCTAAATTTAAACCTATAAATGGCGCCATTTTTACGGCCCTATATACATCCATGCATAATAAAATAAGACACATTAATCCCCATTAATGCCCGCTAAAACCCGCAAACCCTTTATTACCCATTTAAACCCAACCCAGCTGGTTTAAATGTGGAAACCCGCGGGTTTAGCCATCTCTGGTTTCTGGTGATTTAGTTCGTAATAAAATATCAGTCTTGTTCCCCATTGCCAACAGGTAAATTTAAATTTTTGTCATATATTTTATGACAGCCAATACATTTTATTTCATAAGTTGTTGGAGCACCGTTCAAGTATGTTAAAGAGAAAATGTTTTTATGAACTTTATAGAAATTGGAATTTCATTTAGAATTGTTGTAAAAGTGCCTACAATAATTACAAATACAGCAGCAAACATGCCTGCATGATTTTAATGGTTTGAAAACTTATGAACATACCAGAACATTACATTTTGAATTTGCAAATTGTTCCCATGAACACATACTGTAAGAGGGTGTTTATAAAATGTAGTGCTGGTTGAATCTGAATTTCTATCAGAAGCATCAAAGCCTCGTCAGGATCTAGGCCGGTTACCCACGGTGCATGATCCCAGCACAGATTTGGTTCCCTGCAAACAAGGAAGCTCATAGTTGAGTGACTTGCATGAACGGAGGCATTATCGTGTTGAAAAGTCCTAATTAGTTTTGGCCGGAATCGATGCCAGTTTTGTTGGTACCAGTGATCCAAACGCCCCCCCCCCGCCACATCATTACCGATCTACCACCAACAACATGACAGTAGCATAAATGTACCAGCTTTTGCAAATATTGCTGCATTGACCATTTATAGTAGTACTGGAATGTGTAATTTTGATTTATTATGCCTGTTTGTTGCGTGGAAAATATTTCGGGTTCTTATCAGATGTCCTGCCAGTAATGGCTATATCCGTCTGTACCATCCAAATTGAACTATGTGAAGTGACACTAGGTCGTCCTCGTTTTCCCACTGGGAGCCCAAATCTTTGGTTGGAATGCAGACATCTAGAGACACTGCTCGGTGTACACCCCGGATGTTGCAAAATTTGACTTGAGATTTGTGAGACACCCTGACTATGCAGAGCTTCTAGGTGCCATTTTGTGTGATCAGAAACGCGAATACCAGTTGGCATGATAAGAGCCTAGCAATAGCTAGCAAGTTTCATGGCAAATTTTATTTGCAGCTTAAAAATTGACGCCAATATCCCTTGGCGTCCTTGGTTTTGGACACCTCAAAAATACAAATTTAATCAATTATTCATAATTTGTGTAAAAGTAGAGTAAAATAAAAGAAGATTCGTATAAATTGTAGGTATACATTGCTGCGTATATACTGTGAATATGGGGTGATTCCATTGAGCCAATTAAAAAATATCAGTTTATGTTTTATTATGGAGTAGTGACATTACAAGTCATCACTCTAACTGACAGTAACCGACTGATCCTTAAAAGTGACATCATTTGTGGATGACCCATAAATTGTAAATATTAGTCTACACTCAAATGGATCTCCTGTAACTTTTGCAAACTGTGTAGGCGATTACCCATTTTGAACTTATATTACCCAAAATATTTCGTGTCATGATTTTTACTTCGTACAAACCGTTGAAGTAATCCATTATAATACTTGATACTCATCAAAAACTTAAAGTGAGGAAATCAATCGATACATTTTACTAATATGAGGAAAGTTGTAAAGCAAGGCAGGGTGTTCATAAACTACTGGACTAACCGTCTAATAGTTATTCTTACTAGCCGAACCTTGATGCTCTATGACAGGAAACCAAATAAAAAACACGCACACTCGCGACCAACAATCAATTCCACAAAAAAACCCTTTCCCCTTTTATTAACACAAAAAATCCGAATAAAAATCACAACTCAATTTGTAATGAACTCAATTTCAAACTACTGAAAACTCAATTTTAACTGAATAATCAAGGTAAAAAAAGGTGGAAACCTATTTCTCTTTTCTCAAAGAAAATCTCTCAAAATCAAAAATTGATCTCACTCCGCTTCTCAATAATGATCTCTTCTCTGCTCACTACTACTAGTCAACTTGCAACTTCTTTTCGTCTTGAAAATTCTGGAAAGATTAACGGTCCGTTTCTCCTGCGCTGCTGCCATGAACCGCTGCTGCCATGAACCGCTGCTCACCACCGCTCATCTGCCGCACTCTGAAAAGAAAAGGGTTGCATGCTGACACTTCAAAATCTACATAAATTATGTATCTATCTTACGTAACCCCATAAAATCAATGAGAGTTTTCTTTCACAGGGCAACGCTGAGCAAAACTTTATAAAGGTTTAACAAAAAAAAACAAGATTGGCATCCTACCCAAACAATTCACTTGTATTAAAATTAAATACGCACCCATAAGTTTGAATTACACGAATTTATATTTGTATCTACATTTAAATCAACAGAGCAACACCCTATCACATTTTAAAGGGTACACTCAAAAATCAAAGTATGAATTGCATACCTAATTTCAACACAGACGATTCCATTTTATTTTTACTAGAAGCAACAAGTTCATTAACTGTTAGATAGCAGCATCTCTGACTTGATGTGACTAAAGAAGAATGATTGCACGAATAACTGGTTAAGATAAGACACTTTTGTGTAAATATATGCACTAAAATACTGCCCCACAGCTGCAGCATAAAAGATAACAAAAGGTTCCGACTCGAAAACAAAAAATTGCACAAAGTACCCCAAGGCAGCTATAACTATCCTTCAAAACGCTGACCTTAACTAACAATGAAGGAGCAGTTGGAAAAATGGAACTATTCAAGTACACGTTGTCATTATAAAAAGAAGATTAAAATCTGTCGTGAAAAGCAACCAACAGGAGGGACAACCACCCTCGATTATGACCGAAAAATTGGACCGAAAATAAAAACAACTAAAACATTGAACTAAAATACTAACTTGAATTGAGGGTTGTCCTGCAGTTGCATCAGATGCATTGTGGTAGGGCCCCCGACACGGGGGCCCCGGGTAAGGTGGAGGCTATTGTCCTATAATTGGTTTGTTATCTATTTTATCAAGCCTACAGAGATTATCAGATAATTAACTTAAAACTGAATTTCCTGAATATAGAATGAAAACTTTTTCAAGCTCTGCTTTTACTCTAGTTCCTCAAATGTTGTTTAGAAGGATGACTCATTACTGTATTCATAACTCATAGTAGAACTATTCATGTACTTTATGTGTCAGATTCATGTGACCAGGTACTCCCACTCCGTGAATATTATAATAAATGCTAAAGGTATATTACTTACTGTTTGATCGCTTCCGCTTCACCAATAACACAACACAGACATATTTAAGTGCGTATGTATAGTTGAAATTCTGCTACATGTACGCATTAAGTTGACATTGGTTAATGATCAATTAATTTTAACGGTAATGATGCATTTGCACAGCGGAGTGGAATATAGCGCAAACTTTGAATCCAACTTCCAAAACACTTTTAAAGTTTGACTCTGCTTTCATGTTTTAGTTTGAAGATGTAATGATGCAAGTGTAATTGAGACTGATATAAACATGAAAAACTGGAGAAATGTATTTAAGCAGCAGGCTCTGCGATTCATATTTTAATGTAACTGAATGAAAAACATGTATATGAAAGCAAGTGGATATGTGGTAATCAATAATCATAAAATATGGAGGTCTGTAAATGTAAACAGTCCATTTTCACTGGTTTACTTAGTTTAATTAGTTTTGGAGATAAAGCTCCAAATATAACAACATTTTCATGTGTCATGCAGTCCAAAGGAAGCACGATACTATATCGCACTGCATTATGTGGCGTCAGCACCACATGTTCTGCTTCTCTTGGTCTGATCATTTGCTATTCCCAGGAAGCTAAAATTAAGTAAGCACATCATCATGTCCGGAGTAAGCTAGTACCTTCTCTCACACCATTGCATATTCAGTGTTTGGTTCCGGAAGATTGAATGACGACCTGTAAATGATAAAATGATTATAAAATATTCCAGACCTATGGAACAATATTGTCCATTGCAGATGAAAATTAATTCGAATATGCAAAGAATAATTTGATGATGTGTCTCAATTGATTAACTTGTGTGTTTCATTTGTTATAATGTGTAACTTTTTTTTACATAGTTTAGTTAGGAGAGTTAGGAGATGATCTATATGATTCGATTCACGTATTCACTTTGATTCAACTAAATGAAAAAGAAAAATAATTTTCTCGTCTTTCCGAAAATTAAATCTGCAATTTAAATTGTCATCGTTTTAGGACAGAAATTGATAATTTAAAGTTGAACATATTTTGCTGTGTTGAAAAGGATATTTTATGAAATGTTTTGAATTATGATGATAATCCGAAGTTATGGATTCATTGTAATCATATTAAGTTAGTCAACGCTTCCCTTCAAGTACGCTAAGCTGGTAAGGGGACAAATGACAAAATGCTGAGGATAAATTGAGGTCTTTGGCTGACATCATAAACGTTGCACGAAAGTTGTGGTTCCTTTCTCGACTTGCATTGTTACTACCAAATAAATCTTTAAGAAAGTACACGTAAATATTGCAAAAAAGCTTTTATCAGGGCTAGTAAGTCCGTAATTTAACAAACGTGCTTGAAATTCGTAGCCCTGGTAAAAACCTGAACAAAGAGTCATGTGCCACACAGCATACAGGTTTTAAAACTGCTGCATCTGGCAGTTGAGGTGCTGAGTCAGGGCATTTAAATCAAGCATTGGACTCCTTACCGACAAACCTGGAGTCCGCCCCGGAATCTCGCCGAAAAGATAATTTACATAAATGAGATAAGATTTACATTCGCAAGATAAAATTCAAATAAGCTAAAAAAGGGTGCGTTCATACACCACGTTCCAAAACATAGCCCCTCAGCTCACGCCAGCGGGTATTTTAGGCTTATTCTAGCTTGACAGCTAGCCGGGGTAACATATTGTTGTAGCAGGCTTTTGTAAGTGAAGCAAGCATAGCGATAAGATGTATGCATACGTATTTTTCCCTTTTTTGGATCGTGAATTTTGAATGGCCCTTCCTTATCAAATATGCAAATTAGATTTGGCCTTATCTCTAACCCGCACGGGATCCCATATACTTCTGTACTAGATTTGGGCGGATTTCTAGCATCGGCGGACTAATGTAAATTAAATGGAGCGCCCGGCTATTTTGTACTATTCCGGGGCAGACTCCGGGCTTGTCGGTAAGGAGTCCAATGCTTGATTTAAATCAGAAGTTTAAGAAGCCGACTGTAAATTTGTAATTCTGATAAAAAACTGACCTAGACACATGTGTTGCACAGCGTATAACCATGACCTATAAAACAGCTGTATCTGGCAGTTTTAAGTTTATAAATAAAGCTTTAAAACAAGAATTTGAACAAACCTGTTGTAAATTCGTAATTCTAGTAAAAAACTGACCTAAAGTCATGTGACGCATGTTATTGGTTCTATAATAAAAAGGTTTGAAATCGCTGTGACCTCTGGCCTAGATTTCATCTATTGACCTAAAATTCAATAGGGTAGAGTAATGTAAAGGTTCTGTAGTATCTGTATGCCAAGTTAGGCTGTAGTAGGGGCAGCCATTGCTGAGAAAAACGCATACGGGAGAACGGAAGGTCGGGCAGCCGGAATACAAAACTACCAGGTATCTTGGCGATACTTAATAAAGATGGTAAATTATAAATTCGTTTAGATATTGGTTGTAATTATGTGAATTAAAGCAATTAAACCGACTGTGCTTCAAACCTCCCGGGTCTTTTAGACCAATGAACACACTCTATTGATGCGGGGTAAGCAGGAATGTGTATACAATAAATATGAGTTCTTGCTTTAACAATTTAAAGATTAAATATTTTGCTGAAAACGTTTTTAAAAACATGCGTGTTTGTTACATACATAATATAATACTTCATTCTTGTTCTAGCTGTGAGCATGGAAGGTTCTCAAGACCTGTGACTGCTGGATTAACTTGAACAAGTTGTGTATA
>CM056172.1:4835740-5207372 GCA_029691765.1 Entomobrya proxima
GTTCAAATAAAGGAAGTTCACCAACCAGCTGATTCGAATTCATATGTTTCTGAACTTAGTATCCTAAAGTACACTCATCTATCATTGCCTGTAGCTTGTAACCCCCTTTGCATGGCCCAAGTTACGGCCACCGAGAAAAGTGAAGGCCTACTGAAGCTACTGGTATGCACTTCATCTCCCTCGGCAGTACTAACGTAACTATAACTCCGAACCTCTACAACTTTTTTGCATGGTTCTAATGTAAAATCGGCGATTTTTGACGCCCAGTGGCTTGCTTTAATCAGAAAATTCAAGAAAGTCCAAATTTTTAACTTTTACTTCATAAAGGTGATGTTTTTACATTTATAAAATAGCAATAGGTGGATTCTCCGCACTTAAATACCCCAATCAGCATAAACATTTAATCATAAGCTATAATATTATTTTGTACAAAACCATTCGAATAACGCCAACGCCACTGGTATAGTCTCGAAGCAATGATACAACAAATCCACTTACATGCATTTAATGCACCGTCAATGCAACTATGGATATCATTTGTTGTTTTGGTGGTCGATGTCGCCTTTATGTCTCTTATTATTTTTGGGCGTTTTCCCGGTGGACGTGGGAAATTAAGAGACATGAGGGGAATTGGTGTAGTTTGAGGGGTCTTATTGGTGGTTCCCATCGATGTAGAATGGTTCCTATCTGATTCCAACCCGCACCCGTTAAGGCCGGCTCTGGAACCAGGTAGGGCCACTCCACATGCACTCTCCTTCCTTGCTTCCAGTCTGCACCCGGTTGGGCCGACTTCGGAAGCACCGCCAAGGACAGTGCTTTGATGGATACACCCTACAGGTAGATGTCCATGCCGTGACATGGACACCTCCTGCTCTACACCAACGCCAACAGGGCTAACAAAGCTGGTATTGTCAGCCTGAGATGAGTTCCCATGCTGCACCATGGTAATCATCTCTGAAGAGGAAAGTCTATGCAGCATAGACTTCCCCTTCTTATGATGTTGGTGCCTATGCTTTAAATCCATAGGCTTCGGTGGGTCATATTTTTCTTTCAAGTTCATATTTCAAAAAACTGAGAAATACAATCCTAGAGTTTTGCATCGGCTTTAATTTGGCATATCAACTAGACAGTTTGAATAAAGCAGACGGAAACAGCATTTGGTCGCTTTTGGCACGTTGGATTCTGTCAAGTTTGGTATACTTGTCCATATATTTTACCAAATATCTCCACCAAGAAACGGAATTTTTTCTTGCAGTATATTTTTTTGAAACAAGCATTAAAGAAATTAGGATGGCCTTCCGGCAATTTTCCTGATTTTGATGGACACAAATGTTATACTCAAAAAACTTTTAAAAAATCCTAGTATTTCTCAAATACCATAAAATGGTCACTTTCGGTCATCAAGTTTTCAGTGATATCGTATCTCTGGAGCCAAAAGAATACCATTTTTGAAATCACAATTCAAGAGGCTACATATACATCAGTTAAGACGAAAATCGGAAAAGGTTCCCCAAAAAAGGTAAAAACACCAAAACTTCTTCTCCTATTAACTGCCATAACAGTTGTGTCCGGTGTACCGAAACAACTGTTATGGCAGTTAATACAATAAATGGCGGATGTCCACGAATTACCGCCGCGACCACTATTAGTTATAAATGGGAGATGTGCCGTCTGGCCCTCCTTCTTCTTCCTAAAAGAGGCGTGTGGGACAAAACTAACAAACGCCGGAGTTTGGAAAGGTTGCCAATGTAGTAAAGCTGTCTTATGTTTAATAAGAGTTAAATGGAAAAAGCATTTTTAGAACTAACTGAGACTTTATTATCTAATTATGACGCCAAGGCCGAAGCCTGGCAGTGGTTAACTTGACAGAGGTTTCCGCTGTACTGACTGAAGAACAAGCGTCAAATACTGGGTTTTATAGACATTGTATTGGTACATTTTAAAGTGAAATAATGGTGGAAAGTTATGCTAAACAAAGAACAATTACAACAATTTGCACTTATACTTTACCACACAAAGTACGTTAAAATAGCCTTTTCTAGGCATGAAACCCAGCTCTACAAATGACCTAATCTTACATAAAATCATGATAACATCTTAATTATCTAGTAGCTTGAAACCAGAATTATTTACCTGGATTTACCCAACTAATTTCAAATGTTTCCAATATTAAGTATTAGAAAACATGTTCCATATTAAAGGGTTTAGTACCTGAAATACAATTTTTCTTACATTTTCTCACGCTCGGCTGTAGTTGTTCTACTCCACCACGCACAGTGCTTAACAAGCGCATTTTTGCTAATGAAATAAACTGGTAATTCTTTGCAGAATTACTATAACAGCATTAACTATTAACGATATAGCTTTCCGATGTCCTATAAACTGGTTAAGACTAACCAAAAACCTTGCTACAAATAAGTTAAAATTTGCCTATTTCAGAAAAACGTAATATGAACTTTGAAATATTCAAGACAAATATTGAGAATCCTTAAATTCGGATCCCCATCCAAAAACTTTGTTTTCTTAAAAATGAAACTTTCTACAATTGAGCTGCATAAAATTAAAGACAGTAAACCGCATCTTAATCATAAGGAACCTTCCACCCCTTTCAAGCCATATCATCATCTTTAAAAGGTATTGAGGACGACATAATAAACAAACTCCAAATACATAAGGTTGCCTTCATGTAATGTATTTCCGCACAAAAATTTGAGCATCTTTCGAACACTTTCATCGTTGTTATGGCTAATGGGTAGATCCCATTCCTTAGTTTGCGCCTATGTATCATTTCAAGAATATTTAAATTAGTCGTAAAAATGGTTTTAACAATAAAAATGGAGTATTTACTATTTCTTTTTGGTTTTGAGTTAGCTTGTCCGCAAGTTTTGTAATGCTTTCTTGTTTAACGCAAATTTTAGCTTCCAGTTCAGCTATCATTGGAGGACTCTGTTTAACCAGAGCGCATTCCGTGAAATGCCTTGGTATTTCAGAGCTCGTGACCATTTCCTGGCATACACATTTGTAGCAAAAAACATACATCAAGTCCTCTACCATCCTGTTTCGTATATTTTGGCCACTCTCCAGATGTTGTGAAATGCATTCCCGACAATTGCTGATGTTTTTTCTACATTCTGCACACACTCCATGCCCATTTGCACACTGATAAATGTGTGTTGTGAAAACGCTTTTGCAAATTGTGCATTTTAGTACTTCCGGAACAGCATTGCTAATCACAGTGTGAGCACAATCTTCGTGTTGTCGTAATAGCTCAGTTTTTACTTCATGTAGGGATTTGATACTGTCTTGGAGGGAGATTATCTCTTTACTCATGTTAATGCATGCATCTATGCGTTTCAAATGTCGAATAATTCCATAAACGACATGCAACGCTTCTGGAACTGCCTGTTGATTATTACAGCGGTCTTGAATAGTCATTTCAAACGCGTTGATGTAACCGTTTTCTAACCGTCGTTAGTAAAAATTTGTTGCCCGGAATGGTTCATGTGTGATGATGATGTTGGTGGCGGTGCAATATTATGAGGAGTGATGATGAGTAAAAATGTGCACAATAATCCAATTGAAAACACAAGTAATTTGGGGATAAAGAAAAGAATGAGTCACTTTAATTTACATAAGTCAATTTATAATTTAATTAGTAAACTTCCCCGACAATTAAAACCCAATTTTATGCCAATTCAAGGCCTTTGAAAGTATAATATTATTCCCCACTACGAATGCCTGACTTTACTTTGGGAGAGAGTAGGAGCGACTGACTTCTCTATTTCACAGCTCTTCTTCATTTTTACCAAGCCGAATTTCAGCCTCTTCGTCATTGGTCATAATAAAAGCTTACAGGATTGGCTAAACTCATTTACACTCCAGAAGGTATTGGCTAAAATAAGCTAGCTTGTCAATGGCTAGTAAACTTTTTCAACTCAACTCAACAAAATCTACAAAATCTTAGCAAGTCAACAAAGACAGACTATACCCTTCAAGCAGTTTCATGTATTCATTTATACGTTCGAAACACGCGTTGAAAGCCCTTAATCTGGTCTTATCTCCAATCCTCGGCATCAATTCAGGCAAAATCGCCAATATTTTGCTAGTGTCACCGTGTAAGATGTGAATTTTGGTGTTTGTGTGTTCATTCCACTAAAAAACAAAAAGTAAGCTTTTAATTTGGTGCAATATTTAAAATAAACGTCCAAGTATGAAATAGAGAAAAAAATTATTGGCTAATAATTTCGCTGAATTGCACTTCATCAGACCTGCAAACATTAATATGAAACAAGAAAAATTGTAATCTTTTAAATTGTACATTTCAATGTTGAGTTCATTTTATCATTGTCACACTAAATTAAATGCTGTAACTCCATGGGCAATGAGAATTTTTTGTCCGCGACCTACGGAAAATAAAATTTTCGTCACCATATCCATATTTCTTGATGAAAACTGGTACGTTAATGTGCAATTTTAAAAATCATATGACCTCACATTTACGAGATATGGGTCACAACAGGTTTACTCAAAGGGCAGCTGATAACTCGGCCCCAGTTGCCCATAAATTCACGAAATTTGGTATGTACAATCCTTAAGTGACTGTGCAGGCGGTCAATTTTTTGTTTTTCCAAAATTCGAAATTTTAAGTGGGGTCAGAGGTCAATTTTCTCAAATCGCCCCGATTTTTTTTTAAATATTTTTTTCTGGATTCTCTGGGACATTTGAAGCAACTTTAGTGAAGACGCCATTAAGGTAAGTATTTTTCCAAAAAAGTTACAGCGACTTAAAAAATCTCCGACATAGACAAAAAATAGGAAGTAAGGTCTACCCAGATAGCATATACATTTATTAATCGCATACTTTAGAATACTGAAAGGCATGTGCAAAAAATGAAACCGCAACTTTCTACGTCATACCGTTCTCGAAAAAACTCGATTCTATGTTAAAACAGTCTCATGCCATTAAAATTCAGAGGGCAGCCGATATCTCCAAAACGACTCAACCAAGAGGTCTCGCACTGCACTTCCTTGGTAATATTTCAGGCTGGATTTTTTCACTCTAGTAAAATATAATCGATAAGGAAAACACAGGCTATTCACTTATCATACCATCTTAATTCGAACTTTTTGCGTAGCTCAGTTTAATGTTTTAATCGGTTATCAAAATCAGAAGTATTAATACGGCATATTCTCAAACCGTGAGGTGGTTAGGGTGGTTTGGGCTTGCATGCAAATACAAGTGTTTTGACATTGGCGTAATGAATAAACCAGTATGGAATTTATTTTTGAGTAGGTTGTCCGTAGTATACAAAAATTTAACTGATTGCTGTCGTTAAATTCGAATGTAACTTGAGGTACCTAAGTACTAGTTTTTCTGACAACCACGCATTCACATTTATTATATTATCCGATTCTAAAATTATAAAAATATCGTCATGAAAGCGTTTGTAAAATATAAATTCCATGATATTATTGAAAATGTCTTTTTCTTTTTTTCTTTTAGATAAATTTTCTTTAAAAATCTCAAACTATCTTATCTAACTAGGAATCCCTATCTTATTCACAAGGTTTGAAAAAATACCCCATTAGTTCTTAATTTCGATGACCGATTAAAACATGGCACAATCGTTAATGCTAAGTTAGCATTGCTAACCGTTACTGAAACTTTCAGAAATCACCTTTTCCCTGAACATAGTATGTTCAAACTCATAAATTAAACAAAACAAACAAGAACGACATCAGAAAAGAATTAATTATCTCTCCAAACGCAAAACAACTATCGACACCAGAGAACGCCGTGTCAGTGCCAGATATATCTGCCAGAGGAGTCTGTGTCAGAAGAGGAGTTAGTTGATTAGTGAAATAACTAGAAATTTTAGATAAATTATCGGTCGTCTTTTGCTGATTAAATAGGTGAAGCAGACCATTTTCATTCACAACCAGTTCAAGATTGTAATTTATGTAACTAAAATTAGCACATGACAAGTGTATTTAACGAATGCAACCATTCAGTGAATGGCATTCACTGAAACGGAAAATGGAATCAAGCTAAACTAGCCAAAAAGTGAACGTGGCCAGAAAATGACAGACTCAAAACGGACATTTTTCCCTGACAAACTTTTTCACAAACGGACATTTTTTCCTTGACACTTTTTTCCTGGATTCCAAATTCAAGTCTATTGATATTGGTAATGGGTAAGAAATAGAAAATGGTACAGAAGAAATACACGGCATGATTAAAGTAAGAAGTAAGCAAATACCACAGAATATTGGTAACGTAGTGTAAAGATATTTAAATTTAACTTGATTGTTAACATAACATCTTGTATTATTCTAAGCACAAATGTGGATGGTTATTTTAATTGCTGACTTTGTAAATTGATTTTTTAAAATATGGAAAAAATTGTCGGGGAAAAATGTGTCTGAGGAAATTTTTGATTCCCGGAGTACTCATCCCAATCAATTCATCCCTATAAAGCTTCGCTACCTTGTATACGTAAAAAGTGCAGCGTTTTTTTAATTTTCGCACATTTCTTGTGGTTAAGAACAGCTTCAGTTGCCTTTGTTTGTCTTTCAAGATGGGTTTTATCAGTGATGATGTATCCTTTATAAATCCTGTGTGTACACTTCTATGTTATAAATATGTGGTATACTGTCAAGAAACTACCGTTGCACTTGATAACTGACACATCAAATTTTGATACTGACTAAATGATACCAACACTTAATTCAATAATACAATGATACATGTATACAATTCATTATAACATAGGTAGACACAAACTTGAATTTGAGAAATTGACAGAGTTCAAGTATTAAGTTTATTGACGATGGTTAGTAAATCTCTAGCTCACTGACCGTCTAATTTTTCTAATCATTTATTTTTATTTGGCATGTAATTTCTCTGCCGGATAGAATCTTCGGTTTCCCGGAAATTCTAGGCATACTCTCCGAAAAGTCAAAAATTAATCATCACTCTGCAGAAAAATGATTTTTTCTGGGAAATGAATTATTTTTGACATTTTATTCAAAATTAAGATTCTATTTACAATACAACCAATGTGATTATCAGTCTTTCTTCAATGCACTACTACACTTCTTTGACGACCTGGTCCACTTTTAGTACCTAATCCACCTGTCATCGTCTCAGATGTCATCTCGAATTTATTTTGTATAACAGCGAGTGCGACAACATACATGAAAAAATAAGACTCCAAAAACCAGAAGAAGTACACTTGTACTCGAAGAGATTATATTTTTCAAATGAAATACGATGTACATGAAACTCGCTATCTATCTACAAAATCACTTTTCTAGCACAAAAATTTTGTGATAAAATCTAGCACTGCAACTACTGCTATTTGCACATTAGTAATCAATCGTTTCAAACCTTTTGGAAGTATGTCCTTTGTTCTCCAATGGAATATCTTCCACAGAAATTAATACTCCTTTCCACTTTAATAGTTTTGCAATGAGCCCTGCACGCTCAAAACCTATATCAGAATCGGTATGACCCATCTTACTTGTGCTAGTTCTGACATCCAGTCAGGAACTGAAGTTTCTTTGCACAACAAAAATTTGCATCTAATATTTGGTGTGCTAATTACTGTTAAATTTAAAAAGAGATGACAAAAATAATACAGGTGGATTAGGTACTAAAAGTGGACCAGGTCGTCCAAAGAAGCGTAGTAGTGCATTGAAGAAAGACTGATAATCACATTGGTTGTATTGTAAATAGAATCTTAATTTTGAATAAAATGTCAAAAATAATTCATTTCCCGGAAAAAATCATTTTTCTGCCGAGTGATGATTAATTTTTGACTTTTCGGAGAGTATGCCTAGAATTTCCGGGAAACCAAAGATTTTATCCTGACAAATAAAATATTGCCTTTTTATTTTTATTTTAACGCAGTATACAATGTCATTTGTAAGCAAAATGCACTAGAACATTTGTTACAAATGCATTTCGTTATAAAAATTAAAAACATCTTCTGAAAATTAAATTCGTACTTTTGTGTTCGAATACAGCACACTTGCTTTTTTGAAAAATGATTCGAGTTTTGGAGAACGCGTTTCAGCTTGCGGAACGCTGATGATATGCCGGAAAATGTATTTTCTACTATATAGTATAATTCTAACATGTGGATCAGATTTTTAGTTCTTTTTCACCTCTGGTTTCTACAATATAAAATTATTTCCTGAGTAAAATTTGAATGGTAAGTACTAACAAGGAAGCCTTTTCAGGTGCCAGTCGGATCCCGAGACGAGATATACCGATTCTGGCCAATTTTAGGGCGTAGATTACGAATCTGTATTTTGTTTTCTGTAAAACTAATGTTTTGACCTTCTACAGTAGGATTTACGTAGCGCGCGCAAGCTGTACTTGACGCAGTCCAGCATACGCGCAACATGCCTATGCTCCTCCCCTTCTCTCTCTCTGTAGCTTGTCTCTTCCGAGAAAAGCAGCGAAGAGAAGAGCAAACGCGCGCGCTTTTACGCGAGCAACAAAAAGGCAGAGAGAAGAGGGAGGAGCATAGGCATGCTGCGCTTATGCTGGACTGCGTCAAGTACAGCTTGCGCGCGCTACGTAAATCCTACTGTAGAAGGTCAAAACATTAGTTTTACAGAAAACAAAATACAGATTCGTAATCTACGCCCTAAAATTGGCACCTGAAAAGGCTTCCTTGTAAGTACAATACATGTAAGTATTCGAAACTCAAACTCTTCATCATTTGCTAGCAATACTGCTCTGTAACTTCAATATCCAATGGAATGATGAGGCAGGAACAAAGTTTGGCAGGTTTGTGGGTCCCTCTCAAATTTCCTGCTTGCGCTGGCACACCACTTTTTGCCGTGTCGGCTCCACTCGCATGCCATCCCACGAACCCTCCAGCACACCTGGTCTCGCCCCATTGCCTTGGCGCTGAAAGGTATGGTGCTGGAGGGGCGAGAGCTGGTGTGCTGGAGGGTTCGTGGGCTGGCATGCGGGGGAAGCCGACACGGCAAAAAGTGGTATGCCAACGCAAGCAGGAAATTTGAGAGGGACCCACAAACCTGCCAAACTTTGGGCAGGAACATGAACATCAAGATTGCTTTGAAGGGGAAATAACATTTTTTGGTACCAATAGCAATGCTTTAACAAATTTTAAATAATTGATTTAAAAGAAGCAATATTGCAACATCTGCCTTCCCGTTTGCCAATGCAGGTTACAATTTTTAGTATAAGTATTAGCACTCCACTTGTTTTTTACCTACGTCGTTAGTAGTACCTTTGGCCAGAAATCCCCGACTATCCTTAAAATTTATGGGAATATAATAGATAAGGTACTATCATTTAAATATTTGGGTGTAATGCTGGATGGTGGACTCACTATGAAAAATCATTTTCATCATGTAGAAAATAAAATGAATTCAGCCATTAGTAGAATTAATTCTTTGAGAAGAATGATTCCAGAGAGTACAGTAAAAGTATTCTTGTCTTCTTTTGTTATGTCAATTTTAGATTATGCCATTGTTATATATAATGAATTTGCAACAAAGTGCAACAGCGGTTTCTTGCATCGAGCTGTGATTAACTATCTTAGCTAGCGCACACTCGCATAGCTGTATCCAGAAGCTGAGTTAAAAACCTATATACATTTAAATTACTAATAATTTGACAATAAACTTCATGGATGAATGCAATATGATGTGTCATGCTATATTGCTATATTAGGTAGTTAGTAAAACTCCATTAAGTAAGTTTGAGACAAGAAAAGAGATTTGCTCAGGATTTTATGACTTTGTTTTGAAGCATTACTGGAATGTCTCCATGCATCTAAAACATGCAATTAAAACTTTAAGGGACAAATTGTGATGTGGATTATTCAAGTAAATACAAATTTAGATAAGCTGTTGCGGATGTTTCAAAAAATTGAGTCATGTAGAAGCACTTTGTGTTTGTGTAGCATATTTTGCAAAATGCAACGAAACAGTTTGGTAAGTGCAGTTTTTAAGTCAGTAGAGTAGTGTTGCCAGTGCAGTTAACAACCTTAAACCAGGCTGCCAGCTTATTTTCCCTTGTACATAGGAAGCAAATTAATATAAATCATTAGAGCGTAGCCTAAGAACCACACTCTAATTTTTCTATGTTCCACTTTACTTAACACTTTGTACATTTCACGTCCAATACACGCTTCACGCTTCCTTTGTATTTCACTGCCTGCCCGTAAACACTTTCTGGGAAAATCTTTCACGCCTGATAACAATCATCGTTTTGCTTGTCGAAAAATTGTGGAAACAAACACGCTCCATGCATAGAAATTCTAGGGCGTCGAAGATTTACTTTAATTAGATTAGAAGGAGATTTATTTGTCTTAAATATATTTATGTTTGCTAACTTCTTACATATGTTTTCTGCTAAATGCTAAAAATGCTTTTTGGAAAATGTGCTGTTTTTGATTCAGAAGGAAATGTACTGTTTTTGATTGAGAAGGAAGTGTAAAGAAACCTGTTTGCGTTCCTTGAAAAACTGACTAACACAACTTCTGCAAAATAATACGTGAGACGCCTGCTGCACAGAAAAATCATCAAAACGATATTTGCAGTTACAGACTTCAAATTTGGCAGAAAACGTTTTGTGTCTATTCACATTCATTACATGGATAACCGTTAAAAGGAAATTTAAAATTCGAATTCGACAGAAATATGTTTACTCAAATCAAAATTGATATTTAAACCATAAGTCATAAGCTTATCTTACTCAGTTTGCGTTAGAACATTTAACAAGGGCGAACAGGGACTATGTTTCGAAAATAGGATGGGAGTATCGATAAGGAATATAAGTTTCTTTAAAACATGTTTGTGCATTCAATTTTATTAACCTATGGATTTCTATATATGTATATATATATGGAATAAATTTAAATTTAAAACACCTTTCAGAACGCGAAAGGTCATTGTCGATAGATAAATAATACTTTAGTAAAGTTGTCCCCAAACTTGGAACATAAGATGGTGATGATAATGCTCAAAAAGGACCACTCACTAATGTGAGACAACTCTGGAACCCCAAATGCAATTAAATGCTGGGTCAAACTATTCCAGACAAATGGAAAATAAATAGCAAACGATTCCAAATTAATAAAAGGAACTTCAACTTTATTATTTCCCAAAAATAGACAAGTAACGGTGGCTTTGTTAAATGTCTCTAGTCCGAAGACCGACTTTCTTCTCTTTCTTGGCACAACCTTGAGAGTTTTTGGGCTTACTCTGTTTGGTATGATGCCTCAAGAGGACTAATGATCATTTACAATTTTCATTCCTTATTTATACTAAACTGGCTACTCCGGGTTCGAACTCGGAAAGTTACAAAAATGGCAGTAACGAAGAAAACGTTTAATGATGGACTTGTCATGAAGCGATGAAACGAACCGTTTCCGGTTTCACAGAAAATCTACCATTTTCCACACAAAGAAAGACAAAGGAAAATGCGAACGTTCGACAAAGTCCAACTTTACGTTGGATCGAACCTGACCTTTTTACCGGAAGTAGCCATTATAAATTACAAAGTTCACAATATTGGACTTTGACAATGATTAACTTAGCAATAACAATGCAAATACTGAACGTGAACAAAGAAACAACGAATTTACAGGTTTTAAAAACGTTCAGTTAACAAAGAAATGGAAAAATTATAATAAAATCCAAAATTCCATTTCCTGTCCATTTCGAATCCAAATTCTCCAGAACAAAAGTTGTAAAATACGCTCTGCGAAAAATCATAGGCACCAGCTTTAGCCAAGAATGAAATCTCCCCTTAGTTGGTCTACATAAAAAATTTCGGCTCAATCCGTGCAAAAGTGAAAAATGTTACCCCTGGGGGATAATTTCAACCCCCATAAGTAATTTGATGGTTTTTCTGAATTTCCCACAGCTCAATTTGTCTACATACGAAAGTACAGCTCAATCCGTGCAAAAAAGCAGTGCTATAACAAGTAAATTTTTTGGACGGACGGACTGGACAACTTAAACAATTTATATATACACAGGGCGTAAATAATAAACAGCGCAACAAACCAACAGCTATTGGTAAATTATTCATAGTGAAGGATGTTTGATTTTTGAGGCATGGTTAACGTTTATTGGCATACTACTAAAGTCTGATGTGCCTGCAACAATGGTCACACACCCCAGCTGCCCTACTCTTGAAGACAAACTTCTCCTTATCCTTCCCTCCTAACTTATCCACACTTGCTTGAGAGAGAAATAAAACATGGTAACCATGTGTGTAGGCAGTAAGCTTGCCCATAACCAAGAAGTTTATTGAATAATATGCAAGTAGAAACATTGCTCTAGCGACTAAACGATTTCGAATTTGGGTTAAAAAAATTCAGATTTGTTAATTTGGCCAAAACCTGACCTATAATCATGTATCGCATGCCATAGGTCACTCAAGGAACTTTAAAATTTGTCGTGACCTTTGACCTTAAAATTCGAATTTCAAAAATCCCTCTCGTCAGTTTTGCCTCCTAATGACCAAGAATGTTTCTGTGAAAACAGAATTTCGAAAATCGTTTTTGGGATTGAGTTATCGTGGTCACAAGATTTAAAATTCAAATAACGGTCAGACGATTTCGAATTTTAAAAATCGGAGTACATATTTGTTAGTTTGGTCAAAAACTGACCTATAATCATGCGCCACATGCTATAGGTGACTCAAGAAACTTAAAAATCCGTCGTGACCTTTGACCTTAGAATTCGAATTTCAAAAATCGCTCTCGTCATTTTTGTCTCCTAATGACCAAAAATGTTTCTGTGAAAACAGAATTTCGAAAATCGTTTTTGGGATTGAGTTATCGTGGTCACAAGATTTAAAATTCGAATAACGGTCAGACGATTTCGAATTTTGGAAAACTGACAACATATTCGTTAATTTGGTCAAAAACTGACCTATAATCATGTGTCGCATGCCATAGGTCACTTATGGAACTTAAAAATCCGCCGTGACCTTTGACCTTAGAGGTCGAATTTCAAAAATCGGGCTCCGTCCTGCACAGGTTCCAGTGACCAGAAACCTTTGTGCGAAAACGGAAATCGGAAATTCAATCTGGTGTTAGAGATATGGTGTCCACAAAAATCCGACTCAGGCAATATTAGTAGTAAGACAAGCTTACTAATAAAGTGAGGGTGGAGTTGGTTGGTTACAGGTTGGTTCAAACAAACGGTTTAAAAATTAGTATCTTGCCAACTGCATCCAACTCAAAATTGTTGCTTTGGTGTTCCCATTTCGTTGTACAGAGGATGTCGTTGAAATTTCGTATCCGTTTTAGGGTTACCTGTGTAGGGTTTTACCCCTACGTGATTTTCAAGATTTGTAAAAAGCTCCATTTTGGTTTATCGATTACACGTTTTAGATAATTTGTAAAATAAACTGGATTAGACTTTTAAATGCAAGCAAAGTTCAAAGTGTTTTTCGCAAAACTCTTCAAAGAAAACGACAACTCATTTGTGGAACGAAACTACAGACTGTTCTCTGTTCTGAAGCTCCTCTACCTAACTGGTTGAAAATCCTCTAGAGATTTCATTTACATATTCAATTTTTTTACATAAATATATCTACTGACTTGTTGTTAGCGACGTGTATATTTGTATTTAAAATGTTTTAAAACATTTGTTGCATGTTAGTTGCAAAAGAAGTTGTAGATATTAGGCAAAATGCTGCGCAATACTGCAGCAACTAAAGATTTTATGTACGTTCACTAATATAGTATTTAAGTTTTCTAGCAATCTTCAGTTATACTAATTGTTCAGAATGGATTTTACTAACAATTTTGTTCCCATTGTAGAAAATTTCTAGAGGCTTTAATGACATGGAAAATAAATGCAAGAACAAATATATAAAGTTATTGATTGAATTATATATCTGGGTAACGGGATCAAAAGTAAAAGCAAGCCACCATGTTTCTTGAATGTTTTGAGACTGGCTAAGTATTTATGTGATTTCAATCAAAAGCCGCTTAACTTAAAACCTTGAATAACACTTGAAACCACGAGACGGGATGTTTATGTTGATGTTTGTACTTAGAGCTTGATTTTAGTGCCCACGCTGGCTGACCTTTTTTTGGAACTACGGCCATATCACTCACAAGTCATCCTGAATTTTAAAGCATCCTTCTAGTTTAACTTTAAGCCTATACAAGTCTAAGTGAACAAGTTTCTAAGCGAGTAAATTTCGTCTTTAATTGCTGTTCTGATTTAATAATTAACTGATTTTTAAAGTCAGTCTATTATTAGGTAATCTTTAACTCTAACTTTAACATTCTGATTCAAGAATCAAAAAGAGCCAATTCTTGGCTTGAGCTTCGTACCTCCCTGGAAAGCGCGTGATCTAGAAATAATAGTGTAGTTTAAAAACACAAAGTGATATCTGACAAGACCAGAATCGCGTTTTAGTGTAAATTGCGTCTACCATTTACTAGTATACACTACTCCAAATGTTTTAGTCTTGACACGTTGCACCTTCTAGTTTTGAACAAACCACACAATAGTATTGGGTAATTACCCGAAATTATTTCCGCTATATTTGAAGTTTAGTTTGCTAATTTCAGGCATATCTTGTTTCCGGAATAAACACTGGCTGTTTCATCATTTAACAAAAGAGTGTGACCTAACACCCCAACCCGGTATTTTTCTTGTTTTATGAATTTCCTTTGATAAGTAAGAATGGACTAGTCCGTATTTTTTACAATTGATGCATATTACAGCTCCTGGGCTTTAACAATTTTTCAACTACTTGCTTTCAATACCAAAAGGAATTGTTGAGCACCAAGAATGGTAATTTGGTGTAGGGTACAATTAGGTATCTTTTATTGGAAAGTACCCCTGTCATTGGGTCCATGGGAAATTCCCGACGATTCGCTCCAAATTTCCCGTTTACAACTTTGTTTTTGTCGAGTATACTGTTCCAATGCAACTACAATGGTCAGTTGAATTCTCTCGCTAAGCAGCAAGAACAAGCATACATAAATAGCTGATTTGCGATTCCTCCCATAACTCTTGCTAAAACGCCAGGTGGTACAACTTTGGAGTAATAAACTGCTTGTCCATTTGATGTATGGGTAATGTTATGAATTTCCATTTTTTCTTCGCCAATCTTTTTGACGAATATATCCAATTAAAGGGTGTATCCAATGAGCGCATGTTTCAGTGTTCCAAATATTGTGGGGGAAGGACAAAATGAAGAACTCAAACTAGCTACTGGATTTTGAGAAAACGCTTGGTAAAAGGCATAAAAATTGCTTTGCATAATGATTTTGATATACTACGATTAATAAAAACCATATTACAACTCTAAGCTTTAAACAATTTTTCAAAATATTTCAAACTGGTCAATGTCAAAAGTCAGTCATACTTGGACTGGACTAATATATCTGGGCATCGCTGTTAACGTAATTACTCTTAAGTGCTTTGGCATCCCGTTTGTTAAGGTGTACCTTGTTAGATCCGACTTCTCCGTGGTTTCAATTGGCTGAAGACTACCTGAACTGTCTTAGTAAAAAAATGTCTTTATTATGATCCGAGTTCTTGTAAATGCTTTGACCTATGAAGTACCTATGAAGGCACCAGAACAAATAGCTTTTTGGAGGTTAAATACTGTAGTTGCAGTTTACACAGCTTGCAACTTATAAAGGTGGTTCTTAAGGCCTTAATTTTACAATCAAATGCTTATTGGTGTTTCTAACAAAGATTAAGCAATCGACAAATAAACGCTTAAGAGAGTTTCGGAGGCAGAACAGAGTGCAAATAGTAATTTTATAAAACTTAACGTGAACATTTGAGTATATAAATAGGTGTTTTAATTAAGCATGGTTTACATTTGGTTTACATGTCCATTTGGTTTTTGCTGAAGATGGGTAATTGAACATAAATTGGATAAATAACTGTTTTCAGTATTACCTTAAGGTAGTAAGTAACTGACTGAAACAATTGTAGGAAAAACGTTTATTTTGTCTTTGTTAATCTTATTAAATATTACACGATTGTTCCTCGATTCTTCGAAATAGCATGTTTTGTCACTAGCTCAATCTCAGTGTTTTATATCTGACAAAGAAATTGACACGGCTGCGATAAAAATAAGCAAAAAAAACTTGACAAATGTACGGAGAAAAGTTCACCTATTTTCATCTATTCCACACTCCGCACAGCAGAGACTAGGCTACTAAGCAATATTATGTATCCCAGCAGCTGAAGTTCAGCTATCCAATTGGCTTCAAATTTCCATTCGAAATTAAAAAATAAGTTATTGCTAGAACAATAGAATCTTCAAAATTTTTTCCATTTATCAAATAGATAAATATGTAATGTATTCACCATGCACCTGAAAAATTAGAGAAGACGTTAATATTACTGACTGTGTAAATTAGTAGCCTTTTCATTAATTCTAAACCCATGCTACGGATATAGTTGAATAACACTTTTATGACACATTTAAACTCATAGGATGGTCAGGGCCTAAGGGACACTTTGATTTACTGGGAACTCTTCCCGGGGCCCGAATAGGTAGGGGCACAGGGAAAAATAAGAGATTTATAATTTTTAAAAAAGTAATGAACGATAGTGTAAAATACATACAAAATCTTAATGTAAATTTCGCATTCATATGCATACTACGTTATATGGATTTTTAAACATAAGTTTCAAACGTTAACTGCTATTATTAACTTCAATCATTACTTCTGAATCTTCACTTTAAACGATATTAGCTTACCTTAGTTCATACTCTACTGAAAACGACAGTAGCTAAAGTAGCCTTGGCCCGGCCCGCGTGATAAATTTTGACAGATTTTTTGCACGGTCATAAATATACCTGTAAGCTAGTGTATCAATCTTTAACTAAGCCCTTTTTATCGTGCAATGTGCTTGTTATAAATGTGCTTCAGCTATGAGGTCGTATCAGTACTTTCTAAGATTTTCTTTGATTATTCAAAATTATTCATGAATAAAATAAGCTTCAAATCATTTCCAAAATATAATTTCGATAGGCCACCATAAACTTCTATCCCACCCGTCGTTTAAATAACTCAATTTATTCAGAAAGGTTTGTTACAATACAGAAATTGACTTAAAAGAAACTTAAATCTCAGTCTTGCATATTATTGTAGGAGATTGAAACTATTAGATATTTCTAAATGAAATATATGGAATAAGCCATTTTATGCCATCGATGGTTATCTCTAGGGCTGGCATATTAACGTAAGGATGTATTAGTTAAGAATTGTTTAAAAAACATTTCTTTACGGCCACTACTGCATTATGGATACACCTTTCAAATCAAACTTCTTTGCATAAGTATAACGAACCGCCATCCAAATATCATGAAGCCATGTTATCAGAAAATACTTGACTAGAAAAGACAATACCAGAAAAGGATCACCGGGAACGTGCATTTGCACTGAAAGGTTTTAATGTGTGTTTAATTCTGCATTTGAGGTTCAGCCATTGCACACAGTGGAGTACAAGCTTTAAGCATATAAAGCTACAGACCACGTATGTCGGGTGGATGTCGCAGAAATCGACATCAACCAGCAGGCCAACGTCATCATCATCATCACATCTCCGCACAATCCGCAACTGAGATAGCCACAAAAACTAGCAAGCGTCCAAAAATGCTTGCCGTTGAACACATGGGACTTGTCTTTGTTTACGTTATTTTAAATTTTCCACACATTTTTTTTTACTTTTTGGCGAATGGTACCGCATCGATGCATGCATTCTTATGTACCGGCGGCGGCCTGATGCTATGTTTTGTGCGCAATGCAGCTTAGATGGGAGGATTCGGCTATACGGGCCAAGCCGATGGCGAGCTGGTTGAAGTCGATTTCTGTGATATCCCCCCGAAATACTTGCTACAGATGTCCACAGGACTAGCCTCTTACTATACACTGGAGTACATCTAAACTGACCAATAAAGTATATACTAAAGTATATATACACTGGAGTGTTTTTTGTTTTAATGCGTTTTTATATACCCTTTTGACTTAGTTTGTGGCCAACTTTCTCGTATAGAATAGTTAAAAGTTCCGAAAAATATAGAAAATTGGCATTTCGTGACTACGCTTTTATGTGAATCCTTTCAATTAACTTTACCTAATATTCAGGCGAAATGTATTACGTAATTTTGCACTATTCAATTTGGCTGGTTTCACTTTTCTTTCTGATGAATATGTTAGTTTTAATAATCAATGTGAATGTTTGCTTTTCGTTTGGTGAGATCTGGTGCGTAAGGTGAGATCTTCCCATGCCGTTCTGCTTTTTTATTGAAAAAGATTATGGTTTAAACGGTCTCTGGAACGTTGATGCTGTTAATTACAAACGCGTTTTTGAAACTTTGTCAGTTACATTTATGCTTGGAAAGCCAAAATTTGTGTTTCTGTACATCCGGTGACAATATCTAAGACATTTTGCCAAAAATATCAATCATGAACTAATGCACTCAAAAGTAAATTACAATGCCTGCTTTATAGAAACAGAACATTGAAAGTCGCGTTGCAGGACAAATAATCAGAATATTCTGGAAAAGCCTAAGAACATGGTAATTTGGTTGAAACACACATACTCCGTGTGGTTACGATTAAACACTCTATTGACTATAAATTAATGTTTCTGTCAGTGCTAATGACATGGCATTGAGTTATGTCAACATCAAAGATCAAATGTCTTTCAAATTTTCCATTTTGACAAATATTTATATTTTATTTTTCTCTAAGCCCGGCCCCATGCCCTTGCGGACCTGGCCCGGCCCGCGTGGAAATCACGCTCAAAACGCGCCTATTTTAGCCACTGGAAAACGAGAAATTGGAATAAGATCTATACTAAACTTTTGTAACTTTGTCTGCTTGATGTTGAAATTATGATTCTGCATTAGACTTAGTAGCCTGGAACACTGGAGTAAGAGATTACAAATAAATGAATGCATGTTTTACTTTTAAACTGTAAAGGTTACCTTTATCACTAACTTGAAGTCATTTAGCCAACACAGTTGGGCTACAGTAAACCTGTGCTTTCCCTTATAACACGGGATATTCCTATAAAGTTTAAAGTTTATATATATTTAGTTGTTTAGGAGATTACATCATGATGAGCAGACGACTCAACGGATAAAGAAGTAGGTTCACTTATTTTATGATCATTTGATTGCATCGAAAACATTATCGGTGCTGAAAGATTGCAGGATAAATAAAGCAGGCAACATGCCTACATGTAGCAAAGTAGCGAAAGTCGAAGCAATAGTTTCGTGCCAGACATAAATATAAAACGTAAAACGTGGTATGTTTCCCAGCAAAAGACACCGATAATTCAAAAAAGTTGAAGCAATAGTTTCATGCCATCAATAAAATTGAAACGTTAAATGTGGTATTCTTGACCAACAAAAGACACCGATAATTCAAAAAAGTTAAAGTAATAGTTTCGTGCCATCAATAAAATTGAAGCGTTTAATGTAGTATTCTTGACCAACGAAAGACGTGGGTAATTTCAAAAATAGTTAAAACAATATTTTCATGCTATCAATAAAATTGAAACGTTAAATGTAGTATTCTGGATCAACGAAAGGCGTTGGTAACTTTAGTAAAAAAGTTAAAACAACAGTTTTGTGCTGCTTTTATATTTAAAGCGTAATATGTAGTATCCTAACATTGTTATAATAGTGAGATAGCTAATGTGACTTATGACCTCGTAACGTTTGATCTCTTTGACCTATTGACCTGAAATTTTGGCCACAGCTGCACATTAACGTGACACTTGTTTTTGCCAAGTTTTGTTGAAGTCGGTTACACGGTTACGGAGATATCGCACGGAGAGACAGACAGACAGACGGACGGACGGACAAGTTGTCCCATCTTATTAAGTAGCTTTCGCTACTTAATAAAATAAGAACTCATATATCATAAAAGACAATTTTTAGATATTTGCATAAAGTCACAAAATAGGTTTTCCCATCAGAACAAACTGTGATTAAGTATAACAAATTTAGTAGATTTCTACATAGTATACACCATTTTTTGAAAAGTTACGGGATCGCACGATAGCAATAGTATGACCTTAGTTACAGAAAAGTCCATTTTAATTTTTACCGTTTTTTTGGGACGGTTATGTTCAAACGTTTTTCTAAGCTATTAATTCAAAGTTTAAATTTCAAACTAATTTGATTTAAAAGAACGACAAAATAGTCCAAAGACTGTGGGTTTTCAAAGGAGCTGTAACACGTATCCCAGATTTAAAATGTCAGGAAATTACTAGTAATTCCATTTTTTGCTTTTTCTTAATGAATAACAAATTTTGTTTAAATTTTAAGGAAAAGTTTGGGGTGCTGTCATTTGGCATGCAGGCTCAAAATTTGAATTGGTTTATGTGGTGCTTTAAGCTTTCAGAATTTGCAATGCCCAGTTAGTGTAGTGAATGCAATGCAGAAAAAATTCTACTTTTAAACAAGCACATTTGATTTTAAAACACTGAATCTAAGATTATCAACGTACAAAAATCTAAGTGAACGTAAAGGATTAGGTTTAGTGTATTTGTACTTGTAGAGAAACAAAATTTAAATATTATACGCGAAACTACTTGGAGTCATACATCATCTGGAACATAAAGTAGTTGAATATACGTACACAGAGCAGGGACATTTGGGTAGCGATAAATTTCAAAGTTGGGGAAACCACATGAAAGCAAAAATGCGTTGTACAACAAAGGAAAATTTATCAAATCCACTCACATTTGCTTTAAGTATAGTTTTATCATTGTGCACGGAATATGTTTCTTCAATACGTTGCTGTGGATTTTAATTGCAAAATCAATTTGTTTAAGGCAATATGATTCATAATCTATGATACGTCTTTTATGAATTTATATTTTTCTTAGTTCTATGACAGTCTTTTACTAGTGCCCTTACACGAAAATCTTGGTATGAAAATTCGCAAAATTTTAAAATTCTCTTGTTAAATTTTCGGGGGCCTTTATTTTTAGACCTCCCAGGGCCCGTGCAGCTATTGCTCAGGCTCTGAGGATGGTGGTAAATTAACATTAATACTTATTCTATGCACTATGCGTTAAAACTTGAACCTTCGTTTTAAATATGCGTACTTATTATGTATGGCTAATGTACAGATGCTTACAAACTAAGTGTTTAAAAGCGCGTAGGTCATTCCCAAGCCCTCCCATCAGTAGAATGTAATGACAGAAATATCAAGATGTTGTTATAATGAAAATACCGACTCTATTTATGACCCACCCTTTACACAAATTTTTTTTCTATTTTTGCCGGCCGATGCGGTTTTTTCGGCAATAGCTGCTACTTTTACAACCAAACTTCTCGGCGTTTTTTTAAATGGCTTGGTCACGGACTGAAAAAAAACGTGCAACAACTTTCTTTGTGCATTCTCGGACATTTATTCGATTCCATCCAACGATAGAACGGTCTTTGCATTTGCATAATTTTGGAACATAAAGGCGCCAGAAATATATGTCATTTTTAAACCAGAACCATTCATAAAATTTTCTATTCATTTGCATGCATCATATAGTACGGTATTATAATGTTATTGTAGGCATATCGTTTCAAAAAATGTAAGTAGGGACAGGAATAATTATAGCCAGGAAACATGATAGCCACTTTTCATTCCCAAACTCGTCGATTATCAATAAATTAATTAAAATTATACTAGAAAGACAAGACTTGTGGTCATCTTTATTTGAATGAATTTGGTACTTGAAAAATGGAAATTATTGTTCGTTACCCGCGACATGTAGTATGTTTGTATGTAAAAACAATCGCACACACTTGAATTTTTCAATTGATTTTTCGGTATTTTAGATAGTTGATAGTAGGTAAGTACTTTTATTTTTACGCAAAGCAAGCAGCTCAGAGAAAAGCAATACATTTATAGCACTGTCACCGGAGTGTTTTTAGTGCAACTTTAGATTTTTTATTAACTCATGCTGTAGTTTTGCAATTCGGCTATCCTTTTACGAATAATTATTTAGCATCTTTGCTGTACAAAAGGAAGGCTTTTAATTGTAACAATGCAACACCAAGAGCAATCCATCGTTGTAACTACTACACAACATCTCCAACATGCACTCGTGTATAATCATCGTATATAAATACAAACAATACAACATACAAATTTACACTTTTCGACTTCCAGTACGCATTCCATGGCGTTTTTTAAAACTTATTTTTCACATAAAATGAAAACAAAAAGTAATCGGGAAAAGAAACCTGATTGAACCGTGGCTGATTTTGCATTCATACGCACATATCATTATGTTCAAATATGCATGCAAGCAACGCACAGCAATGTGTGAACTTTCCTTTTCTCTCCATTTTAAACTGCATATAAAATGAGTTCAAGTAGTACACTGAGTTTCCTATACGCATATTTAAACATGATGGCAGATGTAAACATGAATGAACCTACACTTTTCACGTTCCCTTGTTCCATCATTTTATGTAGTTTTTAATATACTAATTAGTCAATTTTGCAGGATTTCCTCTTTCCTACAACTCCATTGTTCTCAGCAAAAATCTGGTTATAATCTAATTAGTATTGGTGAGGAAATGAATAAAATATCCGTGACTCCTTTGTTTTAGTGCCTGTAAACTGAATTACAAATACGACACGAACCTTCATTTTGCAGTCAAAAAACCTGAAACCATAATGCACAACTTAGAGATAAGGTCATTTACCACCTTCCAAGATCAATAGAATTTACTTTCTCATTTTTTGATAATATTCCTTAATTTATATACTATATTATTTCTACAGTATAACGATCCAAATCAGGACAAGATTTAACCCACGATGATTTATGATAAAATGGCTTGGTGCACAGTTTGGCGCAGTGCGGTGTTCATGCCATGACATTTATCATCCTAGAAAGTTCATATATATGCTTGACGTTGAACGTGGGCAAATGAAATATCGCTTGGTGCACCACGAGGTGTTAGTATGCAATATTCCCGGGAAACTTTCCCGGCTTATTTTAAGCCGGCATATGCTGCAGTTCATTAGGATTGTAACTTGTTGACTTTTGGCTTATTTTTATTAAGTATCGCAAAGTATAAGTATCGCGTTACACCGGCCGTCCGTCCGGTGTAACGCGTTTTTCTTAGCAATGGCTAGTCCAAATTCAACCAAATTTGGTATACTTATACTAGAGGCTCTTGCATTGAATTGAATTGAATTGAATTGAATTGAATTGAATCTTTATTGTCTTGCCATGTTTCAGTACACGTACTGTTATTCTTATGGGGACATAACAATTAAATAATCTTCTATCTAATGTTACAATAATTAAATATATGTGCTAAGTGATATTAATTATTTTAACAATTTTTTAACAATTCTTTTGCTATTTGTACAAAGTTATTATAACCTATTGTATCAATTTCCGTATTTTTAGGCATACTATTCCATAATACCTTCATTCGATACTCTATACTATTTTTGTAAAATTCTGAATTAGGTTTTGGTAGAGTTAATATTGGGAAGCTCTTTTCTGTTTGTCTTTTTGATATAATGTCAGCAAACTCGCCATTTCTATACTTATTAAATGCTGTTTTAAGGACGATTAAGTCACGCCTTTCAGTTATGCTAACAAAGTTGTAGCGTTCCCTTAAAGTTTGCAAATTTACTATCAGGGATTTTTTCTTATTCCTCTTTGCAAATGATGGGTATTCAAAGTCTACTATAAACCTATCAACTTTGTCTTGTATTTGTTGTCACTTTGTATTCCCCATATATCTAACGCATAGTCTATTACTGAGTGTAAATGAGCATTTACCATAATCTTCATAACTCGCTTATCTATATACCTCCTAAATCCTCTAAGGTACTTAATTTTTCCTGAAACCTTTTCTTTTACTGATTGAAAGTGTTCGTCAAAACTTAATGTGGGATCTAGAATAACGCCTAAGTACTTAAAAGAATAAACACGCTCAATATGCTTATCTCCTATTTGTAAACCTGTAATATCCTTTTCTTTGTTTATTGTTCTGTCCCTTCCCTTATGGAAATACATTACTTTAGTTTTGTCAAAATTGATTTTCATGTGATTTGAGTCACACCAAGCCTGTACCTTTTTTAGTTCAATAGTTAACCTTTCATTTATTTCTTCTAATGATTTACCATGACAATACATTGCTACATCATCTGCATACTTTATCATAGAAATAGTAACTACTTTTGCTAGGCTATTTATGTACATGCTGAAGGTCAAAGGACCTTTGGCTGACCCTTGACATATACCTCTCTTTAACGGATAACATTTATTTCCAGACTCAATCGTAAACACACGGTTAGTGTAATTCTCTTTGATTATTTTTACATAAAAAGGTTCTAAGCCGTATTCATGCATTGTCTTGATAACAAGTTTATCGTGTTTGATAGAGTCAAATGCTGTACTGAAATCTAAGAATAGGACGCCTACTTTCATAGACGTTTTATCTACCTCCGTATAGATATCCTTAGTTAATTGTGTCAATGCAGTGTGACAAGAATGATTCTTCCTATACGCATGCTGATTACTACACAATTTTGATTCAACTCGTGTTCTAATTCTCTCAGCTAAAAATTTTGCGGTGTTTCCTATTGAATTTCAGGTCAATAGGTCTACTCCAGGTCAGAGGTCACAGCGATTTCAAAATGTTTTTCTAAGGTACTTCCATCATGCAACACATAATTTTAGATCAGTTTTTTACCAGGACTCCGATGGTTCTGTCTGTTTTTCAAAATTCAGGCTCTAAGGCCCTGATTCAGGCTCTTTTTTGCCAGATACAGCATTTATGCGTTTTTAATGCAATGGTTATACCAAATTCAACCAAACTTGGTACACATATACTAAAGGCTCATATGCAGTTTTCTATTGAATTTCATGTCAATAGGTCCGTTTTTTACCAGGATTGCAAATATGAGGTCCATTTGTTAAAATCCGTTGAATGAAAACTCATCATCATCATCGAAAATCAACATGGAAGTCATTCGAACGCGGGAAAACGGGATCTTTAAACGGCACTGTACTTAACGTAACATAAGTCAGACGAATAGCTAGCCCCAATAAAAATCACACGTAATGCGTAACCCAGCATAACTCACCCGCAATGGTTAACCGTTAACCCCATATTCAGGGGCTAACTGACGCGTGTGCTGGAGCGTGATCGTCACGCGGACCGGACCACAAAAGGGCCGGACTCGCGTCAGGGAAAAAATTTTATATCAGAAAATAAGTTTTTGCTGACTTCTTAGTACGTAAACATGTAGTGGTTGAAAATTGGACGCATATAAAAAGACTCATTGTATAATCAGAAACCAAAATATTTTGACATGCAACATCGTTACAGGTATTTTATCATTTTACCAGCCCGTTTTAAGTACTAACCTATTTATTTTTAAGTCACTTTAAAGACAATTTGAATTTATGAAGTCAACAAAGTAATAAAAAATTTATTGTATTAAAATTAGCGAAGTTAATTAAATGGATAAAAAATACACTAATTCAGATATTAGCTACACTTCTGGCATCTTTTAACCATCCGCTTTGAAAGCCTGTTCTTTCAAGTGTTCTATAGGGTTTTAAAACTTTTAAACTATCAATCAGCCAACTGGCCCAATCTAGTCTGTGAGTCAGTTGAATTCGTCGAATAATAAAAAATAGCCTAATTGCAGTCAACAATAATCCGTAATGAAAGAACTATGTAGGAAAGCCTATAGCCAAATATACAGGCTATTTAACTTATTAGATCTGCTTTAAATAACTCTTCACAAGAAATTAAACAGACAAATGCAACGCAATGTCACTAGCTTCTTGCTTGGCTTGGGAGTTAAGCCCGTGTGGTTTTATATATTATTTATTTACACCACCTACCGTAAGTATATTTCCTATATAAATATAAAATAACAATCCATTTATCTTGTCAATTAAGTGTAGCAAAAAGCAATTGAAATAAAAGCCCATTGAAATTTATAAAATAAAACATAAACCGAAGTGACAATTTCTTTTGCACAAATATATGCTTTGTGGTTTTCAAAACCTTATGGAATATATTGGTCGATAACTTTTACACTTCAAGTGTTTGTATTTAGTATTTAGTTAGGATTTTTATAAAAATTTAGGTTAGGGTACGTTTAAGTGATTATAATGAATAACTGATTTCAGCACAAATTAATCTAAATAACAAAAGCGTCATTAAAATAATGCGTCTCCTTTTAACATAACAAGTTTGCTTATAAGCAAATTACACGGTTTATAAATTGTAAATTCTTTCATCTAGAATTAAAGGAAATACTCTTTTGTTATTGTGTGCTGCAACCACATGAGTATTTATTTATTCAGTTTAGACAGTTTGGTACTGAAGATTTAAGTATGGATTAGACACTAGGCTGACCTCAGAAGAACATTTCTTAAGGCTTATTTAAATTCAATTCAAGTAAAATTAAAACCGTTTTACATTAACACCGCCAAGCTTATAACCAAATATCAGATAAACATAAAGTGTACCAACGTTTACATCAGATAAACGTAAGGTCTTTAAAAACGGTAACTGTTCATAACCTCCTATAAACGTTACTTTTCTTGTATTTGATATATGCTTAAAACGTAGTGAAGTGTACTTTGTCAACTTTTATACATACGACTTTTTGTAATATTCGTTTACGTGTTTGATAATACCTATTCATGTATTTCATTTCAACTTCGAGAATGATCTCGACTTGTAATTTTCCACTTTGTCAGTTCACAAACCTTTGTACATTGATCTTAAATGAATGCATTGAACTTATTAGTCTGGGTGGAGGTTTTTTACTACATGTTTTAGTTAGTAGAAGTTTTTCCCCACCTCGTATTCCTACTGTGTTTTTATGAGTGGCTTGGGCAAAGAAACAAAGTAAAGCTCTACGCTTCCCTCGCCCCATTGCCCATTACCTTTCTGAGAGTAGCTGCGTCCACAACCTTGTGCAAGTTTCAAGTAAATTTTTTGACTGAATTAAATACTAAACCATTTTTTAATTTGACTTAAAGAACTCTCAAGTTTGTTTTGTGCAATTCATTAATTGGCCATTCGAATGTTCTCTACTAATTGGCATTCTTTAAACTGTTTACAATCAATCATTACACTCTAACTTCACCCATAAAACATAAAGCATTGGTCTCGCTAAAATTGACCTGGTCCTTTTGCTAATCAATAACAGTAACAGTTTGAATAAAGCACACAAACGGCTGGAAGTCTATGTTTGGCTGATAGCATTTTAGGTTTATGTAGATTTTACCTACTTGCTATAATCTTGTCTTTATTACCTCTTTTACATAAATGGAAACATGAAAACAAATTCACAGCTTTTTGCAATAACGTTCAAAGTATCATGTGAAATTTGTTGTTTGTTGTGTGCATAACTCCATCCGTGAAATAAATGTAGAAATTCAGTCATATCGGGTTTCTGTGGATCATCAAGGAAGGAATTGTTTTTTTCAGACCGAGCTTGCCACTCATTTCTAGGAAATCTGAGACTCGCTGACATTAGCATATATTTTGCCCGTTAACATTGGATACCGGAAAAATTTCTACTAAATGATTAGATTTCATGACATTTTTTATTACTTTGGAACAAAAAACTCCTGTTTCTAACTAGAATCTGCATTCATAAATGTTAACTTTAGAACAGATAACTTAGATAACCGAAACTAACATTCGGTCTGATGCGGTTTTTAGCCAAAACTGTAACCGAACTTGGTTTAGGTTATATAATTGGAACCGAAATCGGTTTTTGGTTTCAGGTAATACCGTAAGTGTGGCAGCACTATCAAGTACCAAAGGTTAGAAAACCGAAAAAATATGCCATAAATACAATATAGTATGACACAGCATTTCTTTTGGTTTACGAAACAAGTCCTGAAACACGAGAAAACCGAACACCGAACACGAACTCCGAAAAAAATGTCATGTCCACGTTTATATTGCGCTCCCAGAACTCACAAAGAAGACATTCATATGAGACCGATAGTGGATTTTAAAGGAACCCCAACCTCTCCGTTACCACAGAAATTTTTATATAATAAAAAGGTGGTAGACCATATTATAGTTTAGAAATCTGTTATGATTAAGCGAATTGAAGCAACCTTACCAACCGAGTAACCGGTATAATATAAACACACATCTTGAAAAACTATTTAAAGATTGAATATTTCGCTAGGAACATTTATTTACAAGCATGTGGGTTTTTAATTTACAATAAATATATTTGTATTTTGTGGTTGTTATCTGAAACAAAAGTTGTTACAAATTTAAATACTCACTGTAATATATAAGATATTATTAATTCAAGTTATAAATTACAAACAACCTGGCTTTAAGTCGGGCAAACTAGGCTTCACAACTTACCAAATGGGGTATAGACCAGGCTGAATAGGTTTTCAAATTATTGTTACCTACTATAAAGTTTGTTAACTCTTTAGTTAATTCGATTTCGGATTTTATTCTTGGGTAATTTATTTAATTTTACATAAAATTCATGCAACTGTTGAAATTCAGGCATTCCAGGGATGTTTATTATTAATAAAGTTATAGCTTTCCGATTTCAAATAAACTTATAATTAGTTATATAATAATAAACTGCTTAAGACTAACAAAATACCTTTAGACAAATAAGGCATATTTCAGAAAAACATCAACAACTACAAACTTTGAAGTAGGATAAATATGGAGAACTTTTAAATCATAACTAGCCTTAAATTAAAACATATTGGAGTAAAATTAGAGCGAAATGTGCTTTTCATAACGCATTACTTACCCTATGAAAAAATTAATTTAAACCATTGAAGGTTTTAAAAGAGATTGAAATTGTACAAATCTTTTGCGAAGACAGCTACATTAAATTAAAGATCGCATCTTAATGTTTTTGGAATTTATGACTCTTCCACCACTTTCAAGCTCTATCGTCATCTTCACAAGCTACAGCTACTCCAAGTACCTCCGTCACAGTTTCTGTCTGTATAACATTAACAAGTATATTCAAATTAGTCTTAAAATGGCTTTGAGCATAAAAAAGAAAAAAATTACCAATTCCTTTTTGCTCCGAGTTAGCTTGTTTACAAGTTTTGCAATGTTTTCCTGTTTAACGCAAATTTCGGTTTCCAGTTTAGCAACCATTGCTGGAATCTCTTTAACCAGAGCACATTCCTTGAAATGTGTTGGTATTTCAGAGGCCGTGACCATTTTGTTGCAAGCGCATTCGTAGCGATAAACAAGCACCAAATCGTCTGCCATCCTGTTACGAATATATCTACCACTGCATTGGTGTTGCAAATTGCAGTCAGGACACAATTTAGTGGTTTTGCTACATTCTGCGCACACCCCATGCCCATTTACACATTGATAAATGTGTGCTGCAAAAACGCTTTTGCAAATTGTGCACTTTAGTACTTCCGGAACAGCGTTTGTGAGCAAATTGTGAACACAGTCTTTGTGTTCCCGTAACAACTCGCCTTTCACTTCGTGTAGAGATTCGATACTGTCTTGGAGGGTGATTGTTTGATGGATGATGTTAATGAATGCATCCATGCGTTTCAAAACTTGAATACCTCCATTAGCCGCATTCCACACCTCTAAAACTGCCTGTTGATTACCATCATATTCTTGAATATAATGACCATGAAGCTTCTCAAGTTCGTTAACAGCCTGTATGGATTTATCTTCGATCCTTTGCATCGTTTCTGGGTAAGTTTGAATAAGTTTGCTAATGCCGCCTTCTAAGATATGAATCTTGGTGGGTGTGTGTTCATTCCACTAAAAAAATGAGTTATTACGTTGTTTTATTTTCATAGTTAAAGTATTTCCAGAACTGACAATTTTCAAACCTTTGACAAAGCCAACAACCAATTGGTTATGGCTCCAGCCCTTTCGGGCTTTGTCGATGATTTATCCATAATTACAATATCTTCGTAGTGCCCAGGAGCGTGAAATTGGTCGAGCAGTTTATCCCCGCCAGCAGCATTTATAAAGTTAATTACATTGCATTTTGACCTAAAAAGCAAAATTACTTAATTGGAATCTAGCGTCTTTACATTTTTTATTAATAAATTCCTATTCCGGCCGTCCGTACTTATTCGTTTTTTAAAAATTACGCTAACCCAGTTTCCACCGAGTTTGGAGTAGGGACAGTATAGTCAGGGATGAGAAAATCCAGTCTAAATGTATTTGGCATTGGTATTTACCAGTAGTGGGAAATGGGAAAAAGTGGGAAAAACTCAATTACTATGCATTAATAATGTATCATAATGCTCCATTTTAAATGGTTTTTCCCATTCCCCACTACTTTCAAAGTTGTAAATACCATTTTCCCCTGTAAATACCGGTATTTCCCAGAACCACTTTTGGACAGCTTCTCATTCCTGTCTATAGTACATCCGACGGAATCGTATTTAGATTCAGGTTAATGGGTCAAGATTGGACTGATCCTTAGTGATTTAGTATTTTTGAAAGGACCTTAAAAGTATCATGCGGCTTGATTTTGGATTCATTTTTACGAAGATTTTCTACGTGTTGAACTTTAAGTCTTAAAGCCCTGATATTAGCGTCTTCATTGTCAAATATTCAAATCTACGGAACCTGCCTTATTGGACACAGACGTTTAGTTCGAATTCGAAAGAGAATTAAAAATACGAGGTTTGTTTGTTAAGATTTGACTTGAAGCTTTTCTAGATTTATAAATACTGCATTGGTGAATGTTTTTTGGAATAATTGTGCAATCAAGCAAATACATAAGACCAACCTTTGAATTTCCATGAAGTTAGGACTTTCAACGTAAACGTATGGAATAAGCGTGGCCAACTTTGTTTCCGAGTTGTTGTACCCTCCACAGTCAACCAGTAATGTACGGCACTGACTTCCAGTTTTAAATGTAGAATCCAACTTGGCCATAAGCTGCTTAGGCGTGATTTCGATACTTTTGCTTCGACCTGTCAAAGATTTTCCATATTTTTTTCAAATGCTAGAATTAATACAGCATCGGAACGGTAAGCTTTGTTGAAAACCTTTTTTGCCGTTTTTTACTAAGATTTTTAAATTCTGAGTACAAAGGGCGTAACGCTTAAAATGAATCACCTTTGCAAACTGGACGGTAAAACACGGAAGCGCTAGTGTCTTTCGGTTAAAAACTTTCATCATATAGTTACGAAAACTCTTTCCTTCATTTATGCCAAGTTTTAATTTTGTTCTAACATTTTTCGTCAAGTTGCGTCTGTTTGTCTGTCGTGAAACTTTATTTTTAACCAGGTTAATTACTGTCCTCACACGAATTAAAAGAAAAGTCCTCGTTAGAAAAACAAGTTGTTGCAAAGAAAACCCAATAAACCATTGGTGCTGATTGCACCTAGGTAATGAACTAGTCATATGAATTGAAGCTTTTCTCGATCATCACCAATGGTTTATTGGGTAGTTTCTCTTGAAACCGTAGGTTACGCCCATTGCAACAACTTGTTTTTCTAACGAAGACTTTTCTTTTAATTCGTGGGAGGACAGTAGGTCTAAACCAAACTAAATGGGTCTAAACCAAACTAAATGGGTCTAAACCAAACTAAATGGGTCTAAACCAAACTAAATGTGTCTACACCAAACTAAATGGGTATAAACCAAACTAAATGAATATAGACCAAACTAAATGGGTCTAAGCCAACAAGTGCTACTATATTTCTAGTGCTAGTTGTGGCATCATTGATAGATTCGGTTTCTTATTGACTAAATCAGGCAAGCTCGTTTGCTGAATTTAACACTAAATGTTCATTCACATCTTTCCTGCATGGGTTAGATAGATTTTACAAACTTTATTTTACGAACTTCATTTAAATCGACAAATATTAACATTCATTCCTTTAATCTCAACCCGTAACATCCTATTGCAATTCCCATTTCTTGGTATACAAGGAACCTACTTGCATATTATCATGTTCCAATATAATGTCGCCGGAAACGACGAAATTATATTTACTATTTTTCTTCTTGGAAATGAACGTTTTGCTTTTTTTCATGAATGCAATTTTTTTAAACACCGAACAATTGTGACTTTCTTTGTTTATATTCTGCAAACGTTGTTAGTTTCTTCATTCAATTTCTGCAAACATCTCCAGTTTTTTATTCTCGAATCTAAGAAAATGAGATTTGAACTCTAAACCTTGTATACTTCGGTCAGGATTGACGTCGAATACTATTATTGCTCTTCAATATTTTCGATACATCCTATGCCCACTTCCGTAATATGTCCTATAAGGAATAAGACAAATTTAATTTTGCTTCAAAAAATATCTAAAACGATTTTTAAAAACATTTCCGGCACAAATTGATTAAGCTACTCTTCGAGTACATGTTTGTATTACCTATATCTCGATCCAAAAGCTTTGCTGTATTATATGGTGGCATTTTACATTTTCTGACACCAGTTTTGAAGTTTATCGGCACCAATATTTTCTTGTTCTACTTACAAATATTCAATTCCTGCATGTTCCTATCAACCTCTCCTTTCAAAACAATTTGCACATTATATTCACTAATTGGTTTTCTACAAACGAGCACAAAAACAAATTATTTATTTCTTTCTGAATTTTTCTAGAGACGATTATTGATCTGCTGTTCTAAAATTAGGTGTACTTTATTATAAACACAGTTTCTCATCTAAAGTGTTCCTTCAAATGACTTTAGCAAAGGCCGGTACCCAAAGTGGGTACAAAGGTTTTAGTAGAACAAGCTCTTGTCTGCATCAACTGAGCGTAATCTTACGCAAAACTATGTGGTGGTATATTTGAGAATATTTACAAATCCTTAATCAGAATGTCGTATTTCCTGTTTTCAAAAATCTATTATAAATGCTAGTTTGCACAACGTTTCTACTATGGGTCTTTTTGGTAAACTTTTGACCTCTAAAGAATACGGAAATATCTATGCATTAAAACAACATACTAGTTACACGAATCAATAACTTGTAGCTGAGGTTATGTGAATTAAAGGACTTGTTCCATTTTGAAGATTTCCGTTACAAACATTGTTTTCAATGTACTGAAAGTGTACTGAAGTGTAGGTATGCTTGTTCCACTAGAAAACATGTAAATCGTTTGCTTGAATACTTGTTTGAAAGTCTTTAAAATGTGCAATTAAACATGTAATCAAGTTGACGTTTAACATAAACGAATTTAAAAATAGAAAGAGAAATGTGACACAACAAGTATTTTAAAAGAAATTCACACTGCTAATGGTGCAGCTATAATGCCTTAAAGACTGACTAGGATCTGAACACAAACTTGCCATTGCGCAGATATTTTAAGATTTCATTGCAGAAGTTTAATAACATAAATACACAAAAGAATTGTTGTGCTAGGGCTCCGAACGCTGTCTTCATCAAAACATAATTCGGAAATGGAATTTTATATTGGCAGATCTCGATACCAGTTTTTGCACACGAAATCAGCGCAATGACCAGTCTGAGCAGCATCGACTCAGAATCAAAACAAGAGCGTGTAGTTCTTGTTTCGAAGAAACGACAATTATGGTGCAAATTCGTTTTCCCAGGAAAGTTAAGAGAGACTGGAGAATAAGAAGAATAGCCATTCTTAAAATATTGAAGTGACAACTTACTATTGTGCTGACGGAGGAGCAAAATATAAGCCACGCTGACTTACAGTAGACTGCGTTGATGCTGTAACCAAAGGTTTGTTTTAAATGTTTTTGGAACTGATCCACACGTTTATTTTGTAATATCGCAATATTGGGATAATAGTACTTCAGGACAAATTAAGGTTGCCACCGAAGCCTGCTAAAAGTTCTAATGAAAGCCTTGAAGACGAATAAAACAAGGCTGTACCACAAATTTTTGAAATAATTTGACAAAAATAATACGTTATTCTCAAAAAATCATTAAAGGGCCAATGATGATTAATATTTTGACACGAGAGGATTAATTATGACAAAAAGAGGGTGAACAAATGTTTTTTCGAGGGTCGACTGAAATATTCCCTTAAAGAATTTATCAAAGTTTTTTGAAAAAATTTTCGTCAAGTTTTTGCTGCTGAAATTGTTGAGCTCCTAGCAAACTTTATTGTGATTTCATTGTTTTTGCTTGTTTGCGCGATATATTTGCCAAAATAGAAGCATGTATTCACAACAAAATGGAGAATCAAAAAATATAACCCATTGCTCCATTTGAATTGTCGTTTACTAAACATCGTAGCAAATAGTTTGGGAGCAGTCTTTTAATCTTCAAACTTTTCAATGGAAATGTCTCCAAATTTTCATTCAGAATTTCAGTTCATTACAAAATGGCTAAAATTTGAATTTGGCATGACATTCTTGATATGCATTTTGGAAATACGTTGAATAGCTTGTTTGAAAACCCACACTTTAGGATCTTATCCATGATTATTTTAAATAAGATAAGAGCTACAAGGAGAAAAAGAGATATACTACATTCCCGTCATCCCAACTACTTCAGTGCAAAACACTGAAAATATATTATGATGCGCCGGCATACGGTGATTTTACAAAAGATAGAGAGAAACATTGAAAAATGAGGAAAGAAGAAATTGTAATAATATTTTATTGAGAAATTGACAAAATTACGAAATTTAGAAACATTGGCTTACCTATGGAGCGTGCCAATGAGGGTGAGAGAATTCACCAAAAATATGAAACAAAAAATGACGAATTAATACCGTAACAAGAAAAAAAGTATATTAGATTTTAAAATAGAAGACTCTAAAAGAGGGAGAGACATAAATTATTATACTAGTTTCATTTTACAACTTTGGGATGTACATGACAATTCCCACAATTTTGTTATGACGGAGTGATAACGATAGCGTCATCACTTTTGGCGTAGAGGAGAAGAAGATTATCTATTCCAAACCCACCACATTTCGGGTTATGAGAAGGAAGCAGAGATATAATATAAAACACTACTAAATTTTTACGACATGTAAGTTAGAGGAGCTGCGCAAACGCATCACAGCCCTAGAAAAAGTACGATCAGAGAACTATTTCCCGAGAACGTATAGGAAGAAACTCACAAATTCCATGGTAACATTAGTGTAACCATGTAAAACAGCAAGATGAAAAGTCAGCAACTATCAAACAAGGTGACATCAGTGTACCCTTGCTTTGGAAATGGCGAAATGGAAGAGAATATTCCAACATTCATCCGGATAGGGACACATGACACCCTGATGGGATACAACAACCATCTTTTCCCGGGAGGAGAGCTACCAACGCCGGGGGAATAATTTGGGGGTGCAGTGTTATGCCCAGGGGGTTGTGGATGCCATCTACCCAGTTCTAGGTAGAGGCACCTGCCAACTAGGTACTAGGAGAAGGAGGAGCAAAGCAGGGAGCGTAAAAATACACGGATATGTATTCCGCACTTGTAAAATAAATGAAGCTTTGTGTGGAGTTTGGCTTTTTGTTTCAGTTCGCTTTTGGAGAGAGGACGGAGAGGAAGAAGCAAGTTGGACTTGGGATTGTGACGATTGACGATGACGGTGTGGAAAGGGAGCACCGCAAGCAGTAGTAGTGAATATTTCCCGTAGCAAATTTGAGTAGTTAAAATTTAATTGTTGTAGCAATTACCTTATTCTCTGCGTGCATACTAGTTTACTGAAAAGAATAAATTAGTCAGTTGTGTTTTGTGGGCTGTAGTGACCCACGCAAAATTAAGTTTGATTAAGTGGTGGTGTGGTTGATTTGATCATCATCATCAGTTAGCACAAGTGATAACGACAGTGTCATCACAGTGCAAAGAAGGTAGAGGAGGTCTGAGTCAAACTAGTGAAGCCTGAAAATTACCTGTTTCTTCTGAGCATCAATTCTGTTCAGTATGCGTATTATCTGTTACGTACAGATCTGGGGATTTGAATAGTGGGGGAAGAGGTTGAAGTAGGAGCATAGTCACGAGGTAACACCCGATCTTACCCCAAAACCCCATTTAACCCCAATAACACGTTCCTACTTGACAAGAGTTTTGTCTGATTGAAAAGACAATTAAATAAAAACTCTAGATAAAAATGAAATTTGTCTCTTTACTTCTGAGACATCCGTATGCCCAGAGGCCAGAGCATGCCATCTTTCCGAATTCAGGTAGAGACACCTGAAAAAACAGGCTGAGGCTATGCCAACTACCGACAGCCATATTTCGAAGTAACGAAAACGAAGTTATTTTTGCTTTGGTCTATAACTAGTGTCATCTAACACTAATAGAAGTTATGGACGTCTTAAGTGTAAATGTGTTTCAACATTTAGCGGTGCAAAAATGTAATTTCGATGAATTAAAAAATTTGGCTATTTTGGAATGAACGTATGCAAGTGGAGGAACAGTTTGCGATGATAAAAACATCAAAAAAATAATTAGTAATTTTAATTGCCCTGTTAACTTTAACTGCGATTATTAACTCTCTGCCACCAATGCTATGCCAAATTTTTGCTGTTTCTGGTACTTTGGACACCGCCAATTTTAATGGCGTTCTAATTTTGTCATTGTCATGAAGTGTCAGTTTTCGTAATTTTCCATGGTGTTTTCAACATTTGCCACGTTACACCCTATTTAAATATGCAACGTTTCCGAAATTTTCGAACAAACCAAAAATCCGCAGGTGCCAAGATTGTCAAAACTTTGTTTCACGCAATTTGGAGGAGTGGTTTATATGATAATATGCAAAACATGCTTATCCACTTTACACCACTCCCCTTACAGCCTATCGTATTATGCCATTTTTTTGTGCATTTATCGGGGGGATTGTGATAACCTGCACTATCCCTCGTTAGTCCCCTTGATAAGCAAAAAAGCTTATCAAGAAAGCAAGTTGCATTCACTAGCGTTGGGTTTTTAATGATCTCCAATTATCTCGCGAACGACTTATCCGAATTTGTTGAAACAAAAAATGTGACAATTTTAGCACCTGAAGATTCGTAGGTTGTTCAAATAAGTTACAACTCTCAAGACATCATTGAAAACCCCAGGGTATGAAATTCAACATGCATTCTTAGAACAATGGATAATCACAATTCCTTCAATAAGTACTCATAAATGTATATTTAAAATGTGAATGTATGCAATACGAATATTAGTACGCGTGTTAATCCGCCTTTACCTGCAGTTTGAATCACATTTTGGACATCTTCTTTTGCTTGACTCAATACGTTTGAAACCGTTAGTGTTGCGGTAGGAATTCCAAGACAGGCCGCTGTAGGAGCTTCAGGGTCAGAATTTACAGCTTTTAAGGCATTATAAATCATTTCCCAGGCTTCAGGGATCACTCTATGGACCTTCCTGATCACTGTGGAGAACTTGCCTTTCAATGCATTGGTCTTACTGATCCCTTCAGGGATTACTTCAAATTCCTGACGGAACCCTTCAGTGGCCGTATTCATCACTTCAACGACTTTGTGGAAAGCTTCAAAGTATTTATTGTGAATTTCAGATGACTGCAAGGGCGATATCATCGGGTTCCCAATTAACTTCTTCAAGTGTGGGTTAAAAGCTTCTGCTGAGGAAGTGCCCGGATCTCCCCTATTCCCTAGAATAAAACAAGTTTTTGCGAAGGTTTGTATAGAATTTGAAATTTTTGTATCGGCGAAACGCTACTCCACTTTGAATAGAAATATATTTTTGCTAATTTAAATAGAATATATTTGTACTAAAAATATCATTTTTCATGAAAGATTTGTTATAAAAGCCCAGAAGTACTTCTGTTTATATATTTTGTGAGTTTTGACAGAAAAAAAACATAAGATATAGATAAACAAACTACTGCACAATTTGGACTAATTTATGCAACTTTGCAACTTAACACTTTTGTCAATTCCTATTTAAAATTATTTTTTTGTTCCCAAAGTGTAAAGAACCTTTGTCAAGTTCTTTCTTATTTTATTGTGACTTGGTTCGGCTTATAAAAATGTGACTTATGCTGCTACCTTGGCTATTTATTTGTAATCTGTAAAATTGTTTTGACCTAAAATACTTAGAAATGTGTATTCATAATTTGTGTGATGTATTTTTATGCGTGTAATCTTTATCATTTTGAGAAATGTGTGCACCTATTTACCAAGCAGAATGTATGAATGAATCTGTAGTTTTAAGCCAATATTATACCTTGTAACAAATTTGAAATCGGTAAGCCAATGTGATGTGATGATACATTTTGTGGTAGAATCTCGTAGGCGTGTCTGTAAAAAGTAAAGCGTGGTCTGATGACTACCTACGTGGCATGATGTGTAATATTGGGCTTTAGCTGCAAGAGGAAAATATTATAAAACGAAAGTGCACCCGTTCCTCCTGGCCCAGTCCGTATTTTACGCTCCTGTGTGATGGAGCTCTAGCATTTTAACGAAGCTGTAAAACTCCTATTTGTAACATTTTTTAATTGACAAACTGACCATAAAAAACGCTAATTTTGGTCTCAGCAGTTTTAATAATAACTAAACATTTTTCTTTGACTTCCATTAACTTTGTGTTTCTAAACCTGCATTAATTTTATTGCATTGCCATCGTTCATCGCACAACAAGCCACATAACCACCACCACCACCATCATCATCATTTTTACCAACTTGACTCATCATTTAGTTTTTAACCTTTGACATAATCGATTGACTAGCGTAACTAGTCTGGTCCTTCCTGTCTTAGCTATAATATGTGATTATACATTTTGGTCCAATTCGAGCCTGGATAACCGTGAAATCCAAGGATTGATAACCAGCAGTGAATTTTTGTGAGAAGACTGTGCACCATATGGTCAACTTGTGAACATTTTGTGTGAACTTTAAGCAACTTGTGTGAACTTTAAGCAACTTGTGTGAATTTTTAAGCATCGTTTGTGAACTTTTAAACATTGTAGTGACCTGATTTTAACTTTTTTGACATTTTAACAGTAATTTTGTGGTTGTGCGTGCAGACAGTAAACATGGCAGATGTTATAGCGAGAAATGGGTGGTATGTGTCACTGAAGAGGCTACTGGTCAACGTGCAAGCTATTGACCAGTCAACAGTGACATCAGGTGAAATCAAATCACATCTGGACAGCGCTGACAGGATGTGGAAAAAACTGGATGCTGCTCATTCAGCAATTCTAACAACAGCAACGGATGATGATGCATTTCTCCTCCAACAGCAACAGCAAAGTGCTACACGGACATCAAGTCCCATCTGTATGACATGAAGCCTGCAAGTAACGTAGGACCAGCTGGACATAAGACTACTTTCAAATTACCTGAAATGTCCCTTCCCAACTTTGATGGGAAGTACGAGGACTGGACAACATTTGAAGACCTTTTCAAGGCCAGCATTCATCGTCATCCACATATCTCAGGCTCACAAAAGCTCCAGTATTTGAAAGCCTGTACGAAAGGAGAAGCAGCTAGCCTGATAAAATCATTTATCATTACGGACGCAAACTATGTAGCAGCCTGGACTCTCTTGGAGCAGCAGTATGATAACAAACGGGAAATCATCAATTCCCACGTGAAAAGGCTCTTGTTCCAGCCTACGTTGAAGTGTGAATGCGCAACAGATTTGCAAGCACTATTGACGTGCACTTTGGAATCGGTGAGGAGTCTGAAGGTCTTGGGCCGACCTCCAGACCATTGGGATGACATTTTGACAGTGTTAGTGATAGAGAAGTTTGACGGGGAAACGAAGGCGGAGTGGGCAAAGACGCTCAAAGGCACTCAACCCCCAACCTTTGCAGAAGTTGAAAGCTTCATTAGGCAGCACATCCGGACTCTACATGCCAGGGGAACTGTGAAGCCAGTGAACTCAACGAAGCAGCACCAAAGTAGTGGAAAAGTGATTAAGACTCATCATTCTTCATTCGGTTCCTGTCAACTTTGCAAGGGCTCACACGCGCTGAGTCAGTGTGCAAAATTGAGATGGAGATGGAGATGACTACTGAGAAGAGGGTAGCAGCCGTCAGAGAAGCACGGGTCTGCTTCAACTGTCTCAGGGATGGTCACCGAGTAAAGGAATGTCAGTCTTCCTGCTGCAAAAGGTGTGACCAGAAGCATCACACTCTTTTGCACTTTGAGAAGAAGAAGAGCACCCCCACCACCAGCAGCGGCTCGGAGAGGGCTGCCAATAGTCGTCATCGTCATCCAGCGGCATCCGCATCAACACCTCAGCGTTCTCCGCAAAGAACCCAACTCTACTGAAGACAGCAATTGTGGATGTTTATGATAGTTGGAACGTAAAACATTCCATACGAGCTTTTATTGATGAGGGTGGCGAGGGAAGTCTCATTAAGTTGTCTGTGCTAAAACAACTTGGGGGTAAATCGGAACATGTGATGTGACGGTGACTGGTGTTGGAGATACATTTTTTGCCAAAGCAGAGTGTAAATCAGTGATAAGACTCTACTCTCAGTATTCAAATGAGAGCATTGAAGTAGAAGCGTTTGCCGTGGGAACAATTACGGGTATCATCAACAAGCTAAACAGTAGACAGAAGCACAACATGAAGAAATGGAGTCACCTGACAGGGCTACAGCTTGCTGATCCGGAGTTTTATAACGGCAGAGAAATCGATGTCTTACTTGGATGAGAAAGTTTTGGGAAATGGAGGAGGTTCCTAGCTACCCTTCTCTTACGATAGAAGAAGAAAAATGTGAGCGTCATTTTGTGGAGACGCACTACAGACTTCCTTGTGGTAGATATGGAGTGAGGCTGCCCTTCAACGAGAAGAAAGAGCAACTGGGTGGCAGTAGAGAGCAAGCTTTTCGCCGGTTACGAGCGCTGGAGAAACGCTTTGAACGCCACCCCCAGTACAAACAAGCTTATATTGAGTTCATGCGTGAGTATGAGCAACTTGGCCACATGATCAAGTCAAAAGCAGTGTCCAAGAAAGTGCAACAGTCATTTTATCTTCCTCATCATTTCGTGCTCAAGGAAGATAGCTCCACCACCAAACAACGGACAGTGTTTGATGGGTCGGCCAAGACGACAAGTGGTGTTTCCCTCAACGATGCGCTGATGGTTGGAGCAACTGTCCAGCCAGACCTGTTTTCCCTTCACCTTCAATTCCGCTATGACATAATAGCATTGAAGGCTGACATAGCAAAAAAGTACCGTAATTTTGGGGTACATGAGGATGACCAAGGCTACCAGAGGATTTTGTGGAGAGAAGACCCATCAGAACCTGTTATTGAATACATTCTGACCACAGTGACCTATGGAACAGGATCAGCTCCATTTTCAGCAACACGGTGCCTTAACCAGTTGGCGATTGACGAGAAAGACAAGTTTCCATTCTCGTCAGCTGCATTACTGTGATCATTTTATGTTGATGATTATTTGGGAACGGCAGGATCATCGGAGAAAGCAATCAAGTTAGTGGAAGAGCTGAGGCGGGTTACAGCAGCAGCGGGGATGGAGATTAGAAAGTGGTGTTCCAATGATTCCCGTGTACTGGAATCAATTCCTGAGGAGCTACGTGAGAAAGGAGCAGTGTTGGATTTTGAAAATGAGGATGAAAACATCAAAGCGCTGGGTATTCGGTGGAAGCCTGCCAGTGACCATTTTGTCTTTGTAGTAGACATAAATTCAACAGCAATTCCAACAAAGCGGATACTCCTCTCCGAAATTTCAAAAACTTTTGATCCTCTCGGTTGGCTCGCTCCAGTGACAGTAAACGCTAAGTTTCTTCTTCAGAAAGTGTGGATTGCTGGAAATGAGTGGGATAGTCCAGTGAGTGAACAATTGCAACTAGAATGGCGTGACTATGTGCAAAACTTAGTCGATGTGGAACAAGTGAAAATTCCACGGTGTGTGATAACCGACATTCCAGTGAAATGTGAATTGCACTCATTCTGTGACAGTTCTGAGTTGGCGATGGCTTGCGCCCTGTATTTGAAGTGTATTTATGCTAGTGGAGGTGTGTCAGTGAACTTGATAACCTCAAAAACTAAAGTTGCGCCGTTAAGAAGTGTTTCACTACCTAAACTAGAGCTGTGTGGAGCTAAACTGCTAGCAGAGACAGTGGAAGTGATACAGAAATCCCTTCCTCATAAGCATCAACTTTACTGCTGGAGTGATTCCACAATTACTTTAAAGTGGATATCGTCACATTCCAGACGATGGAAAACATTTGTGGCCAATCGAGTGGCCAGGATTCAGGAGCTGACTCCCCCAGAAGTATGGCGACATGTAAGCAGTGGGGACAACCCAGCAGATCTTCCAACAAGAGGGATGACAACGAAGCAGTTAGCTGAATCTTCATTATGGTGGCATGGGCCATCATGGCTCCAACAGGATCATTATCCTAACGTAACAGTGGAAAAGGATGATGAGGAGGTGATGAAAGTGGAGGAAAGAGCAAAGCAGATTGTTTACTTTCATCATGCTCAACTTGCATCACCATCACGGCTGTTTACTCAATTTTCATCGTTTAGCAAATTGTGTCGTTGTGCTGCTTATTTAATCAGATTTGTTAGATTTTTAGTGAGCAAAAAGACCGTGGTGAAAAAAGGAGCACTCAGTGTAGCAGAAATCGAGAATGCAAAGAGAAGACTGGTTGCATGGGTTCAGAAGGAGGCTTTCCAGAGGAAGTTCATGAGCTCAAGAAAGGAAAACAGTTGCCTGCATCCAGCAAGTTAAGTTCACTTGCTCCCTATCTTGACGAAAATGAAGTTCTCAGAGTTGGCGGTAGAATCGACCAAGCTCAGCTGCCGTTGCAAACTCGTCACCCTTTCATACTTCCTCACAATCATTTGCTCACTCAGCTCATCATTGCAGAAATTCATCATGTTCACCTCCACAGTGGCTACAAACTGACTTTGTCAATTTTGATGCGACACTACTGGATTGTTCGTGCTCGTGACACTGTGCGCTACTTTATTAACAAGTGTGTTACGTGTAGGCGTGCCAGAGCAGCAACAACTCATCAGCTGATGGGAAACTTGCCAAAAGGAAGAGTAACCGCCAATCGGCCATTTCTCCATGTGGGAGTAGACTTTGCCGGCCCCTTCCAAACCAAAGTGAGGAAAGGACGACACTTTCCTGTGACTAAAACTTGGTTCGCGATTTTTGTGTGTTTATCTACCAAGGCTGTCCATTTGGAGTCAGTGACTAGTTTGTCCAGTGAAGATTTCCTTGCGTGCTACGAGAGGTTTGTAGCAAGAAGAGGATTAGCCGCACACATTTATAGTGATTGTGGCACCAATTTTGTGGGTGCGGATCGAATCATGAGGGAATTTTTAAAAGAAGAATGTTCCGGAATTCAGCAGCAGTTTGTCAGTCGAGGGACAACATGGCATTTCTACCCTCCGTCAGCTCCACACCAAGGTGGACTATGGGAAGCGGGGGTAAAATCGGTTAAATTCCATTTTAACCGTGTGGTGGGACAACGAACACTCTTCCTGGAGCAGTTTCAGACATTGCTTTGCCGTATAGAAGCATGTCTCAATGGCAGACCATTGTGTGCACTGTCTCCAGATCCCAGTGACATTGATGCGTTGACTCCTGGCCATTTCCTCATCGGAGAGCCCTTGATCTCAGTTCGAGAACCAGATGTGACACTCATCACCGAGAATAGATTGAAACATAATACGTGAAAACGGGGTTTTGAAGTGGTCAAAAATTATTTATTTTGCCTAGCTTTCGATAGCACACGGTTATCTTCATCAGGGCAATCACAAAAGAAAATGAAAACAACTCATTCCATGTATATAAAAATTCTAAAAATCATAAGCTATTTCTCGTAGGTAGTTGTTTAGTCCGTTTCCTCAGTTTCTTCCTGTGTTCGAAAAATTTTTGCCTTAGGATGTGAGTCCAACCAGGTTTTACGGATTTGCCTTGATTTTTGTTCATGGTATTTTTTGAATACTTAATCCACAAGGCCTCCTTTATTTTTCTCCGTACTGTGTTGCTTTCCTTGTCGATCAGGCGAACTTTTCTAGGGTCCACTTGATGTCCAGAATTCCATACGTGTTCGGCAACTGCTGATTCTTCAGTGTTGGCATTATGGATATGTTGCATGTGTTGTTTAGCCCTAGTATTTATTCCTTGTCTGGATTCACCTATGTATTTAAGGTTACATTCTTCGGTATCATTCCCGTCACATGGAATTTCGTAAACTCCAGCTTCAATTTCAGACTTCCTATCTTTGAAACTTGATATGTGACTGGAAATTTTATTCCTGGGTACATAGCCAATCTCAAGCGTCGTGTGCTTACGAAAGTGACTTGCTAATTCATCAGTTAATTTTCCCACATAGGGCAGAATGGCTCGTTTTTGGAAGTCTTCTGCAGTCTTTTCTGGAACTGTAACGTTTATTGCATCATTAGCATTCAATTCATTCTCCTTTGACACCTTTTCCATCTGAATCGCGATTCTTCTTTTAATGAGACTGTAAGGATAGCCATTGTTTTGCAGGGCATTGGTTATGAATTCCAGATTCTTGGGAATGTGAATTTCATCGCATAATTTTACTACTCGATTAACTTGACCATCAACTACAGAGATCTTGTGGGCCATTGGATGACACGATGTGTAATGAAGGAACCTATTGGTATGAGTAGGTTTTCGGTAAATAGAATGACCAATCGAGTTATCCTCTCTTCGATATGCCAAAACGTCCAAGAATGGTAATCCAGTGAAATTTCCATCTATGAGTTTGTGGTCAGATTCCCGTTCAATGGTGAATTGTAACGATGGATGATAGCTATTCAGATCGTGGTGTATTTCCGTAAGTTTGCGAGATTTAACAAATGAAAATATGTCGTCCACAAACCGTACCCAGAACTTGATGAATATGTGGGTTTTAACCACCGCGTTTTCAAGCATTTGCATAGCAAATTCCGCAATCACTGGGCTAAGTGGGGATCCCATCGGTAACCCGTTTTTTTGTTTGTAGACCTGATCACGAAATCTAAAGTAAGTTTCATAACAACAGATCTTGACAAGCTCCATAATTTCATCGAGCGTGTAATCGGTTCTCTTTTTCCAGCAGTCATCAGAGGAAAGTATATGTCTGATATATTCGATAGTAACGTCAACAGGTACTCTGGTAAATAGAGATATGACATCAAACGAAACCATTTCGTATCCCCTCGGCATTTCTTGCTCATTCAAAAGTTTGACAAAGTCCATAGAATTGGTTACGCTAAATTTCCATTTGTTGGCCACTGGCTTAAGGATAAAGTTAAGATTTTTTGCGATCTTGTACGACACCGAGATTGAAACATTGGGACCAAGTGAAGCAGATGACACAGCATTTTTGGAGACGGTGGCAAAACGAGTACCTGACTTCCCTCCAGCAACGCTTCAAGTGGAAACTAAAACGTGACAACGTTCAACCTGGTTATCTTGTTGTTGTGGTTGATGACCAACTTCCAGTGACGAAGTGGAAGCTTGGGAGAATAGTGAAGACATGTCCTGGTGACGATGGTGTTGTTCGTTCTGCTTGGGTGAAAACAGTTGGAGGAGAATTAAAGAGACCCATTAATAAACTGAGTCCACTAATTTCCATTAATGATCAATAATGATTTGTTTTAATGTGTGTGTACTTAATTTGCTTTGTTTTGTATTGTAGTTGGAGTTGATTCATGACTGGTTTCAGCGGCTCGGACTAGGGATCTTCACAGGCAGCTTGGACCAGCGAATCCCGTAAGGCGTGAGGCTAATACCCTTAAACAGTACTGAAAGGGTTCTGTTGTGTTTGGGCTGCTCTGTGTTGTATTCCACAAGGTCCATGGGGAAACCTGGGCTGCCTGGAGCCGGAAGTGGATCATTCTCTCTTCTGGAATAGTTCCTTTTAGTACACTACGTTGTAATAATTGCTACTAGTACGCAATGGTGGGGAGTGTAAAGAACCTTTGTCAAGTTCTTTCTTATTTTATTGTGACTTGGTTCGGCTTATAAAAATGTGACTTATGCTGCTACCTTGGCTATTTATTTGTAATCTGTAAAATTGTTTTGACCTAAAATACTTAGAAATGTGTATTCATAATTTGTGTGATGTATTTTTATGCGTGTAATCTTTATCATTTTGAGAAATGTGTGCACCTATTTACCAAGCAGAATGTATGAATGAATCTGTAGTTTTAAGCCAATATTATACCTTGTAACAAATTTGAAATCGGTAAGCCAATGTGATGTGATGATACATTTTGTGGTAGAATCTCGTAGGCGTGTCTGTAAAAAGTAAAGCGTGGTCTGATGACTACCTACGTGGCATGATGTGTAATATTGGGCTTTAGCTGCAAGAGGAAAATATTATAAAACGAAAGTGCACCCGTTCCTCCTGGCCCAGTCCGTATTTTACGCTCCTGTGTGATGGAGCTCTAGCATTTTAACGAAGCTGTAAAACTCCTATTTGTAACATTTTTTAATTGACAAACTGACCATAAAAAACGCTAATTTTGGTCTCAGCAGTTTTAATAATAACTAAACATTTTTCTTTGACTTCCATTAACTTTGTGTTTCTAAACCTGCATTAATTTTATTGCATTGCCATCGTTCATCGCACAACAAGCCACATAACCACCACCACCACCATCATCATCATTTTTACCAACTTGACTCATCATTTAGTTTTTAACCTTTGACATAATCGATTGACTAGCGTAACTAGTCTGGTCCTTCCTGTCTTAGCTATAATATGTGATTATACACAAAGATCTATGTATAGCAATTGAAGTCTGGGTTATGTAAAGAGACTTCTATAGAAAGAAAAAGCTGTAAAGAAATAGTTTCTAAAACTTTAACTTAACTGAACTTTGAATTAAATCAAGTGCGCAATGGCGGAAGTAATTTTGAAACGCAAGTAGAGTTTGCCCTGGAGTCAATATTTGCCCAATAAAAGATGCTTAGTTTTATGAACCGTTACCGTTACTGAGTTGTCTAAAAAATTATTGTAAAATTCACAGCAATTTAGACGAAATTAGAATCTATATAATACGAAATCATGTAGTCCGCCGCACTTTGACACGCCATCTTGTGTAGCTTCGGTAAACTAAAACAAGGGACACGACTTCGAATCCAACCCTTGCAAAATTAATTTTTGCTCAGTTTTTGGTATCACAAATGTCTACGAATTATCTCTACAATACCCAACATAAAGGGTGTGTGCTTGTTATGGAGACATTTTTTGAAAATGTGACATTTCCTAATATTTAAGCTTTATCGAACTACAATATTTTTTAACATTTAGTACTAGTAATAGTTAACAATATTCACATAAATTAAGATTCATTGATGCCTTTGTTTCTAGTGCTGTAAAGCTCTTGTTCGGCTTATGCTCGAACCCCATATCCCGAATTTCCAGATCATGCTGCCACTTAAGTGGTGATATTTTTTCAAATAGTATTGAAACCTTGGGGTAAACTGTGTGGGATTTGTAGATTGGACTACCCTGCCGTACATGAATCCCAAAAAGTTTCGATGCGTCTTGCCAGTGGAATACTTGGAGCATGTTTTGATTTTGGTCTAGATCTTAGAAAGTTATTTTTGTAATCATATCGGGGTCTAGACTTTGCTCGCTGCTCCTGATCCTTGACTGCTGGTTAGTGCTTCCGGCTTAGTGCAGGCTTTGATGCCCAATTTATGAGCTTTAATTTGACGTAGCGTTTGTGGACTAATGTTGAGTTGGTTCGCCTCAGCACTACTTGAAGTGGAAGGCTCCTCGTCGAACAACTTTGAAGTCGTTTTCAAGCTTCATAAGAAAGCCACCGTTACAATACGTCCTTCAGAGAACTTGCACCCTGATGTTTTTGTAGTTTTATATCCCTAAATTATTTTGTATATACCCGTCAGGGGCTTACCTTCTTCTACAAAGTTTTTCACTGCTTTGGTCTTTTACATATTGGCAACATTTTCGACGTGGGATACAGCCCGTTTCATAAACACTTCATTCTCCCGCCATTTCATGACGATGCATTATTTTTGGAAAACCGAAAAATGCATCACGTAATCCCCGAAGAATGAGCTATCAGATGATGCATTCATTTTTTTCTCTCTTGCGTTCATATGCATTTTATCTCTATTTGCATAAATGTCTCCATAACAAGTACACACCCTTTAGCTACGCAGGCCCTCAATCAGGCCCTTAAAGGTTTAATTTGAAAGTTTAAGTGATTTTAATGTGCAACAAACGATCATTGTCCAGTTTGTTACCAAACTGGCGAATCAGAGGTAGGATTGCCAAATTTTGAATCTATGGCAATTAAAGCTAAAACTATCTACAGTGCACCGGCTGGACTGGGCGAGGCTTGCTTGAAATCTTACTCATGTGTAGGATTTGCATTTATGGCTTGCATCTCTCTGCACCATCCCCAACCACGTTAACATGTATGGGGATGCTATCCGCAAGTTTATAACAAATAAACCGATTTAATGATCATTTGAAATACGAAGCTGAACTATGTGTACATCTATCTATCTGTCTGATTCTCTGACTCCTCCCTCCCTAGTACCCCAGGGGGTGACAAATCATGTTCAAAATCAATAGGGCAATTTCTCATGACTCAATGAATCACTGTACCAAATTTGGTGTGATTCTGACAAGTTTTATGGTCAGGGGTGTTACCTCCCCCTACTACCCCAGGGGGATGACCAATCTGGCTCAAAGTCAACAGGGTTTCTTACGATGGCGCAAAGAATCAAGACACCAAATTTGGTGGGATTCTGACAAAGCATATGGTCAGGGAGGTTACCTCCCCCTATTACCCCAGGGGGATGACCGGTCAGGTTAAAAATCAAAAGGGTTCTTCCTGATAACCCAATGAATCGCTGTACCAAATTTGGTGTGATTATGATAAAGCATATAGCCAGGGAGGTTACCTCCCCCTACTACCCCAGGGGGATGAACAATCTGGCTCAAAATCAATAGGGTTCCTCTTTATGACCCAACGAATCGCTGTACCAAATTTGGAGTGATTCTGACAAACCGTCTGGCCTGTATCGTGCTGACACACAGACACACACACACACAGACAGACAAACATGACAATCTCAATACTAGCTTCACTATGTTCAGCTTCGTAATAACAATCACTCTAGATTGGACTATCATATCTCGAGCTTGGCTTGAAGGACTTGTGTCCAGGTGTGCAGACACATAATGTGGTAGACTTGAGTCTAAAAACTGTGGTAGGCTTATTTTGAGTTTATTGTAGCTAGTTTAAAAAGCAGATATTTACTAGTTTAAGCCCATTTTTGCTGGTTTAGGGCCCAGCTTGCTGGTTTAGGGCCCAGCTTGCTGGTTTAAGCCCATTTTTGCTAGGTTAAGCCCATGTTTGCTTGTTTAAGCCCATTTTTGCTGGCATTTAGATAATATAAAGAAGACGGACACACAGACACACGACATCTTAATAGGCTCCTCTGCTGAAGCAGCGAGCTAATAAAGGATGGGTAACAACTGGAGTAGCATCACTTTGTAGAAAACAAAGGTGAATAAAGAAAGATAATAAGGTTTACACCTGTGTCCGAAGGCTGAGATTGATAACAAAATAAAACAAGCAAAAGGTTCATATTGTAACAAAATCCAGAATAGAATTTTAAATGATCCTTTAAAATTATGTGCTGAAATAAATAGGATTTGTCGATGAGATTGAATTAAGTGATAACATTCCTGTTGCCACAGTTCTAAGATTAACAGCTACATTACTGATATAAAAAATAGATACTCTGCTATTGATTCTTACAGTGATATCCAGCCTAGCTCAGATTCTCTGTATGTAAACGAGTTAGCTGTATTAAAAAAGTTTGAAAGGTTAAATAATAATAAGTCTAATCTGCTAAAATCCCTAATAAGTCCGTCTTCTCATGTTTGCTGCAATTCATGTTGTACCTATAGACACTCACATTATTAAGGTAAGGTTTAAGTAAAAAAATTCCAACTGAATGAAAAAAAGAGTATTTAACCCCGGTTCTTAAAATCTGTAATGATGTGGTCCTAGAAAGTATACGAGCAATAACACAAACAAATATATCTGGAAAAATAATTGAAGATTTCACATTTGATAAAATATTTAAACAGATTTTAGCCGAATTTAATCACATACAGAATAGTGCTATAAAAAATTCGTCGATTGGCAATTATTTAGTATCTTTATATGATTTTATTCTAAAGTCACTGGATACCTCGAATACTTATGTATGTTCTATGAATAGCTTATGATCTGGTTGACCATAATATAATTATACAATGTCTAAGAAGTTTAGGTATAGATGAAAATGAAATCTTATGGGTACCCGATTTTCTACGAAATAGATTTGAATGAACCAAGTCTAAAGACCTTTTCTCCACGTTCCTGCCATTAAGCATGGGGACTACACAAGGAACCAAAAAAGCTGTTCTGCTCTTCATTCTACTCATCAGTAAAATATTTTATGAATTTAATGTTAAACATAAAGGTCCGAATAATATAATGAACGCTAATGTGTATAGCCAAGTGTGTAAAGTATGACAGTGTCCCAATTATGAATAACTAAATGTAAATTATATAAATGCCTAACTAACAGCTAATAAAGTGTGCCTCAAACCCAAGAGTAACATCCGTATCATTGGTAATTCTAAAGGAAAGAGGTTTAGCGTTTTTCAACTGAATATTGAAGGGATGGAAATTCCGTGTGTGAATGCCAGCAAACTCCTTGGTGTGATGATTATCAATAGGTGAAATTGGAATGACCATATCAATTTTATTTATACCAAAGCTTGTAAAAAGCTCGTTATTTTGAGAAAATTGAAATGTTCAGATTTTATGGTGACCCATATTACTCAGGTCAATATTATTCATGTTAGATATGTACTATAATATTGTTGCGTTTTACGGTCGAACTTTTGAACGCAGGACCAAGTCAAGAAAATTGTGAGTGTGAAAATTCGTGCTTTGGCCATCATATCAGGCAAATATATGTCTACATCGAACTATAGTCGTATATGTTATAGCACCACTCATCTCGTAAAGCCTACCAGACCATATCGCACCAAATTCAACCTCCCATCTCCCATATGACAAACGCATGCGCCTTTGGAAAAGGAATGAGAGCTGAAAATTCTCAGCTCTCGTATACAAAATAAATGACATATCTCCTCGAGCTGTGAATGCAAGTGAAGGGGCTTTTTTAGTCTTCCCCTGTAGTGCAGTATTTTGGCATAATATGTTATTGTAAATAAATGTTACAGTTATTTAAGCTATTTAAATATACCCTATCCTTGAAAGCGTTATTATTTCTGCATCCCATTTAGATAAACACAACATGGAGTTCAAACGAAAAATGTTATAATGTCCCTGTTATAATGTAAGATTTTAGACATTAGTAACATGAAGAAAAGATGGATTGATTTACTGTTGAGGTTTGTGATAATGATATAAAAACGATCGCTTTAAGTCATGGCTTGTAAAATACCAAATCAATAAGAAACCTAAGTTTAGTGCTAGGTAGACAACAAAAATAGACATAAGTTTGTTTGGTTAATTGTATATACGAAAGATTTAGGCGGTCACTAATACGATCTTTGATTAAACAGCTCCGTGACAACATCTTAATTAAATCATTTTTATATTCGATAAGATACTGTTCTATTCTTTTATTCTTTTATGTCTTCCTATATTCCACAGCGCTTTAATTGGCCGATTGCACCTATGCTTGTATTAATTAAGTAATATTAGGTCTATTTTCATGTATCGTTTCCGCTTCAGTTAACTTGTGACTGAAGTGTGCAAGATATATTTCCTCTTTTCCAAACGAATAAATAAAGTAATATAAATAATTTATATGTCCTTTAATAAATATAAACGAACCAAAATGATTTGACGAGATTGGCTCTTTGCCCGTTCGGGAAGCTGGTCCAGGCCTTCTGGCTTGCTTTGCTGCTAACTCTGATGCAGACACTATGTTGTCATCAACACTTTGAACTGTTAATTTCAAAAATTGTAGCTCATTAAATTTAATGTACATTATAGAGTATGATATAAGGCTGATATTCTTAACACTCAACGTATAAACTATGCTACCAGTTGGGAAAACTTTATTTGTAACCAATACAAAAGTCAAAATTTTGCAAAAGCAAATTCGGAAAAAAATGAGTTTATACAGAGTAATTCATGTGTGTAATATTGGGAGAAGTAATATGTAATATTATATGTGTGAGTGAACCACACACTAGTATTTAGTAACGAAAGCTACTTAATAATCTGACCTACTTAATAATAATGTCGTCCGTCTGTATGCATAACGATTTTTTCAATTCAGACGAAACTTGGCAAAAATGTGTCTTATAACAGGTTCTGGCAACATGCGAATTCGCAATTCGAATGCGAAGTAAATATGTCAACTGGGTCAAAAGTTACAAGGGTCACAACTTTGTGGTTGGCACGAAGCAGAAGGTTGTCCCTAAAAGGGTGAACAGTTTAAACGGAATCCAAACAATATTTTCTCTGGTAGCTAGCTATGCCTAACAAGAAAAACAGTTTAATATAAATCCAACCAATGGTAGATGGCTTTCTATGCGGAGGTGAACAGTTTTAAAGGAATCCAACCAATAGTTTATACGGGTGGTAAGCAGTTTTTAAGAGGGTAAACAGTTTAATAGGACGCAAGCCAAAATGTGTGACACTTGAATATGGTCCATGTGTGAACCACAATGACGTATCTGAAGTCAGATTGTTAAAAATCCAATCTGCAGGACCTGAATTAGGACCTTAATTGCCAACTCTGAAATCTTATTTAAATATATAAGATCAAAGATCAGATATATATATAATCTTAATACTGACATATTTCGCCTTTTGTCTGTCGATTTGTCGTATGCTTTGTACAACGGACAAACTTGTTTTCGCTACATTGCTGCATGTAGCCATTTGCCTGCTTTATTTATACCAAAGGTTGTAAAAAGCTCTTTATTTTGAGAAAATTAAAGTGTTCAGGTTTTATGGTGACCCAAATTACTCAGGTGCATATTATTCATGTCAGTAGTGTACAATAAAATTGTTGCGTTCGATGGTCGAACACGTTTATGTTTTCCTATCTTGGACAGCGCGTTAACTGGCAACTTTCACCTATTCTTGTATTAATTAAGTAATATTAAGTCTATTTTCATGTATCATTTTTGCTTCAGTTATCTTGTGACTGAAGCGTGCAAGATATATTTCCTCTTTTCCAAACGAATAAATAAAAATAAAATAAAATATATGTCCTTAAATAAATATAAACGAACCAAGTTGATTTGACGAGATTGGCTCTTTGCCCGTTCGGGAAGCTGGTCCAGGTCTTCTGGCTTGCTTTGCTGCAAACCCTGATGCAGATACTATGTTGTCATCAACACTTTGAACTGTTAATTCCAAAAATTGTAACTCAAAATTTAATGCACATTATAGAGTATGATATAAGGCTGATTTTCTTAACACTCAATGTTGTGGCCTATGAAGCTGTAATAGGCACCGGGTGTATTGATATGGGTGAGGGTCTGGTGTTGGTTTGTCTGTGTGGGCGCCGGAGTGTTGGTGCCTGTTTTTTATGGTGTTATTTTATATGGGCATAGGGGAGATGCACATTATCTAACGCAGTTTTTCACGCTGATTCTGATGGTGTAATTAGTTCTTAATTTCAAAATGTAGTTTTTGAGATAATCGTCTTTAAAGTTGGAAATGGCGTATAACGGGGGTAGCTTATAGTTGTTTGGGGCTACGGAACGCTGACTGCAAGTTGGGTGCTGTCGTAAGGGTCATTTCTAAGGATACTTGTTGTTTACCATTTGGGGTCAAAGGAAAAAACGGAAGAGGAGATACCTGGCTATATAAGGAAGTGTAAAACCCAGGATCGGTGTTTTTTCGTCATTGTTCATCAGTCACAGTCATTCGTACTTATTCTCTTTTGTCATTGAAATTGTTGTAGTAAAGTTGTAATGTTTAATAGAATTGCTCTTGTCTTGTTATTTTAAAATACGTCGCATCACCCTACACCTCATTACACTGAGCGGTCGAATACTCAACGTGTAAACTATGCTACGAGCAAAAAGCCTGTATTTGTAACCAATACAAAAGTCAGAAGTTTGCAAAAACAAATTCGGAAGAAAATAAATTTATATTGAGTAATTTAATAAATTGGAAATTCAACGCGTACTGCAAAACGTTGGCAATTTGGGCTCGTTTGCCAACGTTAAATTGCTGTTCTGGTAGATGTATTTCAAGAAGACTTGCAATTTTATGTAAAAATGTGTAATAACTACCCAATTGGATTGCTGAGATTGGCTTTTTCCCTGTTCTGGAAGCGGGTCCAGGTCTTCTGGTTTGCATTACTGCAGAACGTGCTGCAGACTCAACATTGACATTGGTACTTTGAGCTATTATGACAAAAAGTTGCAATTAATTTAAATAAATGCACATTGTTGTGTACAATATATGGCTGAATCTTCCTATCACTAAACGCGTAAACGGACTAGGAAAACTTTAAATATAACAAGAACAAAACCCAGAAATATTCAGCAACACAACACACAAAAACTAATTTTGTAATATAAAATTATGCTCTTTGCTTATGCGTTGTTGCTATTTGTATTGACTCCAGTTATTCTAGTTCGTAATCCATTGTAGTAAGAAGTAGAAAAAACGCATAGAATTATAAACTTTGGAGTAGTTTCTTTACCATATGCTTACAGAAATGATATTCCTCACCTCGTCCGTATACAGTTTCTGTGAGTGGGTTGAAGCAACTCTGCACGACATGTGTTGGTGGATGTCAGGCTGACAATCTATTGTTGGGTTATGATACCAAATGATTTCAAATGCTGCATGATGCGCAACCCGCACTCAAATGTTACACGTACGCTATACAAATCTTGATTTTTCTCCAAGTTTGCTTTCCCATTTATTCTTATCGCAACGCCACTTCCTTATCTCTATTGCATGCAGAAGCCATGCTATGATATACTGAAAGCTTCTAGCATTTCTCGAACCGTAGAACCACCTTATCTCTCAGGAACCATGGTAATTATTAGGACCGCACAAAGCATTACAAACTCGTAAATTGCTATTCCATTCGAAACTCCACACCCACAGAAATTTCCATTCATACTGTGAATGAAACCAATCCGTGAGCAATAGCAATCTCATTCGTAACTTTGCTAACGAGGAGGATTTTAGTCAATCTAATTACTGAAAAAATGAATGACCTTTTTCTGTCGAGCATTAGAAGTTGAATAGTAAGGATATAAAAAACCAATAAATGCTTCGCAATTTGAAATACCATAATTTATTATGACCATCCTATCTCTCTTCGATTACCCATTTGTCTACCAACTACACTATTGCCAGAAGTTCTATATGCAAACCATAATACCAGGCATGGGTGGCTTTCTTCGTGGGTGGCTTTTTTTCGGGGGATTTTTTCGTAGTGGCTTTTTTCCGGGGGATTTTTTCGTAGTGGCTTTTTTCCGGGGGCTTTCTTCATGGACCCATGGTGGTGGGTTTTTTTAATGGGCTGGGCAACCCGTTTTTGCTTATTTTACCCATACCCAGTTAGCATGGTTTTGCGTAGGTTTTTTGGGTAAAAATGGGTTATTATTAGTTGCATATGTTAATTATATGGCGGTAATTTCCTATTACTCCATTTAAATGCATATAAAGATTTTAAAACCCCATTTAAACCCAGTGCCCGTTAAAACCCGTTTTTACCCTGGGTAGTGGGTTTTAATAAAAAGCCCGCGGGTAACACCATGCCTGCATAATACTCCATTTATTAAGTAGACGCAGGCTAATTATTCAGAATGGACTGATGGTCTGTTTCGGGTCCTTCCGCCCGTCCGTCGCCCCTAAAACGCCCCTAAAACCCCTTAGAATTGGAATTTTTGAAATCTGTTTTTTCTAAACGGTACCTCTCCAAAAGATCTCGCGCCTGGTCTAAAAACATTTTGACAAAAAACCACCAGAGGGCGCTAAATATTGAAAAAAGTCTATAACTCCGTTCCCTTACAACTTTTTTCAATTTTTTTTCTGGAATAGGTTCCTTAGGTTTTACTCCATCTATTAACACCCCAACTTTTCCCAGTGCACGCCCCTTGGCGGCCAAATTAAAAAACGCCGTAACTCCGGTCCCTTACAACTTTTTTCAATTTTTTTTCTGGAATAGGTTCCTTAGGTCCTACTCCATCTATTGTCACCCCAATTTTAGCCCAGCGCACGCCCTCTGGCGGCCATATTAAAAACGCCATAACTCCGGTCCCTTAAGACTTTTTTAGTTCTGTTTTTTGGAATAGGTTTCTTTGACCCTAGTGCACTTCCACAACTCTATCATTTTGAATAAAAATTTCTATGCGGCTACTTACTTCAACATTTACAAGGGTTTATTGCACACCAAGGTGTCAATTGCACGTACTACAAAATAAAACTTATATACCGTACGCGCGCAATTAAACGCGATCTCCATTTAGACGCAGCCCCTTTTTCGCGGGGCGAGTTTTTTCCACATAATTTCTTGTATTGCATATTAATCTAGTGCAGAATCTGCTAGAAATAGTTTTAAAACTCTATAATCTATTTAATAGATTTGAAAAACATTCCAGATTTTTTCTATAAATCGGTTGTTTTATCATAAAAACATGTAATTTTTTAGGAAATAACAGCAAACTATCTGAATATTCTCAACTTTTTTGCACATTTTGTTGCTACAAAATTGTAAGTTTGAAATAAACGCAGCTTCCATTTAGACGCAGCTTCCATTTAGACGCAGCTCCTAAATAGACGCAGCTGCGTTTAAGGTGTAAAAATTCTATGAAGCAAAATAAACGCAGCTGCGTTTAATTGCGCGCGTACGGTACTATTATCCACGATTAATTAAGCGTTTTTGTGATTATATTAGTAAATGTGAGAAACGTGCTGCTGGAAATCCTAATAATCTACCATCCTATGGTAAGATGAAACGGCCTATAATCCAATCCAATATGCTTGTATTAAGCAATACAGAACTATTGTCGAAGATTGTATTATTACCCATATTCAACAATGAATAGATAGGCATGCACCCACATCTTCTCTACACTCGGAACAGCAAGGTAAAGCTATTGAGTTCAGTACGATTCTTGTAGTTCAGACAGTATATAAGAAGACTAGCACCTTGACGGGCCGAATAAAATAATGGTGGTTTTCCTACTTTTCTTTATTTACTCGAGTTTTCTAACGAATTTACTGATATTCTTACAAAACGAGTGGCGAAATGAAAAGCAGCACCTTTTTGTGATGAAGTGCCTACAGGGTTTGTGCGCCGGGATGATTTTTTTTGTTTGCCTGTCGGCTGCTCCACAGACAAGCTACTGCTTTTCCTTTTTTTTGGAGAATGTCCAGCTGGTGTTCTGCTCAATGACTCGTCATACTCCTCATAGTCGTCTAGGGCAAATTCTGAAATAACGCAAGATTCAATTAGCTTTGAATACCGTGAAGGCGTGAGAAGCCTTCTCAGAGCAGGTATGCTAGCATGCAAACGTTTCATAGAAAACGAGCGATAGAGAAGTCTTCTGGGTTTTATTTTATATACTACAAAGATCTGAAACTGAAAGAGTTTGTGAAGATTCCCATGAACTTAGTAACCAACCTTTCAAGGCAAGCTGAATACCTAGCACAGGACATATTGGTGGCAAATTTACGAACTGCGGTGCAGGGATACACACACATACCACCGGTAGTACCGCCACCGGTGGGGTATCCGGCCCAATCCCCTCGGTGCACTTTCCCCCCTGGGGTTCCGTTCCATTAGATTATATTTTTACATTAGAGTTTTGACAGATGTACCTAAGAGTTTGTAGAAATTTTTAAAAAGAAACGTATCAAAAATATCGTTTTAGAGTTTGAAAGTTGTTATAAATGTACAAAGGTTATACAGTATTGTATCTTTGTATTGATTTCTGCGTTACTGAAAGTATAAAAAAATGTATGTAAGCAGTTTGTAAAATAAGAAGTTAAGGTGTAAAAAGCCTAATAAATACCTAATATAATTTTAAAGTTATTCGCATGTAACCAATCTTCGAACAATATTATCTAAATTTGATTATCAAACTCATTTTACCAGACAATAATATTTGAAACCACTTATCAATCAATTTGAATTATATTGCCAGTTAAGAACAACGCCACATTCAACAATTATATTTGTCATAAGCACATTACCTATAATAGGTAAATGTGTATAATAGGTCACTTATGAAACAATCGGTGAGTTCACGAGAATGCTTTAAGGGGAAGTGGTACAGAGGGGAAACGGATGTAAAGGGGAACAGGTTTGAGGGGAAGTGTTAAGAGGGAAAGGAACGCAAAGGGAAAACTGGTGAGGGGGGAAGAAGCTCAGAGGGAAAAATGTAAAGAGGGGAACTAATGCAAAGGGGTAACGGGTCTGAGGGGAACGGAACCCCAGGCGGGAGAGTGCACCGAGGGGAATGGGCCTAGACCCACCGGTGGTAGCATGGTGGTGTGTCGGTGGGTACAAATTTTTGCTCAGTAGCTGTTGGTCGGTGGTCGCTAGTAGCAAAAATAGACCTGCTGGTCTGTGTTCGGTGGTTCCATATTTAGTGGTACCACCAAAAAACCTTCAGTAGTCTAAAAAAATTCCATTTTAATCACCCAGCCTTAGGCATTTCTCACAAAGCAATACCATCAGTGTATATTCAATCACATTATGTAATTCTAAGCAATAGAGGCTTATCCTAGAGTACTACTACCACTCCCTAAAACTTCATTGTTCAAACAATCAGTTAAGTGGCAGTGTAGCACAGTTTGGAATAATTTAATTCAGTTGGTTAGCTATGAAAAGGATGAGTCAGACTCAATGTTCATAAATAAATGCAAACTATCCGTAGTTAAAGATAGAGGAAAGGTAATAGTATGACGTATTGGCCTGTTTTTTTATTACAAATTCAAACTATTATCTAAATTATATTATAAAATTAATTTATCATATTGTTTTTATTTTAAATTAGCAAATGTGTTAGGGTATGAAAAACAGTCTATGTAATGATTGATAGACCAGCCTGCTTCGGCAGACTTGTCAACAGACCTGTAAACACTTAAATCTAATAAATCTTATCTTATCTTAAGCAATGCAATTGGAAGCTTTTTTTTGCCAAACGCAACTAGTGAAACATTACATACCTAGGTACATAGTGTTCTAAATGAGTAATGGATTATATTTTTTCAAGATACTTTTTCGAGTACCGCTCAAAACCAAATTTTCGGCTTTCTGCTTTTCTACACCCGAAAAGTAACCACCCATTTCGTTGCAGGAGCGTATTTAAATGTAAAAATTACAATTGTTCCATATATTTTAATTAACGGAAATGAGTTTATAAGGTTTTTTGCTTTTAAAAATTGTTTAAAAGATTATAAATTTATAAAATAGTGTCCATGTGCATAAATTCTGGGACCGATTGAGTATGCATTTATCATTATGCATTTTTTCTTTGTTTTGGTGGTCGGTAGCCGGTAGCTACCTTGTGGTCGGTAGTATCGAAATTTGGCGTGGTGGTATATTGTGGTAGTGTGGTCGGCGGTAAGCGATTTTAAATGGAGGCTGGTGGTTGTTGGCCGGAAGTTGGTGGGCAAACCCAATGTGCATCCCTTCTGCGGTGTAAGAAATAATGAATGCAGAAATCTGCGTAATGGTACGCATGCAATTACAAATTCAACAAAGTTTTGGAGATGAAACTAAAAACGTTTGCGTAAAAATTCCTAAACGCATACACCAAAAGTGTTGAGGATGATCTGTTGAGGTCTAACTATTTTAAAACTTATTATGTGTGAGCGTACACAAGCAAAGAACTGGCCACAGGCTATATAATATTGTTAGCTTTGCTTTACTATCTTAAGCCGTTTTATTGGGTAAAATTTTTAACAGCCATTTAAACTAAACACACCTTGTGCTTCTCTGACTCCAAACACACAAAGGAAGCTAGAACATGGGTACGTTTTTGAAATGTTAATTTTGTTAAATCCCTCGCAGCCTGGTGGTTAAAAAACAGACAGACAGACTAAAGTGTTGTGCACTCAGCAAAATTTAAAAAATCACGGGGGGGGGTCTTCATCCCCTAGGGTTTTGAATTTTTGGATATTTTGAGATATGAGACGCATTTTGGTATCAAAAAACCATCGTGTGTGTGTCGATCATAGAAAAGTAGTGTTGTTCTTGTTATTTTGCCATTGGTATTCAATTTTAGGTAAATGCAAAAATTCTGTAAAATACACTAGGCTAAATACACTAAAATGTATGCAACCGTGGATTACATGAATTCTAATTATTTTATTTAAATATAAAAAGTTTGAAGTTTCAAGTAAACAATTACCGTCTTCGTAAACCATATGGGTAATCCATGGCGATGCTTTATCTTTGGCAGCTCTAGTTCTTCTGCGGGAGGTGTTGATGTCTGGCTCACCTGGTTGGTCTTGACTTCCTGTTAAGCAAAACATTGTAGGAGAATTTTGGCGCAGATATATTTTAAATCCAGAATTTCATATCTTTCATTTTATTTCATTATAAAGGGCCATATTCAAGTTCTCACTACATTGGGCCCCTGCCTTAACTTTTCAACTACAAGTAGAATGGTTACAATTTATAGCTCATTCGAAGAGCAACTCAAGTACTATTATGCCACAGTTCAGTTATGTCGGGATTGACTTGCGCACATGCGCGTACCGGGGTGCTTGTGACCCCCCCTGGAATCTGAGAAAAAAAGATGATAGCTCTGAGGGTAAACCGCGTAAACGTAATTATATGAATTTAAGCAGGTACACTGCGCTCCACACCAATATATTTTGGACAATTTCAGTTCTTGGCACTGCATATGATACCTGGTTTACTTCTAACCAACCTGACAAATGGTTTACCTTTTTCGTAAACATTTTTTGCAACAGTGGAAATTACCTACCAAATTTTGGAATGGTAATAATAAGGGGTATTATTTGTTGTTAAATGACTGCGCATATACGCCTGGATAGAAAGATCTATAAATGAATGCGATTTATTATTGCGACAAATTCCATTATTATGTTTGGGTTATTTGCCTTACGAATTACTTTGCTTGTTATGTTGATCTTTCATGCATTTCCGAATGTCTAATGCATTGTCTCCGCTTTATAAAATAAACCAGCTTTACTGACTAGTGAGTAAATATCAATAGTGTTTCGCATACGAGAAAAGATTCTTTCCGATTTTATGACGCGCTATTGGCACTATTAATTTAATTATTAATCTATAAATCTATCCAAGTGAAATTTTAGTGCGTTTTTAATATTGTGACTGTAAAAAGATATTGATGTGGACCATGTTAATCCGATTACAAAATACATAATGTTAAAATTTTATATTACGAAGGCTCAAGTCACAAATGATTTTCACCTCTTTTGCATATATTACAAAACTTAAACAGTCTCCTTAAATGTCAATATTACAAACCAAGTATTTTAGTGAAATCTTTTGGGGAAAGCAAGTGATTTTAACTCGCACGCTCATGTGAAAATCCTAAGTTCTTAAGAAATCTCGTTTGCAAAGTTTGACGTTTTGGGAGGGAAATCTAATTGTTTTTCGTGTGCACGATTTTAAACAATAAATCACATAAATACGAGAAACAATGGGTACAATAATGTTTCTATTTGATAGTTATAAACTCGGAAAAATATATACCGGTTTTACACTTTCACAGTCAATTAAAGTTGTCACTCTGTATTAGGTTGGTGGCACCGCCACTGGGATTTTCAGGTGTCAAGTTTTTCTGAATAGCTTACATTTATTTGTGCGATAAATATTCCAGATAACCTAAACTTAAAATAAATTTATACATGGTGTTCATTTTTTTCTCTGCTTATTGTATCTAAAGTTTGATTTTGCTGATACTTTGTTTCAACGGAACGATGTTACAAAATTTTAACACAAGAAAAACATGCGGTTTTGATGGATTGCAATTTTTCAGCAAATATGGACACTTGACTTTATGTTTATTGGCAGTTTATTGCTTGGCCCTGAATGCTTGAAAGAGAAGCTGTTAAAATTCACCAAATACTCTTAAAGTAGCCATAATTAAAAGTAAATGTAAATTGTGTAATATTTTAAAACAAATTGTTCACCGAAGTTTTATTTGATCTGAGGCTTCCAAAAACAGCCCAAACCTTGACATGCGCATGACTTTTATTAATCAACAAATAAACCATTATTGGATAGCACGTATGAGACACTTTTTGCAACACACTTTTTAAAAGCAGGAAAATTGGCAGACGTTTTGTTGTAAATAATTGGTTATTGGTATAACTACCTACAGCTCAAACCACCAGAAAATATTTTTGCAGCAAGCAAGCTAAGTTATTGTTCTAAATGTTAGGTTAGTTAATTTCCGTGGATTCTTCAGTTAATCTATCCAACGACTAGAATTGTGTGACTTAAATTATCGGATATCGGATGTCTTTGCTAAAGTCGATTATCACAAATACTAAAAATTGTATTTCAAGTATGAATACCACTAGTTTTACATAATGAATACGGATGATAGCTTATCTAGATTTATTAAAAAACCAGGACTGTAAATTAGCTAATTTCCTATTTAAATGTTTCAAAGTTTTAAGTATATTTTAAAACTTGGTTTACAAAATGTTTTGTCATTTCATTGCTCTATAACTTACAGACTGTAAAGCTACTAAGGGCTAAACTTGTTTTCCGATTTCGGATCAGTCGATTTAAAACAAACTATTTGCAGCTTGTTTGAAACTATCTTTTTTACTTTATATTCTTGCCAACTTGGGATTATTAGCAAACAAAGAGGTTGGATTATTAGGTTGCACAAAGTGTAGCGTGAAAATTCAGTAGATTTTTCGGATGTTATAAATAAGTGATCTGCATGAAACTTTATAGTATGATTTCGTTCATATGTGACCCCCATGGACCGGGCTCTGGGTACGCCTATGCTTGCGCATGGTCCGATTTTTGCAAAAATATTTTGCAAAAATCAACTACAATAGATATTACCATGCTATATAAAACCTAGTATCTTCGTAACAACAAGTAGAATGGTTACAAATAATAGCTCATTTGAAAGAGCAACTCAAGCACCATTAGGCCGCACAACAAGTGTGTGCCGTATTGATTGCGCATGTTCCGATTTTTACAAAACTATGAGGTTTTCATCATGCATAGTAATGTCTGGTGAAGTGCATTTTTGCATAATAATTTTGCAAAAAGCGGACCATGCGCAAGTGAATCGGGACATAACCGAACTGTGGCATAATAGTACTTGCGTTGCTCTTTCGAATAAGCTATAAATTGTAACCATTCTACTTGTAGTTGAAAAGTTAAGGCAGGGGCCCAGTGTAGTGAGAACTTGAATATGGCCCTTTGTATATGGTTTCTGCAGTTTTGGCTCTATGGGATATGGTTGGATCTTTGAATTTATTGCTTGCCAAAATAAATTCTGCACTTGTTGAGGGCGTATATATTTGTAAGACAATAAGCCGGCAAAAATTTCAGTTTTGTAATCTAAGTAGCTCATGATGCATATACCAGCATTTTTGTCCCTAGATTTTATAACTATTTCGTTATAAATACCAAATCTTTAAAATCTTCAATGAGAAATGTGTGAACTTATGTGGTTGTGACCTACCTCTAAACATATTTACGCATTTTTTAGCAAATTTTCTTTGAAATAGATAGCTGACAAGTAGAGATGGATTCCACTAGTCATCCAAATCATTTGCTACGAGCACTTCCGTGTTCATGTTCGTTACGAGTAGTACGAACATGTGTTAATAATACAGATAGAACACAGGAGCTTAGCATTCTCATGAACAAATTCCCTAAACATAACTATTCTGAATCTTTTGTCACAGAAACTACGACAAAATTTTCGTCACTCGATCGCTCGCAGTTCCTAAGCCTGAATCCCCTTTTCTAACTCGGTACCTAAAATACCATAAACCAGCAATATTATCTTTTTATATTATTACAGACAGGGTAGAAAATGTAGAAATACAATCATTCGTTATTGTCCCATTCTACAAAAATGTTCAAAATAGAAGTAATGTATTAGGGAGTTTTTAGGTGCGAGTTAGGTAGGTTAGTTGCATTTACAACCCCGAATTCAACACAACAAATATTAAATAAAGTATGAAAATAACAAAGACAGGTCAATATACTAACTACCCAGCTTCTTTACTAACTCTCAAGAAGACGAAAGCTTCGTTTTTAGCCGCGCTTTGTGCTTTTGTCTGCCAATCACAATATAATATACGTGTACATCATTCATTCTTTATTAGCAAGCAAGCACAAAAGCAAGTGTATCTTAATCTTTATTTATATTGTGTATACCTAAATGGAATATATTACTACTTTATACTTTATTTAACCGGGTACTTACTTATAATCATAGAAATAATTATAATACAAAAAATTATCACAAGTCATTGCACAATTATATTTGTAACAAATTCTTGTTTGTACAGACGCCTGACGACGCAGTGAATAAACAGTGAAACCTTCTTTCCAGTTAAATGTTTGGAGTTTAAGAAGTTTTCTTTCTTTTACATATACGTTTGATTCCCCAAAACGCCCAATGTTAATTTTGGGTTTTTAAATTTTATGCGGCTTTCAAAAAGCAGTGGCGTGTGCAGTTTGAAAAAACTCTAGTATTTCAGTGTGTAGTATTTTTAATAGGAAATATTTCAGTCGACCCTCAAAAAAACATTTGTTTTTCCTCATTTTATCATGCCTCATCCTTTCGTGCCAAAAAATTAATCATTATTAGCCCTTAAATGATTTTTTGAGGGATAAACAATTATTTATGTCATTTTATTTAAAATAAGTTTAAAGTACAGCCTTATATCTATTTTAATCTTTATCAGTGTTTTGCTTAATTTTTTTGAGTAAAAAATTGGGACCCCCCGAAAAAATTTTTAGTCTTACATATTTAAAACTATTATACTATTATAAAATATGTTAATCGGTAATAACCGCATACCAGGTTTCATCCCCATATGTTTTAGGGAGGTTGGACAGAGGTTTAAAGTTAACGTGTACAAAGTATGAAATAATCTGATTTTTTCAGACTGGAAATAAAACTCACCAATGAAAGATTTATGGAAGTTGGGCATCCTTACTCAAATTTTTTCCCGAAAGTTTCTGGACAGTCATGGCTCTGTACCTTTGTCTTCCACAATCAATTTCTGATTCAAAACGCCTAATAAATAGCTAATTGTATGTTCTACATGATTAATGTGGAACGACGTTTTAGAAAATTTAATAAGCAACAATTTGGCACCCTAACCTCTAAAATTGAATATTTCCACAAGAAATGACAAATGGATTCATTTAGTGAAAATAAGTAAATTTCGAAAATTCAAAAATTCAGTGTTCAAAAACCAAATTCGCATATGGCAGGACTGATCATTAGTTACTGATACTGCCCATGATGCTGCTGACCTGTTGCCAGGAAAATGCCTTCTGAGCCAAGCAGATCTGCCTTCTATACCTATGCATGCCTGACAAATGAGGACGTACATGCATTTTATGCTCGTGAACACCAAATAATTGTTTATCCCTCAAAAAATCATTTAAGGGCTAATAATGATTAATTTTTTGGCACGAGAGGATGAGGCATGATAATAAAAGGATGGTTTAATGTTTATTTAGGGGTAAAAAATTACATGCCTTTTTAATATACTTTTAAAGTGCTTTTAAAGTTTTCCTTAATTTTATTGTTTGTTTAAAAATGAAACATTTAACTTTGTAAAAGTCCATTGGCCGCTTCTTATATAGGGACTGGATACCGAGTTATGCCTAGGTCATATAAGCTGCAGATAGACATCGGCATAGTAAACATACCGCATACATCGAAAATAAGAAAAATTGTTTTTTAAATTTTTATATGGGAAAATTAGAAAAATTACAGGACTCAGTTGGACAGGAATTACAGGACAAAGTTGTTGTGTTTTAACAATACATGCGATATTTTGATGCGCAAAAAGTGGAGATAAACATTTTGCGATTACTGCTGCGGTCTCTTTGTTTGTGTAGATGTGATGCTAAATGGTTCGTGAAAAATGCACGTAAAAACTGAATTGCTCTGCTTTCTAGCCACTATGACCGCCTGTGTTTTCCGGAAGCAACGTTAAGTTACGTTTTTCTCTGGTGCATAGTGCATGCACTGCATATTTCCATATCATCTTAATGGCGATAATATGCTAATTGTATATTTGAAGATTAAAATTAGTGTAAGTAATAGTAATGTTAGATATTTTCTTTTTTTCCGGAATATATTGGGTTGCCTAATATCCTAGTCCCTGAGTGGTGGTTTAATCGATGAATGCATATGCATGAAATTGCCTTTATGCTTTTCTTTTTTTGCTTTTACTCCGTCAATATTGACAACATCTTTGCCAGCAAACACGAAAACTTATGCTATTATTCTACAACATACTCAACTACTAAAACCGTGTAATAACTTGAACGTGACAATGACACTATAACAATGCGGTGCACAGAAAAATGTTTTCTAAGAATTCAAACACAAAAACGTTTTCCCTAATAGTTTTTTTACTTGATCCTACCTAATTGAAATATAATACTCTTATGACTAGTTATAAGCAATACAGAAAGGATAATATGTATAACCAACTTTGAGCTTCTTAAAAACTAAGTAAAGTTTTTTGTTTTTACTAAGACTTATTATTTTGCTGTCTGTTGGCTTCTTATTTGCGACTACCATACTAAAATTAAGGTATTATGAAATACATGTAATGACATGTTTGAATATTTATGTATATGAATAGATCCCGCCAGGAATACCGCGCGAACACGTGCGTCAAGTCGTTTTATTATAGATCACCGTGTGCTAAATCTACCATTTGTTTGGATCATTCCATCACAAATATTATAGAAAAACTTGTCAAGCAGGTGTTCCTTACTTTGTAAAGTTGCAACTAATCTGTTCTCAAAGTCGTGCATTCGAGTTTTTAGATTTCTTGATTGCAAAATAAAAACACGAGTCGTTTTACTAAGAGTTTAGAATTTGTGGGTAGTTAACCACAACATTATACTTTCTCACTTCTGCAACTTTTTAGGTAAAAGACGCCAAGGAATGCGTTCATTTTAAACTCTGAAGGTAAAGAGTACAAGTTTTATGCATTTACGGACGATAGCTTTACATGCAAACTGTAACTGATGGACGAGTGCAGTAAAGATAAGGTGGTTGCTGTAGTATAGGATAAAGTAGATAAGGATAGGATAAGGTGATAGGAAAACTGAAATATTATGCAACGTGAGTTGAAAAATTTATAACCTATTATATTTTATAATTACATTCTTACCTTCTACTTCGGACATTTTTTTAAAATTCGACTGTTCTTATATCCTGATTTTTCAATCTCCCCTAAGAGTGGTTGACAAAGGACAAACTCACGTCCTGATTTCTTCTTGACAAACGTGAAACAGTTACATTTGTAGCATATCGTATTTTATCAAAATGCTTTATAAAAATCACAACAAAGCGTGTTTTTAATTGAGTTAATAAGTTTAAATTTCCTAAGTATTTTAAAATTTGTCCTCACAATCGAAAAGCAAATTCGCAACTGACACATTGTGACAAAAGTTGTTGGCAAGGCACGATTGGTCTTTAAAAACAGATGGCCCTGTTCCTGGAAAGAATACGACGCAGCATGTTTTATTTGCTATTGTTTAGCAATAACATCTACCACTAGTTAATGCACAGATACGATATTTGGCTCGGGCCGTCCGTTGCATGAGTTTACTACATGCACATATATATTCAAATTATGTTAAGTTCTATATAATATCATATTTATAATTTACATCTATGGTATGCATGCAACAACCTTTAGTACTGATTTGCGTTACTGTAGTGTAAAACAACATATAGGCTTTGCATCGTGGTTTGAAAAAGCAATACTATTTATTATATTCATTTTACTGCCATATGTGCATACATTGAAACAAGGCTAAGCAATTACTAACGTTGGGAATAATAGGATAACAAAAGGCAATTAAATGTGACTTCTTGGAAATAACATAATAGTGGTATAGCATGTTTCAGGCATTTCCATGTTCTCTGTAAAAACATGGAACCTTGCGTAGCATGTTTTCGATAAAATGAACGGGTTTGAGGATTGAATGACATTGCAGATCACTCATGTGACATGTCACTTTTCATAAATTTTCCTCAACTGCAATGATATCATAGATCATAGGATTATCATTAAAATTTGTCCAAATTGTGACTTAAAATTTTTGAAACAAGAATACCTAGCCAGTCGAATGAGTTGAGTAGACTGCAGGGACTTCTATTACATCTATCTATGCATTATATTTTAAGTTTTTTATGTTTGCTTTGTATTTCACTTTGATTTTGCTTCGTTAATTAGCAAAAAAGTGAGCATTATTGTAAAGGAGTGACAGGCAAATGTGATTAATACTTAAAACACCGCAGTTAGTTTTTTTCTAACACCATTAACGGCGCCATTATATTTCGGGCTAATGTTTAGCGAGTGTTTACTAGTACACGCAAACGGTACAAAACTTTCAATATATTATGTTGCGAATTTAGAATAACTCAGAAGCAATATTTAACCAGTTTTATATGAAATTGATATTTATGCGCAAACGACACCTTCAAATGTGGTAAATAAGAATGCGTTAGGCAGTTAAGGCTTATGAAATACGGCACGACTAGGTCAGTAATAGAAAAAAAATATAAAATAATATTGGATTTTCTACGATATAGACAAAGAATTGTATAGTAGGTGCCAACTCAATTTGGTTGCTGAAAACAAAATTTTAGATTGGTTTCTATACATTGTTACCGTAGTTTGCTCGTTCACGCATTTTGTTGCGAAATCATTTACTTCATCTTCTTGTCTCTACTGTCTACTCTCTCTGAATACTATTACATTTTTTAGGCTACTACTGTTTTTGTGTAAATCAAAGTAATTTGAATCAAAGGGTAGTAAAACGTCAAAAACGTTGAAGGACCAAATTTCTTGAGGAAATTACTCCGTATAATGAAATGAGAACGATGATGATGTGATGAGCATTATTTTTTTAAACTTTTTATAGTTTTTACAGTAAAAATTAAATGAGCTGAATGCGTAAAACAACTCGAACTGAAGTATACTGTGGTAATTTTAAATAGTTTTAAAAAACAATTTATTTCTGATAGTAGGTTAGCTTATTTTTCTGCTTCAGATAAGTAAAAAGAAAAGGGCAAGTCGGTACAAGAGAGAGAGAGAGTACAAAAGGGCGTGTCAAGCTTACACAAAATTAGTCAGCGTAATGGGACCAGACGTAAGCATTTCAAAGCACTGTTCATTACTTTTGGCTGATGCAATGCTCTCTGGAGATTTTTACAATGTTAGCTTATACATGGAACATCATAGAACAAACGAGAAGGTTCTAGGGAAATCTCGAGTGTCAGCATTTTAACACTTGAACAAGAATGAATGGACTACACTTCGCTGTGGCTATTGAACAGACAACGAACTTGGTTACTGAACTTTACAAACTTGGATTCAAAGTGCATAATTTCAACAAAATCATATTATACAAATTTCAATTCATAAAATGAAAAGCTAAAAGTGTTCTAATTTGAGGACAACGTTGCATTTTATTTCTTTTTATTACTACAAAATGAACATGTGTTGGTTCTCTGTACAAACAAAACGATCATTAACTTTTTCTGTTTTGTTCTGATTTTTGTCTGGTTCTCCCTTGGATCTTCCTTATTCTCGGATATGGATAGGATATTACGCACATTTTTTTGGATGCCGCCACCTGTTGTCTTGTTTCTTGATTTTATTTACGTCATTTTATAAGTACGATCAAAACTATAACCCCATAAAATAACCTCAATTAGATGTTTGGATGGAATGAAAAAATCTATACATTTAAGTAACAAAATCGCATCGCTATCTTGTGTGGAATTCCGGAGTATTTCGATACAGTTGAAAACAAAAGATTTGCCCGTTTTGTTAAAACGTAGAGCAAGATGATGCTGATTTAGTCATTGTTGTTTTGGTTCATCAAAACCACTGATCTTTAAATCACTTTGGTTTAAACTATGGCCTGTATTTTCAAGTTGAGCGTAGTTGTTGAGCGGGTGAAATAGTGCTAAATGGTGATCAATGCTGAAATGTCCCACCATGTGGACAATTATTCTAAATGTCGCATGCGAAATACTTGCAAGATGAACAAAACGGTTTACGCAATTGAACTGGTACACCTGAAACATCAAACAAATATTTAGAAGCTGGTGGAAGCATAATGCATTGTACTGCAATCTAAATATGCACTTTTTGAATAGCTCACCCTTTCAGCCCTCGACAAATACGCACTGCAACCAACCTGCTTGTGTCAAATTCGAAGATCATATTATTCAAAATGATTTCACAAATTCGATTTCGAAACCTAACCCTACAGCTGGGACATATATTAATGCGACCTGCAAAAAAGCAAGTTTATACAGGATGAAAGCTACAAGCAGATACTATAAAAATGGCGTAAAAGAATCACGCAAAAAATTAGAAACGAATTTGCTGCTCTAGTACACCTCACAAAGACAAAGCTACAAGTCATATCGTAAAAAATTGACTGTCGTTTTTACATTTGTCATTTAATTTAATATAATACAATTGATACCATCTCCAGCGACATTTAAAAAGATGTAGCATCACAATACTAACGGGTGCAACTACACCAAAAAACGAAACACAAATTTATTAATATCTTCTTACGCCCATTCTATAGAAGAAACAAAATCTACTGCTTAAAAATAATATGTACTTTTTAGTAGTAACGTCATATCTATCTTATTTTCTGTTAACGGTGTTTCCGGTGATATACAATTGCATAGTTACAATCTCTTATGCAAAATACATGCTAGCATGATAACCTGGACATGACACCCCCACTTTTTGCCGGTTTTTTTAAAACTGAAAGGTCCAAATTGACCAAAAGGATCAACAATTTTGTTCTCCGTACTTTTCTGAATCGATGCATATAAATATTTGTCATATAGGATTGACAGGAAAAGCTGGGTTTCGATTTTATGTTCGGTGTCATGTTGCTTGTTCATTTTCAAAAGCATCTTTACGTAAAACTATGACCTTGTGACTTTTTGATGCATAAATACTGCTAAAACTAGATATGAGAGGGAATTGTCAACACTATGTATGCACTATGATATTTTACTTTATTTAGCATTTATTGTTCTTCACTTTAACGATTTTTTACGGATATAAAAATGTTTGGAGGTTGGTTAGAACGTGTTTGACATACACCTAAATATTTTATATTTGACATACCTGATTACCTAGTTTATAAAACGCACATTTACACTTGTGTAAATGCAGGTAGAGTGGCATTGCACACTATTTTTCGCATCACTATATAATTGTTGCACAATAAAAATCGAAATGGGGCCTATACTTTTAGCTCAACAGTGTAAAGGGAGTAGTCTTAGGGTGTAAAAACGTACGTAGAAGATAAATGTTGATCCTAAAGTCTACTTTGGTTGTTCAGTTTTGGTCTACTATTGATATTCTTGACAAAAGTGGTGGCAGTCGTATAGTTCTCATTTAAAGGACCTTATTCAAGTTCTCACTAACCTGGGCTCAAGCCGTAACTATTCAACCACATGTAGAATGGTTACAATGCATGGCTCATTTGAAAGAGAAACTCAAGCACTATTACATTGCAGGACAGTTGTGTACCAATTCGCTTGCGCATGGTCTTATTTTTACAAAAATATTTTTCACAACATCCAGTTCCATAAGCAGTACTTTGATACGTGAAATCTCGTATTTTCCTAACCACGGGCAAAACGGTTACATATAATAGCTCATTTAAAAGAGCAACTCAAGTGGTATTAAGCCACAGTCCAGTTGTGTTCCGATTTGCTTGCGCATGGTCCGATTTTTGCAAAAATATTTAGCAAAACTGCACTTCAATATAGACATTACCATTTTTGTAAAACCTTTTTGCAAAAATCGGACCATGCGCAAGCGAATCGGGACATAACTTTACTGTGGCATATATAAGTACTTGAGTTGCTCTTTCGAATGAGCTATTATATGTAACCATTTTGCTTGGGCATGTAATTTCTCTGCCGGATAGAATCTTTGGTTTCCCGGAAATTCTAGGCATACTCTCCGAAAAGTCAAAAATTAATCATCACTCTGCAGAAAAATGATTTTTTCCGTGAAATGTATTATTTTTGTCAGCGTTTTTAAATTTAACAGTCATTAGCATACCAAATAGTATATGCAAATTTTTGTTGAGCAAAGAAACTACAGTCTCTGACTGGATGTCAGAACTAGCACAAGTAAGATGAGATGGGTAATACAGATTCTGATTTAGGTTTTTAGAGTGTAGAGCTCATTGCAAAACGATTAAAGTGGAAAGGAGTATTAATTTCTGTGGAAGATATTTCATTGCATTGGAGAACAAAGGACATGCTTCCAAAACTTGTGAAACGATTTATTACAAATGCGCTAACAGCAGCAGTTGCGGTGCTAGATTTTAAAAAGTCACTGTCAAGTAGAGTTGCGTCTTGCGTGTTTTTAGTAACTCTGTGGCTTTAGTGCATGACATTTTTTAAATCATTCTCAGTGATTTTGTAGATAGCGAGTTTCATGTACATCGTATTTCATTTGAAAAGTATATATCTCTTCGAGTACGGTTGTACTTGTTCTGGTTTTTTGAGTCTCGTTTTTTCATGTACGTTGTCGCTCGTTGTTATAAAAAATAAATTCGAGATGACTTCTGAGACGAGACTTCTGAATTAGGTACTAAAAGTACCAAGTGGTCAAAAGGAGTGTAGTAGTGCATAAGAAAGGAATGATAAGTGTATTTGCTATATTGTAAAAGAACCTTAAATTTAAATAAAACGACAAAAATAATTCATTTCCAGGAAAAAATCATTTTTCTGCAGAGTGATGACTAATTTTTGACTTTTCGGAGAGTATGCCTAAAATTTCCGGGAAACCAACGATTTTATCCTGACAAATAAAATATTGCCTTTTGCTTGTGGTTGAAAAGTTAAGGCAGGGGCCCAGTTTAGGGATAACTTCAATATGGCCCTTTCTATACAAAATTCATGCTAACATAGCTTAGGTTACCGGAAATACCCTTAATATGATACCAAAGGCTATTTCTACTTTAAAAAATCCAGTTTCAAGTTTATAACAAATGGTAGGTGTATCACCTGCGTAACTGCGTATTATTTTACATCACATCTGTTTACCAAATACACATTCGTGCAGAAGATAATCTTGTTTATTTATTTACTAACAAAAAGTTCGTTGAAATGTCAATAAATTTCAGTATTGTAAATAATTGAAGGAATCTTTCCAAACGATATTCCCTACACGTACTAATGATTCGTCTTATCTACCGACCTAGGCTAGAAAACAAGACTATTGTGCATGTATTAATAAAACATGAGAGCATGAGCAGTAATTGCAGCTTGTGTTCAAATTTGGAATAAATACTACTGTCCTTACTTCATTACATGGACACTAGTTATGTGCAAAATGGCTAATTGGGAGTAATTCAACAAGTTCATTCATGTAAATCTTGATTAAATGTCAACCAGTGTAGACTAATGGACAGCTCCTGCTCTTGTCTTTACGCCTTGCAAATATTTGCAAACAACAGACACAGATCCACCCTGCAAGTACTTCAACAGCACATCAAAATGTATACGATAGCCCAAATGCTTCATCGTAAACTCGGCATACTTCAGTTTATAGGTTGGGGAGATCCAGGTAATATGAGGTGCCTACAGGATGTCAATCTTTGCATTTTACTAATATAATTATTAAACTATGTTATTTTCAATTTTAGCACGTTCATAAACCTACCTCCGTAAGATTCCTTGACTCAATGAAAAATTTAACATAGTGATTTACCAAACTACTTCCACAGTTTTCGATGGAATTGTCGGATATTTCAATGCAGTTAAAAACTGCAGTTTTGTCCGTTTCGTTCAAGGAAACGTGAAGCAAAACGATGCTGATGTAGTAGTTTTCACTCATAAAGCATAAAGGTCTATAAATAAATTTGGTTTGAGCAACATTAGGTGCTTCCAACTTGAGCGTAGTCTCCAGGCCATTAACAATTGCTCCATGATGGGCATCCCTTAAATGCTCTGCCAGTTCAATAATCCTTCTGTTGCAAGCTATGTACTCACAGGAGAAACCAAGCAATTTACACAATTGAACTCTGGTACCCCTGAAATTTTTGAAACAAATAGTGAGAAATAATGCAAAGTATGGCCTCCTGTAAAAGAATACTTACCCAAACACGCATTGCTTTGAGTGGCTCAGTATTTCAGCCCTTAGCAACTTTTCACTGCATCCAGCCATCTTGTGTTCACATTCGAACGTCATCTTATCCAGAATGGTTTCAGCAATTCGATTTCGAATTTTGGGAGAATCCAATTTTATCCTGCAACTGGGACAAGTTTCAACACGATCTGCGCATGAAGAACAGAGTGGATGCCCATTTACACACTGATAGATTTCAGCTGCTGGAACTTCCAAACAAACTGGACACTTGGTATTGTCAGAATAATTTTTGCTCATGTTTGGGCTAGAAGCAATGGCATACAACGATCTTAGAAGTCGTGTCCAAATTTTTAAAATACGAAGTCTTTCAAAATTAAAAAATGTATTTTACAAGTTTGAATCAACTTGTAACGTAAAGGGAAAATAAATTAATAAGTTATAAACATTTCGTCATCTGATGTTTGGTACAAGCAATCCTTCTCATGTTGTTGAATTTAGAGCACAAGCTACGGGTTTGAATGCATACATTAGCAATGTACCAGCAAAACAATTTCCAACCTGATATGCTCTTCTATGCATTCTGGCTAATACACATGGGTGTATCAGTGACTTTGTACAACATGCGATTGTTTCGTAAAAAAATAAGTTGTTGGGTACACCGTGAGCAAATTTTTTGCTTTGTTTGTATGAACAGTACACTGCCTAACAGTGTCTTAAGTTTATACGTTATTACAACTATACAAAACAAACTTTACGACTAATACATGACGCACACGTAAGAAGTTGGATGAATTTACACTGTATTTGTGTACCAACTACATATTAATGTGACATTAGAATGTCGTTTTTTCGCACAGAACAAAGCAAAAAGCAGTTAGTATATATATTTTATTTATTGTGTTTTTCTGGGTAGCAAATAGTTCTAGAAAATGTTCTTGTTATAAAAAATGTAAGTGAACAGAATATACAACGGCATTTCACTATATTAGTTTTAGTTTGTTTTATCACTACGTCTAGAAATATATGGATATCCACTTTAATCTTTACAAAATTTAAACAAAATTTATAATACCGGTTTTACGAAAAGGTTTTATTGACATTGTAAAAAATCTATTATAGTAAATACCTGATGATCCTTATTTTCTTGAATTTGCTATTTATAATATTGTATGTTTCCATTTCTCTGCATGCCAAGATTTAATCAGTAGACAGACAGCTACTAGTTAGTTGGTTTTCGACACTACATGACATGCAACTATGCAGTGTTTGAAACTTAACATTACTTCCGAATTTTTTACATTTACATCAAGGAGCGTAAATACGGGCATAACATGGACTGATCAAAGCCATTAATTATTTGCAATTCTGGTAAACATGTTGTTGTTTAATAGTGTATTTAACTTACTTAGGTTTATTAGTATAAAACTATGCAAATTGTTTAGTGGTACAGTTGGGTAAACAATATTTTGAAACCTTGTTTATATATTGGGGTTACAACCTAATTTCCAGTTTGTGATTATTTTGTTATGTGTACTCTCATGATACTGTTATACGTATAATTGGATAGGTTGTCATACTGATAACTCCAGAATTATTATGTAGCTGAGTATAGTGAAGCTAGTATTGAGATTGTCATATTTGTCTGTCTGTCTGTGAATTTGAATTTGAATTTGATCTTTATTGTCTAGCCTTTTCAGTACTATGTACTAATACAAATACAAAGCATAAGTAAGCAGTACAATCGTTCTGTTCTCCATAAGTTCTCTGTCTGTCTATCTGTCTGCCTATCTGTCTATCTGTCTGTCTGTCTATCTGTCTGTCTGTCTGTCTGTCTGTCTGTCTATCTATCTATCTGTCTGTCTGTCTGTCTGTCTGTCTGTCTGTCTGTCTATCTGTCTGTTTGTCTGTCTGTGTGTGTGTGTCAGCATGATACAAGCCAGACAGTTTGTCGGAATCACACCAAATTCAGTAAAAGTGATTCATTGGGTCATCATGTGGAAACCTCTTTATTTTGAGCCAGATCGGTTATCTCCCTGGGGTAATAGGGGGAGGTAACCATTCCTGACCATAAAACTTGTCAGAATCAAACCAAATGCGGTACAGTGATTTGTTGGGTCATTGAAAATAACCCTAATGATTTTTAGCCTGATTTCGTATCCCCCCGGGATAATAGGGTGAGAGGAATCAGAGTATCAGACAGACAGATATTCATTTCTTCATTTGGCTCAGCTACGTATTTAAAATGATCATTAATCGGTTTTTTACCATTGCGATGCATAAAACTTAGCAGCCTAGCTAGTGCGTAATTGAGTTTGCCTTCCCATGGTAATCATAAAACATTTTGTATGAAATCTTTGAGTGGAGTAAGCAAAACATAAGTAATTAAGGATCCAAAACACACTTTAAAATTTGCTAAGCATTTTAAATCTCTCCGTTTCCATTTAAGATTATCTGCGGATTTATTCGCATCAGACGCAAGACCTTTGTCAATGTTTTCAAATGAGACTGAGACACTGTGTGGACTTTGGCCATTTCTCCAATAACAAATATAAACGTATACAATGTGCTTATAAGCATACAAAAAAATCATCGACATTCTGGGATGAAACGTCCACTTTGAAACCAAGTGTTAATGAAAGTGCTTGCAAAATAACTACTGTATTAACACGCAAAGCGTTGATCATATATAGTTTGAAAACTATTCATTAGAGTATACAAAACCTGTAGGGTCTTAAAATGAAGAACTACATCCGTTATGGTCATGCATCTTGAATCAGCAGTAAATATTAAATTGTAAGAGTATTAGTTTATTAATTGAATTAATTCAATAAAGTGAATAAAATAGAATTTTCAATTAGCATTTTTGCTAATTGGAAATATTGCAAACTTAATTTTCCAAACATTTTTGAAAAGTTGTAATGCAGATGTAGTAAATGTAATTAATTGTAATATAATTGTCCAATTGTAAATGTGAAAACGCAAAATAGGAAGTTGGTTGAATTTGTATTACAATTTGCATTCTAGATGTTGCAAGTTCCACTTTGCATTTTTGTGGTTTGCTATTGTCCTATTCTTGACAGTTGAAATCAGTTCAAATTTTGATTTTGGCATTGTACTTCCTATTTTGGTACCAAAATCGATGCATTGCTTTTGCATTGTAATCAAAACATCACGTAGGAAAAGAAAATACAATACAATTGCAACTGAAATTTTGCATTTGACTATAAATACCACCGTTTGAATTGGAATGCAATGCAAATTGAAAAATATGAACGCAGAAGTGGATTGCAAAATTTTGGCTTTGCAATAGTTTCTGTAATCGGACTCCGGCAAATTTTCAAATGGTTTATGTTTTCTAGATCACTTTTTTGAGCTAATGACGAATATAATGTCGAAAGTCCCGAATGCGCAAACCCTGTGACGCTAGTTTGCTTTGAAACGACCTTATTCAAGTTTTTACTAGCATTGGACCCGGTTTTAATTTTTCAAATACACGTTCAGTGGTTACAAATAATAGCTCATTCAAAAGAGCATCTCAAGTACTATTAAATGGCAGCCTAGTTTTGTCCAGATTGGGGTAAACATGGTCCGATTTTTGCAAAAACATTTTGCTAGATCGAGCTTCATATCTATAACCCGGCTAAAACAAACATTCATTGCTTGACAACCACAACTCTAGTGGTAACAAATAATAGCTCATTCAAAAGAAGAACTCAAGTGCTTTTACTCTACAATCCGGTTTTGTTCAGAAGAGGATGTACATGGTGCGAGAATTCGACTCCAGTCAACTCCTCACAGTTGCGGTTGTCAAGCAATGAATGTTTGTTATAGCTGGGTTATAGCTCTGAAGCTCATTTTAGCAAAATTTTCCTGCAAAAATCGGACCATGCGTACTCCAATCTGAACAAAACTAGACTACCATTACATAGTACTTGATACTCTCTTTTAAATGAGCTATTATTTGTAACCGCTGAACGTGTATTTGAAAAATTAAAACCGGGTCCAAAGCTAGTAAAAACTTGAATAAGGTCATTTCAAAGCAAACTAGCGTCACAGGGTTTGCGCATTCGGGACTTTCGACATTATATTCGTCATTAGCTCAAAAAAGTGGTCTAGAAAACATAAACCATTTAAAAATTTGCGGGTTACCACTCCCTGCATTTACTTGTAAGTTTTAAACCATTAAGTTCTTAAATGTAAAAATTATAAATGAATTTATTTAAGCAAAAATTTAAAGTTTCGAGGAACCATGAATTGCAGTACAATTTAGGTTTATTAGTTGATAAATAGGCACTAGCAAGGAAAAATGGATTATAATTAGGAATGATTCACCAAAGAAATAAAACGTACGTCTTGAAACTCGAGAAACAGCACTACCATATCATTTCCCAAAATATGACATTATCATCTGATTCCAATGTCTGATTTGTGCTGTGTGACAGAGAAAAACTTTTTGTGGGCATGCTAAGTGTAAACTGCAAACTACATTTTCTCAAAATTTGAATCTCTTTCCGAAAACCAAATGTGACGCATTTAAACAAGAAATACAGTTTACGACATTAGTAGTGATACCTCTTTAAAACTTAAACTTTAAAATAAAATCTAAAAAAAACACTAGTGAGTAATGATTTTAGCTTATTTCTTAATTATAGTGCTAGTCAGAACAAATTAATCGAACATGTAAATAATGGGAGTGGTAACCCGCCAATTTTTAAATGCATGGTTTTCAGGGCCACTTTTAAGCGGAAATCAAGAGTATAATGTTGAAAATCCCGAATGCGCAAACCCAAAGGTGATACTTGTCCTAATTTTGCAATACCGTCTTAGGGAAATGCAACGTAAGCCAATGTAAAAACTTCTGAAACAGAAATAATGTTTTGCGTAAAGCACGATATGCATTACTGGCCATTTTTAGCCCCAAAATAAAAAATCGAGTTTTTGTTCTAGAATCATAAAACAAGCAAAAAGACTCATTCGGGTCAAAGTTTCACGTTGAGCTGATCAATATGTCAAAAGTTGTGAAGTTTTGAAAATGACGTGTTTGGTGACCTCACAGCAGCAAAAGGCCATCAACTAGATTTACTTAAGTGAACATAACGTTTACACTACAGACACATGCTCAAAGGTTTAGGAGTCATTCGAAAGACTAGAAATCAGTGGGGCGTATAATCTAACTTTAATTCTGGGTTTAAGTCGAGTTTAAACCAGGTTTAGGATTATTCTAATAATGTAAGTTTGGTTTAAACTCAAGTTAATCTAGAAAGATTATTCGAGCAAGATTAGCTCAAGTTATGCAATACGACACTTTAAACTGAAGTTAATCCAAAACTTACGACCGGTCAGGAGTGGTCGTAAGCCAGTTTACGCTTGCCTTTGAAAATTGGATTAAATTTAATCTTGCTTAATCTTAATCGCAGGATTAGCCCGAAATTTACGGAATTCGGATTAAATTTTGGATTATACAGGATTAGTTTAAACCCGGATTAAGCCAAAAGTTACATTATACGCCCCAGCAATCATTATCCACATTTATTTCTGTAAAATGCTGGTCTTTACATGATTTATGGGTGACCCACTATGCATGGGTACAATGTATGCACTTGTTTGCACTTAAACGGTCGGAGACGCTGGACAGCAAGAAACATCAAAACGAAACTCTAAACCAGGGCTATTAGAAACTCTCTACCGATGTTTTATTTTGGGGTCAAAAATGGCCAGTTATGCATATCTTTCTTTATGAAAATATATGTTTTTGCATATTCTGCCTGATAGCTTGGATTGAACTGACAATCAGTTTCTGTTAAGATGCGCGACCAGGAAAACAGCAAGGAACCAAAGATGCATGCCGCACTATAACAAAAAAAATACTTTAGTTTGTCGATTTCCAATAGTGCCCCAGACTAAAACTTCAAGAATTAGAGATGCACACATAACTTTCTGGGCTTGTTCTGTTAAATGATGATTACAAGGGGCTGTTGCCGTTAGGGGTATTGTATTAAATGCAAAAATATGAGTATTTCATTTGAGCTCGTACTCCAGAGCATTCACGTATCCTACGTGTACGGGCATCTAGTTCTATGGTATTAGTTTTATTTTTGTGAAGTCCCTGAAATGAGGGATTGTCTAATGCACAAAGTCCCTTATTTAAGAGCTTAGTTTTAAAAAAATTTTTAAGGGGTTTTTCTTGCCTAAAATCTTTTCTGATGTTTTAGCTTAAGCTTTAAAATTTATTGACATTGTTTTATTTTTATCAAGAGTTACAGTGATTGGAAACTACATGCCAGGCGGTACGTCCTGGAAACTGGTGTGATGAAACCAATGAACCATGATAAATAACTTCGTTAATTATTTTTATATAATATTTATCACCGTTTATTAGTTTTCATCACACCACCACCACCACACAATCATCAAACCTAGGTGACTGTGAACCTAATTCCGGCACAACCGAGTTTCAAATTACGGTTATTTCCACGCTGCTTAAAAGACATATTATGTGCAAAAAGTTTTTTTTACCTAAAGCAGACATTGTTTGCATTCTGATGTTTTAGAAATATCATAACTTGTGGGCCCAAAGATAGTTTGTCAAATAGGGTTTGAAATAAAATGATACTGCGTGCATAATGCATGAACCAGACAATGGTAAACCATTAAAAATGCTCGCTGCGAAAGACCCGGAGTTTAGACCCCACTTAACCTGATTTAAAGTCCATTTAGCCCATCTACAATAGCCTGAATTTGACCCCAAATAGCCAGATTTTGACCCCAAATAGCCTGATTTTGACCCCAAAAATAAAGTGGACGGACAGACGGACACACTATCCGTTAATAAGCTCACCTGCTGACGCAGCGAGCTAATAATGGAGTTATGCTGGTCTAGAGCCCATTTAGGCTGGTCTAGAGCCCATTTAGGCTGGCCAAGAGCCCATTTAGGCTGGTCTAGAGCCCATTTAGGCTGGTCTAGAGCCCATTTAGGCTGGTCTAGAGCCCATTTTGCTGGTTTAAAACCCATTTATGCTGGTTTAGAGACCATTTATGCTGGTTTAGAGCCCATTTGTGCTGGTTTAGAGCCCATTTATGCTGGTTTAGAGCCCATTTATGCTGGTTTAGAGCCCATTTATGCTGGTTTAGAGCCCATTTATGCTGGTTTAGAGCCCATTTATGTTGGTTTAGAGCCCATTTATGTTGGGTTAGAGCCGATTTAGGCTGGTCTAGAGCCGATTTAGGCTGGTCTAGAACCGATTTAGGCTGGTCTAGAGCCGATTTAGGCTGGTCTAGAGCCGATTTAGGCTGGTCTAGAACCGATTTAGGCTGGTCTAGAGCCGATTTAGGCTGGTATAGAGCCGATTTATGCTGGTCTAGAGCCGATTTATGCTGGTCTAGAGCCCATTTATGCTGGTCTAGAGCCAATTTATGCTGGTCTAGAGCCAATTTAGGCTGGTCTAGAGCCGATTTAGGCTGGTCTAGAGCCAATTTATGCTGGTCTAGAGCCAATTTATGCTGGTCTAGAGCCCATTTTGCTGGTTTAAAACCCATTTATGCTGGTCTAGAACCAATTTATGCTGGTCTAGAGCCGATTTAGGCTGGTCTAGAGCCGATTTATGCTGGTCTAGAGCCTATTTATGCTGGTCTAGAGCCGATTTATGCTGGTCTAGAGCCGATTTAGGCTGGTCTAGAGCCGATTTAGGCTGGTCTAGAGCCGATTTAGGCTGGTCTAGAGCCAATTTATGCTGGTCTAGAGCCAATTTATGCTGGTCTAGAGCCAATTTATGCTGGTCTAGAGCCCATTTTGCTGGTTTAAAACCCATTTATGCTGGTCTAGAACCAATTTATGCTGGTCTAGAGCCGATTTAGGCTGGTCTAGAGCCGATTTATGCTGGTCTAGAGCCTATTTATGCTGGTCTAGAGCCGATTTATGCTGGTCTAGAGCCGATTTAGGCTGGTCTAGAGCCAATTTATGCTGGTCTAGAGCCCATTTTGCTGGTTTAAAACCCATTTATGCTGGTCTAGAACCCATTTTGCTGGTTTAAAACCCATTTATGCTGGTTTAGAGCCGATTTAGGCTGGTCTAGACCCCAAAAATAAAGTGGACGGACACACTATCCGTTAACAAGCTCACCTGCTGACGCAGCGAGCTAATAATGAATGAGTTGTGTAATATTATATATCGAAGGCAAATTTAAACGTTGTGTTATTAGAAAAACCACCTCTTACGATTTGTGCTATATGTCTTTTTTACAAATTTCGATGTGTGCTATATGATTCAAAATCCATCAGAAAGTGCTTTATAATTTTTGGTTGGCATAGATAAGCTGTTGCTTATGTTTCTAAAAATGGAGTTAGGGTTACTTTGTGCAGCATATTTTGCAAAGTGCAACGTGCAATTTGATGTGTGTAGTTTTTAGGTTCGTCGAGTTTAGTTGACAGTGCAATCAACAACCTTCAACCAGGTTTCCAGCTTATTGTCCTTGTACTCTGTCTGTTAATGGGTCTGTTTTTGGTTCCAACAATGTCGGTCTCTTGTCATTTTCCTTTGATCTAATGAGTGCGGCCAATCAGGAAAAACCTAAACATGGAATCCCGAGGAAAAATATTGAACCGAAGGAAGCAGGAAAAAAAGTGGTAGCGTGTTTACACAATCCTATACTAAACTTTTTGTTGTTACGTTGTTGAATTCCGGCTACGTATTAAAGCATTTTCACGGGGCGAAGCTGGTTGAACGTAAAGGTTAGCTAAGATAATTATTTCTTGAGCTTATTTTATTTGACATATCTCTATTGTGTCGCTTATATTTCATATATACCTTTAATTTCCCAAAACAAGATTACATTCTACGTCAGGTTTGTAGATGACAGCTTTGTCGTAACAAATGAAAGAAAACTCAAGTCAACTTTAGCAGAATTAAATAGTTTTCATCCGAACATACAATTCACTTCCGAAACCGACGGAAAACTACCGTTGTTAGATGTTATGAATTACCGACGAGACGATGGCTCCATTGGCCACTATGTACACAGGAAACCGACTAATACGAACAATTATCTTCTATACACTTCATATCATCCCCATGCACATAAGACAGGAGTAGTCGACACGCCATTCGAATCTGTGACCAAGATCATCTAGACCAGGAAATCTTTTTAGGCTTTGAGATTCTTTAGAAACGACTTTATCCCTTGCGTTTGTTATAACGACGACTAAAAATAGTCAAAGAAAAGGAAGAACTGAGACTGCAAAAATCGGATTCACAACTATTAAAAGAACGTAGAGAAAATCAGCTAATACCCAGAATCATTTTACCGTGGACCTGCACAGTTACAAAACGAATAGCCAGATTTGAAAAAAAATGTCTTGGAGTCGAAATAGGATATTATCCGGGAATAAAAGTGGGAACAATACTCTGTAACTTGAAAGAAAAGCCAGTAAGAATTGATTGTGGGATTTTACTGATTTTCTGTGATGGCACAAATACTACAACATGCAAGTTCGTCTATATGCGAGAAACGGGTAGGCATTTTAAAGAACGTGTCATGGAACACCAAAACAACATTAGGTTGGATCATCCTGAGAAGTCGGCAGTTGCATTTCACATGCTTAATGAGGAGCACCGTTTCAATGAGAACAATTGCTTTCTTTTGGAATATGAACCGAACAAATACTACAGAAAAGTCAAAGAAGGTTTGTACATTCAAAGCCTGGAAGAAGACATCAAAATGAACAATAAGAAATCTAAAATTTTTTGGTGCTCAACACTGGTAAAATTCTTCAAACACAACATGAAGAAAATCATAGAATGGGATATGACAACAGTTTCCAATGGGGAACTATAACTTAAATAATAATTACTAAAAACACAGTGGTCCATAATCGTAATATTAGATTTTTTCAAAGATTGTCTGTCAGTCAGTTAGCCAAACTATAATCTATCCATTGTAAATCCATTATTTAATTTTACTTTAAGTTATCTGCATAGTTTTCATAACATAATCTAACAGCAATTGTCTATATGTTAGGATTTTTCATGTTCGTTACTTAGTTGTCCTGAAAAAGACCACAGTAGTGGTCAACAGCTCGACAGTAAAATATCATTTTCCTCAAAAATCGTTTCAATCATCATTTAAATTTATTTCATATTATTTGAAATTTCGTATTGTAGGAAAGCAAAATTTTATTCGTACCCGGGAAATGCAATCATTATTTATTTTTTTATTATCATTATTCATAGGCATTATTTTTTGCAACGGTATTGCATTTGTCTTTATAAACATCTGCCCTTAACTACATAGTTATGTGTATTAATTGATTAACACAATACTAATTCTAAATGCATTGCACAAAGCTTCATTTTGTATTTAGTAGGCACTAGGCACCTAGCCATGGATTTGAATACGTGGTAATGAGTACATAACTTGCAATATGCCAGCAACATGCCACACAAACGTAACCGTCAATATTATATTCTTGTTGGTAAATGCTGGTGTGACAGATTTTGACAAATCATTTCACATTGGTGGTATTCCAAAGTTTCAAGGAAACATTCGTCTCAGTGACCATATTGAGATTCCGAATTACTGTTCTGATACTTATACGTGGAGTTTTCCAGACAGATTGAGAAAGGTTTCCTTGCTGGAGTTTCGAAGCAATTAAAGAGAATGGTTAATCTAATTAGTACTACGTGTAGCCCAGGCAATTATGTACAGGCGTAAGCTTCAAGCATGGAAAAATATGGGCTAGTACAAAAGTAGCAAAGCCATTCAAAAAAGGTAATTTTTCCGGGATTTTACCGATTTTTGAGCATTGACTTCTTTCGGTCTCTGTATTTCTTTATGGATGTGCACAAAACCTATTAACTGGCACTCGTTTGTGTTGACATAAGTCAAGGTATCTTGGGTTTATTTCATTTGATCTTAAGCATTATTATACCCATAGAACCGGACATGTGGTTTTTTTTGAAAAATGGGTGCACTCAATTTTCGTGAAATTTTGAGGTTGTTTTTTCTAAAATCTCTTGTAACAACTACATATTTCTATTTAATTTAAAATGCTATTGCAATTCAAAGAGCCCATGAGTTGCTTTATATTTAAGGCTATATTACTTGCTATATATATTTTTTCCAGTTGTTTTCCCAGTTTTCCCAAAAAACATTAATATTGTTGAATTTAATATTAAAATTCTTGCTTTGGATCACTTACAAATTTGGTTGGCACTAAAAATACCAGTAGCAGTAGCAAGCCGGATGTATCTGCAGTAGATTTTGCTAAGTTTGTGGATTATGTAATGCATACCATTTATGATCTGACGGTACAAATCTGTGTTGTAACACCCACTGACTTTCAAAGTAAGAAAATTTTCTTGTATGCCGCAAGAAAAAATTTTGCATCCTAAATTTCAGATAAGTGGTTCTCTTAAAAGAAGCAAGCTGGGGTCACGATTTTTTGCACAAATAATTATTTCTGACTCTTTTATCAACTCACAAAGTTATGTATTAAGATAGCCACTTACTGCTACCTGATTAGACCTAATGCAAAATTGTTGTTTTATGTAATTAGCTATTTAAATGCAAAACATGTTTGTAATAATTTAAGGAGAGAGATGTGAGGTGACAGTGCATTGTCATAACTGTCAAACCTCACGATACTTTATTGCTCTAAGTACAAAAGTTGTTTTTCTTCAATAATAGGATCCGCATTTACCTAAGTACTTTTGTAATATAAAAAGCTCAGTAACCATAATAAAATTATCTCAGTTCTACTATTTCAGTCTAGTGGGTTGGTTGGGTTTTTATTCGAGGGAATACGGGCATCATTTCATATATATTCCCATCACTAAGGAAAAGCCATAAGCCTTATCCTGTCGGGCATTTACATAGCCTTTTTGAGCCATTACTCTTACATGGTTGACTTCCTCGCTCCTTGCGTTTTCGAAAAATTTGGGAACATTTCCATACGGGGTTTTTCCTTTTATTATTTCTGGGATCTTATTTAGGGAACATTTCCATTGTGTTTGTGCTTCGCCTTCCTGTTTTATACATTTTGGGTCAAAATGTTTTCGAGCGACCCGGAGATTTGCCGCATCTCAGCTTTGCTTCTTTGGCTGGGTAAGTAGAAATCCAACACATATATTATTTTGCATACACTACATCATCCATACCTTAGCATTTTCATTAATTCATACTATGGCACCTTCATAGTTATAATGGCAGAGTTTAATCCTACGGTAGATTTTCGTCAATTTATCCGTAATCACACATTACCCCATTTTATGCAGAATTCATCTGCTAGTAACAAGGATCATAAAAACTCTATAGGCCTATGTTATTGCAGTTTACCTTTTTCCGTTTGCACATTTGTGAAGGAAAAGATAGGCATAGAAAAATTGCATACTCAAGTGCCTCTCAGTTGCGTTTGTGCTACTTTGCACTTCCCATCGAGGCTACAGCATACCGAACTACACATAAATGCTTTTTTGTTCAATTTCGCAGTCATCACACAGCATTACAGAAAACCAGCAGAACATGCTACTTTGCTGAGTGAATTATTACATGACGATTATAAATTGATGGTTACCTTTGCGTATAAATCCATCACAGATTCTAATATTGAATCAGTCATTTTATTTTTACGTGCTTTATATCATTTGCTTTCATATCATGACGCACATACTTTAACTGTGTTGCATGCCAAGTCATATTTTATCTGTTGTTGTAAATTCTGTTTGTTCTTGAAATTTAAACGTATTCATGAACACAGCTCAATAAAAGACGACAATCCATCCTCGCAATGGTTTTTAGGTTTTGTCAATAAGTACATACAATTGAATATTAGCTGGCACCCTAATTCTTTAGAGTGGTTAGAGGACGATCTTTATGCTGATCTACCTAACCCTTTTGCTCATTTTGAATTATGAGCTTCATACATAACATGTAGATAGCATACCTTTGCATGCTAAAAATTGCACTAGTTGATGCACCCGTTGAAGTTTTTTTTATGATGCCTATCCCCACTCAAATAGTTTTCATATGCCCAAAACCATACTAGTAGACCACCCGTTAACTGAGAATAGAGACTGATGATCAAGCAGCTTTCATATAGGTTCACGTACAAACAGGTTTCAAGTATTTACCTGTTTATTTAATTTTGCAAAACAATATGGTAATTTTGTTCATTTAAGAACATAGTTGTGACTAATAACAGTCGATGACAAGGAGAAACGTGACTCTCGTTCATCAGATTTATTACCCATGGGATTCTTATTTATGAATTTTATGCTAATGAGCACCCATGTCAATTACCTTAAAATTTATTTCTTCTGAGAAAAGAAAAAGTTGTTTTGTCATTACGTGCAAACCAGTTCTTGTTATTTGCATCATTCCGAGAGTAATAGTGACTTACGTTATTCGGAATGCTGTCGTGTCTCATCATTTATTCATAATTAATCACTTGATGAACCGGCAATGTAGCTGCTTTCATATAATTTGCATTTTAATTTCATATAGACCTACTTTGATTATAGTTGTTGCTTGAACTATATTTCCTTTTAGAATTCAAATATGCTTAACTAATATTGTGCGATCATATGGACTAGTTAAAATTCCTCTCGCAATGTTAGCTTTAGTTTGAACATTCAGCCTCCTGAAATATTTTATCAGAGATGATGCTGAAGCTCCTGAGTCACGAAAAGTAGGACAATTCTCATATACATAAAAATAAAAAAAATTGATTATAGTTATAACAAAGCTTTTGCATGTGGGTCACCCTTTAAAAAAAGAAGTCATATTTTACAGGATTAATTATTACATTTAGATTTCTGATGATCCTGAGCAAGCTGACTCATAATTTTGAGATACTTCAAATAAATATTGAAGACATCCACCGTTATATTTACTGATTTGAATTATAGGCTCTTTATGAATGTACCTGGCATTTTCATTTTTTCATGCCTAGCCTTGCTTTTTCGGGTTTTACGTTATTAAAAAGGCATGCTTGTTTATTGCATTGCATTATTGCTCTATTTTGTTTGGTTTATCTTCGGTTAATTTATAAAAACCTTTTACAGGTACTGAAGTTAGTAAACAGTTAAGTGGATCCCTTGGCGTTGGCCTAAACCTTTGTTATTATAGCTATAAAATGCGGCTACGTTTTAGAAAAAATTAGCACACAGCTTTAGGTCATTTAAAAACAAAATTCATATATTGTAAAAGAAATATGGGAATATTTGAATTTATTGAACTAGGGAAATCTTGTATACTAATATACTATGTATACTATAATTCCACAGCTTACATTTTAGGGAAAGTTTAAATATAATCTTAGAAAATTAAAAAAAATCCAAAACAAGTTTTGATAGATTACATAATTTAAGAAATATTTCATAAATCCTGTGTTGTGTGTGCTTAGAAGAATTCTTGATACTCTCAACTAACCATACAATTTTGGAAATTTTGGGGTTGATCCTTAACCTAAATATATTGGAACGATTTGGAAATATTCTAGAATTCCAGTTTTGGAGCTTACATAAATAAGCCTACCATGTTTTAAGAAACCTACCAAATTTTGGATATGTTATTGTCCTAAATTACTTATATTTACTTGAATTGCTAATTGAGTGGCATTTTAAACTTTTTGACAAAATACCATACATTACAAAATCAGTCTAGTACTAGGGGGTAATATTTCACCCCCCCCCCAATAACACAGATCGGGTGAAATCTCATCCCATAGGGGGGTGAAATTTCACCTTTTTTAATTCACCACCGATTAAATATCAATACATCAAAACTTCAAACATATGCAACATCAGGTAAAATTTGTAGTTTTTATTTTCTCTTTCTTGCGTTTCTAAAACGCCAGACATGTTATTCACACAATGTGAATCTACAAAAAATGTTCTATCCTTCAGCCAATTTGTCAAAAATTCCAACACGAGATTTTTAAGTTATCGAATTTCAAATGTTTTTATATTAAATTCTGCAAAGCTTTGAAATAACATATGCTACTTTTTTGCAATTATGACTGAAAAATTTGCAAGTTTTTTCTGAATTGAATGAGTATTTTTGCAGATGATTTTGCTAATTTTATGAAAAATCACCCCTGTGTTAATTTTTGGAAAAAAAATTAGGGGAGGGGGGTGAAATGTCACCCATATAGAAGATGAAATTTCACCCCATCTGTGTAATTGTTGGGTGAGGTTACACTCTGTTAGGGGGTGAAATTTCACCCCCTGGTACTAGACTGAAAATGGAAAAACTTTTTCATAAAATATAAAGTTTACTAAATCAGGGAAATTTTGTATGAAACATTTTGTCAGCTTCATTTTTATTACTTACCAAAATGGGGATAATTGGAATGTACGAGTACACAAATAAACAAGAAATGTACAACTTAAATTGTGGCAGAAATCTTGAGTTTACTAGGTTGGAATATATTCCAACTAAATTGTCAAACATTTGAATGAAGTTTGGAGACTATTGAATTGGAGAAATTCCGGTTGCTCTCCCAAATCCATGAGACATTTTGGTTGGAATCTCAAACCAAAGAAATTGGCGAAATATTTACATGAATCCTAAACAAGTGACTTGAAGACATCTTGAAATGACTTCTAAAACCTTTTTTAAAAACATATAGGAAACGATTGGTCAATTGCAGTGTTAATTTTATTCAGTTTTATTAACATTTTCATAAAACAACATAAGTACTTTTATGGCAAATAAGGTCGGCTGAACGCTTTAGTAGATGCTTACTTTACTGGACAATTATATAATATAGGAATAATTTAAAGTAGTTTGATAGTACATCCGTTTTTTTAAAGAAAACGTAATTTAAAAAACTTTTAAATTTGTAAACAAGCCTAAAACAAGACACATATAAAATCAGGCGCGTAGCCAGCCGGAATAGCTGGAGGGGGCACAGAAATAAAACATGAAGCCTAGTGGGTACTTCCGTCAGAATCTTAGTGATTTTTGTTGAAATTTACTTAACTATAGAAATATAACTTAATACTGAAGTAAGAAGCCTTCAAAAAAGTGAAATAAGCGTTTGAAACATGCTTGCGGCGGAAAGTTTTCGGAAAATTTATTATAACAGTATAACGGCGCGCTCTAGCGCGCCCGAATTTTTGTCTTGAATTAACGTTCATGGGCTAATTTTTAGCAAATTGTAACGTTTAGGGAAAACTTTTATCAAAATTTCACTTTGTCGCCATAGTGTGGTAACAAAAGGTTTTTGCTTTTAAAAAACGAGGCACAAATCTTGGAATTAATTGACTCAGAACCAAATTGCCGATTAAAAATTGTATGAACCTGATTGTATGAAAACATTTCATTTCTTCGTTAAGTTTTACTGATTTTTTTATTTTCTCCGTCGATCTGGAGGGGGCACGTGCCCCCCGTGCCCCCCCTTGGCTACGCGCCTGTATAAAATCGTATTATTTAGGTCCTAAATTTGGCACGCTGATAAACCGGATTAAATATGGTTGCTATTAATTTTGAACCTTCCTGTACATAATTTCCTAAATTTTTTGTTTGAAACTTAAAGCCTTAAAAACAAAAAATTCCAAATATATGTACTTTTAATACCGGTAGTAAGTGAATTATAAATATTGATATTGTTATGATTCTGTTCTCATAAGACTTATGTAAGGAAAATTGATTTTTAGAGTTTTGAGAGTTTAGAGTTGTAAGAAATTGAGTTTTTGTGTTCGGTGAAGGAGGAGAGTCCTACGGACTAACAGGAAACCCGGGGAGGATGTAGCGGGTAGGATAGCTTTGGCTTGTGTTACACATTCAATATGACTCAATATACTCAATAGAGCAAAGATGTAGAAATATAAAAAAGCGTGTGGCTATCTTATATCTGCCAGTCTAACCGACCCTGTCATTCATCTTATAACTTTCCGTCTATTCCAACCCTTTTGCGTCTTCAAACTCCAGCTTTTTGTCAGTAGCGCCAGATCGATAAAAATTATAACAGTTGCATAACGGTCGTATGAGACAGAAAGCTAGCTAGGAAATATATTTGAAAAGCAAAATAAATCTCTGAACTGTAAAAATATCAAATTGATCTATTATTAGTAAACCTTTTTTACAACAAATTTTGTATGAGCTGGTTTGCATTTTTGCTAATTCTTCAACTCAAAATTGAATGTTTGATATCTGCTTGTACCAAACGATTTGTAAGAGCAGACATACAATCGTCGTACAAAGATTTGAAACTAGAATTTTTAGGTCAAAAGATCGTGAAAATATCCACGTTTTAGTTAGGAACATACATAGCATTTGACACATGATCACAGATCGGGTTTTGACCAAGACTTCCCTTACATCTTCCCCACTTACCCTTGTCTCACTGTTTTTAAACGTTTAATTATATGACGCTTAACATAGGCTACTACCTTTTAAGCAGACCACGGATTCCTAAAGGTGATGCCATTAATAAATTTTCCCTGTCAAGTAACATTTTATAAGTGATTGTTGTAGGTCACTTTTTACCAACATTACGAATAAGTCCGTTTTCAAAATTCATGCTGTCTGATCGTTATTTGAATTTTAATTCGAGCATAGTTTGCTCGAGCACAAAGGTAAATTTTAAAATTCTTGTTTATATAGCTTGAAATTAAGGAATGCGGGTTTCGAAATTCCAAATCCAAGGTCAAGAAATCATCGTGACCTCAAAATTGCGGCATGAGACGCATGGTCGTATGTCAGTTTTTGACCACAAAAAGAATATGAAGTTTTTTTCCATATGTCAAAATTTCCGGCTGCTAAAGCTGAGCCATTTTTATACTTCCTATATATATAACACATGAAAATGGTGTTTAATTGTCAAAAAGCTTACCTTATGCTAGTTCGCAGCCATGTATTATTATAAATTTAATGTTAATTCTCGTCAACATTTACTGAAAGTGGAAGACATCAGATAGATATTGTGGTATAATTTTGTTAAATCTGAGAAGAGTGCGGCGTTGCTCATACGTTGATTCAGGCAATGAGACCGTGCGTGCTTTTTGCTTGGAGACAGTAATTTCAGAAACAATTTAATATGGTAGTTCTACTTAAATTCAAATGTTAAGAATTGAATGATATACTTTTGTAATGATGATACGTGTGCTATACTTTGTTCATTTAATGTATAGTGCGAACTTTTAGACCAATATTGTACTATATTTTAACGACTTTAAAATTGCCTCTGTTTGTACTCTAAAGCCAATCTATAAAAACCTTGCTTTGCAAAATCACAAGAATCTTGTCCAGCTACACGTCTCCGTAGCCGTCGTCACAGAATTTCAGCTATTGAATAGTACATTCTACCCAAAAAAGCTAATAGGTAATGCTAAAAAACCACACACACTCTCGACCTGTCATCCACAAGGTCATGTACGGGTTTAGGTTTGCAAAGAGAAAAAATAAAATCGCATAATAATGGTCATTAAATTAATTGAAGAAATCTATAAAAATTACTACAAATTACCAACTTGTGTACAATAAATTTGACTTTCTTTTAAACACTAACCATTTCGCGAGCAGTGCCAAATTTCTCCGAACATTCTTCAGTCAACAACACTTATCAAAAGTAACCTTCTGTTTTACGCACATGGACCAACCTACAAATTCGTCAAACTATTTCGAACTCCTTTTATCATCAAAACGGTAACCGGCTATTAGCTCCCGAACCAACTAGCTCCCGGTGGTCAGTTAGCTCCCCGACCCACTTGCTCCCGGACACATTAGCTCCCCGTGCCATTCGCTCCCAGACACATTAGCTCCCCGCGCCATTTGCTCCCAGGTAAATTTGCTCCCATAACCACTAGCTCCCGGACCACTTGGCTCCCATGCCATGTTGCTCCCTGTTCAATTTGCTCCCAAACTATTTGCCCTCTAGGACATTAGCTCCCAGGCAAGTTTGCTCCCAACAATTTACCGAACAGTGCATAGCCCTTGGGATACAAGTTACAATTGAAAACATAAACAATTCTAAGAACATAAAACCGTTAGCCTTATGTTTCATATCTTTATTTAGGTCATCCAGTGTCCCGTTCCTTTTGCTTAATGGCTTGTCTTTCTATACTTGTGTGCCTTGTTTTTTTACAATTAGACATTGCATTCGAGCAATGACAGCAGCTAGCACAACCTGCAACATTCTGTGGACATTCCTTTCATAAAACTATGATAATACAAAAATTTAGTAGATAAATCTAATTCATTTGGTTTAAATTTAAATTTATTTTTTCTAATCTCTAAAGATAAGCTGAATATTGTAAAAAAATATTATAAATACAGGAATAAAGGCTCTCAAACAAACAAGTAAAAATATAATGTACAAGAATATCAACTAAACTATATGAAAAGCCTCAACTAAAGGTATGAATTGTAAGTTTAACTGTTTTATGTTCTTAGAATTGTTTATGTTTTCAATTGTAACTTGTATCCCAAGGGCTATGCACTGTTCGGTAAATTGTTGGGAGCAAACTTGCCTGGGAGCTAATGTCCTAGAGGGCAAATAGTTTGGGAGCAAATTGAACAGGGAGCAACATGGCATGGGAGCCAAGTGGTCCGGGAGCTAGTGGTTATGGGAGCAAATTTACCTGGGAGCAAATGGCGCGGGGAGCTAATGTGTCTGGGAGCAAATGGCACGGGGAGCTAATGTGTCTGGGAGCAAGTGGGTCGGGGAGCTAACTGACCACCGGGAGCTAGTTGGTTTGGGAGCTAATAGCCTAGACCCCATCAAAACACCCATTTTTTCATCTCCCTCTAAACGAAACTTAACATTTAATCCGATGAAACTCGGATTTTATAATTCACTTTAGAGCCACATTTTGTTCCTTGCAATTAGGCATTCAAGTTTGTCAGGCAGAAATTACAATCAAATAAAAATATTAGGTTTCACATTGTTATTCGAAAAATACAAGCAAGCAGTAAGTCTGATCGATAAAAATGTTTGAAAAGTACGTCATTGTGAACTGACATAATAATTCTTAATAAGCTACTAATGTTAATCCTAAAATGATATACAACTAGTCATACTGCAGGCGTACACCTTGCCGCTTTAAAATCAATCAGAACAAAATATAATGTTTTTCAAACACGTACATCTACTTGGTCCGAAATTGTTAGTCAATTATTTGATTATTTCTTCTTCAAGTTGCTTCTTATGTAATCATACAACAGCATGCAAAATATTATGGTTCTTCAACTCCTCGCACGCACTTTTCGTTCGTTAAAAGCATAAAAATTTCGTAACAGTTAGTATAGTGTTATAATTAGTTTTTACATGTATTGTTATATGAAAGCATAAAAATTTATAAAAACGTAGTATGCTGTAATTTATGTACCATACCTATTGTAACGTGCAGAAAACAAGTTATTACGCTTCTCGCGCACGCACTAGTTGCACCACATTAGATTCATCGCAATACATCGCAATTTTTGTGCTTTCTAAATTGTTTCTTATTTTTGCCAAAGAGCGTCTAACGGAAACGCTACATGACTGAATATTTGAATGTTGAAAATTGAAAATTTGTTTATAAAAATATTTCGTATAAGTTTCCAGTAACCATTTATTTTTACAAAATGATTTTTTTGTGGTGAATAGCCCAAAAAAACTGTAGGTCGTCACCATTTTTGCAGGGAACAAAAACTAAAATCACGAAAGTTATAGGGGTATTAGTTCCAAAAATTTTCAAACATTTGAGATTTTTTGAAACAATGTTTTCTAGAGGATTACAGAAAGCCGGTCGCTTAACAGTATTCTCCGGAAATAAACATATTAACATAACAAATGCACCATAAAAGTTTCAAGCCGCAGTTATCTCCCTAGTTGAGTTACAGCCATGTAATGAATTTTCTTGGTATGCTGTTTTAAATAAACTGTAATAATGGCTTCTATCACTTTGGTTGCTGATTTGTCCCGCGACCGGTTTCGTCTTTATCTTATTGACATCATCAGACGGCTTACAGTTCATAAAAATTATTTTACAATTAGATCAAAGAAAAAACTTCGTATGAAATCATGTAGTATTTAAAATGCTATACAATTTATAAATTATTACCTGTTTGTAAAATGAATGTGGCTATTTTTATCAAATTGTAAAAAAGTTACATGATACTCAGAAGGTCATAACGTTTTCTGTGTGTAATGACAAAAATATATACCAGTTAAATATACAATAAATTGCAAACTAGATAAATTTATAATGACACAAAATATTTAAAATATAACCTTTGACATTAAATTCTTATTTTGTTTGACCACCGGAGTAAAGCTTCCTTCTTGCTCTTGTGCTTTCCGTACATTGAAGAAAGACAAGATTTTTACTACATTGTGAATACATACAGACTGGTAAACAGAAATACGCGCGTAGATATTTGACTATAGACAAGTATACAGAGTTGGTCTGCTACCCACCGTTCATTGTCAATGAGAACTTGTCAACGAATCTTTGTACTGAGTTTGGTATTGAGAAAGCTATCATAATATCTGACTTTTCTATACATGCACGAATTCTAGCATTGTTGCATTTTTGTAACTCTCTTATGAAAGCTTGTTTTACTAAAATATTGTAAGCATGTATGTTTTTGTAAAAAGGTAGTATTAAAAATGAACAATTTCTTGCAATGGCATTTGTATCATTATATTCGAATTGCTGTAGTAAATTTGAAATTTTGAGACAACTTTATGACGAAAATACGTACTGACCATCCACTCGGGTAGAATATAATTTAGCAGTGGAAACCTTTAAAGATAAAACTAGACTAGCTGGTAAAAGCATAATAAAAGGAAAAAATGCTCTTAGGTTATTTCCTGAAACACACAAGCCAGCTAAATTTTATATTCTTCCTAAAGTGCATCAGAAATTTGAACAATTTCCGGTAGGACGACCGATTTCAAGCACATTAAAATGTATTAACAGGGGATTTTCAATGCTAACAGACTGTATACTACAACCATTAAGTCTATTGATACCGGATTTAATTATAGATTCACCCTACTTATTACTTTTGTTAAGCAATCTAAAATTAGATGCTGCCAAAAAATACATTTTATGCACCGCCGACATTAATGCAATGTAGTTAGAATTACCTTTTTCTGTGTGTAAATTGAACTGTATTGAATTTTTCATGGAAAATAGAGATAGATTGCAATTACCTATTGATATTACTATTGACCATTTAAAACAACTGTTGCATCTTACACTAGATTATAGCTTTCTAGAATATGATGATGAAATTTTTGTACAACATCGTGGTATCCAAATGGGTAACTGTTCAAGTGTGTCAATAGCAAATATTACAGCCGCAAAAGAATTGCTAGCTCAGCTTAATAGATCCGAAATAGTTTTCAAAGGTCGTTTTATTGACGATCTTCTATTAATTATCGATACTACAAACATTGTAACAAACTTAAATATTTGGCTAAGCGATCTGTTTAAGCATAGGTTTCTCAAATTTACGTACGAATTCAGTGAAAATTATGTAACTTTTCTTGACATGAATATTATGTTAAACTCTGATAATACAAAATCAACTTCTCTGTACCGTAAACCAGTGTCAAAGCATGAATTCGTACACTATCTCTCAAGTCACCCCAAACACCTATTGAAATCCTTACCATATTCATATTCATGTGGTTTACGTATTATAAGAACTTGTTCTGCTTTAAACACAAGAAATACGGAACTAAATAATCTGATGGCTAAGTTTCAATGCAGAATGTATCCTCAAACCATTTTACAAAATGCCATGCGAGTACTTGAAACCATTAATAGAAACGAGCTTTTAAAACCAAAGTCCACAATATTAAGAACATTTCTATCATTTCACAATCCAAATTTACTACAGCAATTCGAATATAATGATACAAATGCCATTGCAAGAAATTGTTCATTTTTAATACTACGTTTTTACAAAAACATACGTGCTTACAATATTTTAGTAAAACAAGCTTTCATAAGAGAGTTACAAAAATGCAACAATGCTAGAATTCGTGCATGTATAGAAAAGTCAGATATTATGATAGCTTTCTCAATACCAAACTCAGTACAAAGATTCGTTGACAAGTTCTCATTGACAATGAACGGTGGGTAGCAGACCAACTCTGTATACTTGTCTATAGTCAAATATCTACGCGCGTATTTCTGTTTGCCAGTCTGTATGTATTCACAATGTAGTAAAAATCTTGTCTTTCTTCAATGTACGGAAAGCACAAGAGCAAGAAAGAAGCTTTACTCCGGTGGTCAAACAAAATAAGAATTTAATGTCAAAGGTTATATTTTAAATATTTTGTGTCATTATAAATTTATATAGTTTGCAATTTATTGTATATTTAACTGGTATATATTTTTGTCATTACACACAGAAAACGTTATGACCTTCTGAGTATCATGTAACTTTTTTACAATTTGATAAAAATAGCCACATTCATTTTACAAACAGGTAATAATTTATAAATTGTATAGCATTTTAAATACTACATGATTTCATACGAAGTTTTTTCTTTGATCTAATTGTAAAATAATTTTTTTGAACTGTAAGCCGTCTGATGATGTCAATAAAATAAAGACGAAACCGGTCGCGGGACAAATCAGCAACCAAAGTGAAAGAAGCCATTATTACAGTTTATTTAAAACAGCATACCAAGATACCAGAGATGGGAAAATACGTATTTGTAATTGTAATTAATTACAATTTCAATTACAATTACAGTAATTGAGTAATTGTATTTCAATTACTTTCAAAAAACAAAAGTAATTGAGTAATTGTATTTCAATTACTTTCAAAAAACAAAAGTAATTGAGTATTTGTATTTCAATTACTTTCAAAAAACAAAAGTAATTGAGTATTTTGTAATTGAAATACATTTCATGAAATGTAATTGAATCATATTATCGCCGTCAACTGCAACTGCAAACATGAGCGACCAATACCGGTGCGTGGTGTTCTTGGCTGCCAGCATGTGTGTTTTTTACCATGCACAAATAAATTATTACCCACATTGGACATTGCCAATCCGAGTCGTTTTTTTACCTGCACAAGAGTTTTTTGACGATTTGTTTCAAAGTTTCAAAATGTCTTCAAGAAAAATTCCGAGAATTTTAAATGGCATTTACTTTACAATTGATTCCATTGATAAAGAAAGTGGAAAGATAACCGCTAGCTGTGTGCCATGTGGACATGGCAAAAAAACCTTTAAGTGGGTCGGTTGCTGCCACTTCAAATTTTGTGACTCACTTACGGGTAAGTATAAGTTTCTTATGTGAAATTAAAATCTGTAGGTAATATTATCAAGTAATTCTGACGCCATAATTATAACGAAAATGTAGCGATGCCATGAAAAGCTGCACAAGGAGTACGAAGCGTCCTTGTTAGAACCTGAGGGGAATTCAAAGGCGGAGAAGGCGAAGCAAAGTGTTCTTCCATTTCCGGTTACAATTAAGTCCAAAGCTGGATCGAAAGCTCATCGGGCTATTCTAAGATTTGTTGTGGGAACAATGTCACCGCTGACGATAGTCGAGAATCCAGATTTCCGGCAGATGATTTCTGGTTAGTTTCACAAACCTGACACCATGGTTGAATTAAAATGGTTCTATGCACGCAAGTTCTCCACAACTCATATTTTAATTGATTTTTAGATTTAAACTCCGATGCCTCTGTTCAGTGTGCTAAGACGTTACGTTCGCAGATTCTGGATGAATTGTCCTCAATGAAAACGGCAATTGTGAATAAAATGTCGTCGGCTAAGTAACTAAGGAATAACTTGCGACGTTTGGTCAAGCAGATCTAGAAGTTTCTTGGGCGTAACAGGTCATTGGCTGGAGCCTGACCTTAGTCGCCTTTCGGTTGTGCTGGCACTGAACGATTCTCCGGCACACATTCGGGTGACCGAATAGCCATGCTCATTAATACGATACTATCTGAGTTCCAAATTGATAACAAGACAGTTGCTGTTACTACAGACAATGGCACAAATTTTGTGAAAGCATTTAAAACGTACGGACTCCAGGAAATTCCTGAAACAGAAGAACCGCTTGTAGTGGAGGATGAAAGCGAAGAAGTGGAGCTTACAGTAATAGAAGATCTGGAACTGTTACAACTGGAGCATTTCCGTTGTGCCTGTCACACATTAAGTCTCGTCGCAACCACTGATCTAGAGGTAATGTTGTTGTTTGCTTGTTCACGTCAGGTTACAGTAACGAGCAAAATTCAAAACATTCTTAATTCTCGTTTTCAGTGTTTAGAAGTTGTTCCGAAGAATTCGAGGAAACAAGAACGACCACCGCCAAACCCGCTGTCATCGCAGTTATTTAAAAGAGTTATGCGATCAGCTTTTGCTAAATGTACAGCTTTCTGGAACATGGTAGGCCGTTCTGTGAAAACATCGGAAGCCATTAAAAGCAAAATTGGAAACAGTGTTGTACGCCCAGTACCTACCAGATGGAACTCCACTTTTGACTCAATTAAATTCTTGCTGAAGCATAAATCAGAGCTGGGGATTATGTTTGAGATTGCCGAGACAGTAAACCTTGATGAAACTGAGGTTCAGTTCCTACAAGAATATACTGCTGCCCTGGAACCCCTAGCAAATGCCTTGGACACTTTACAAAGTGAGAAGGATTTCTATTTTGGGTACTACGCTCCAACCATTTTAAATCTCTACAACAAGCTGGACAAAATCGTAGCTTCTGAAGACAAATTTGCCCCAGTTATTGCTTGGACTATCAAGGAAAGTTTAAAAATGAACAAGCGTTTTAAGAGTTTGCTTGAATTCGATTTAACTGCTGTTAAGACGGAGGTAATTGCGGCTTGCACCATTCCATTGTTTAAACTGCGTTGGGTACCTGTGGAGTTCCGAGACAGTGTTAAGAAATTTTTCATTGAGTGTTTAAAGGAGTTTGAGGAAGCTGCGCCTTCTAAGGAAATCAATGTAAGCAGCAATGCGAATGAAGGTCAAAAATGGGATGCCCTTTTCAAAGACGAGTCGGACGTAATTTCCGAGGAGACGCCTTCCACCGAAATACAGGCACTGCAGTTCTTTGGCAAAGAGTCCAGGGATTTAAAATTACTTGAGGACTTCCCCAACATTCGCAAAATGTTTATGAAATTTAATACTCCAATCCCTTCATCGGCACCATCCGAAAGGCTTTTCTCGTACGGCGGAATGATTCTAAGACCTAAGCGCGCCCGATTGGCAGATGACATTTTTGAAAGTGTATCCTTGCTTAAACTAAACAAACCTTATTATTCAGTTTAAAAATCGTGTAATAATATTTGATACTCACAATTTATCACCATGTAATTGAAAAATAATTGAGTAATTGTATTTCAAATACTTTTCTGTTGAAATTGTAATGTGTAATTGAATTACTTTTGTTGAAAAAAAGTAATTGTAATTGAATTTCATTTGTAAAAAAAAGTAATTGTAATTTGTAATTGAATTACATTTGTCAAAAATAAAGTAATTGTAATTTGTAATTGAATTACATTTGTCGAAAATAAAGTAATTGTAATTTGTAATTCAATTACTTTTCGTTTTACGAACGTAATTTGTATTTGTATTTCAATTACATTTTGAAAGTATTTTCCTATCTCTGCAAGATACTGACATTTCAAACCAACGCCAGGCCTTACTGGGGAGACATTCAAACTACATACCATCATAATGTGAAACATATCGTCATAGTGCATGTAAAACTTTTGCAAAAGTTTTGACTGCCTCCCATCACTTGTTGTTTCTCCTTTAGATCTGATTCAAACTATCAGTGAATTTGTATTTCAGGTAAAAAATGCACCTAACTTTATTTGCAGACAACATATCATTATATGCCTTAATTTTACAACTTGAAAATCAAGTCCTTGATTTTACGACCTTACGATCCAAAATTAAACTGAGCAACTAGATTCGTAATATTAGTAAACAATAAAACAATAATTAAGAAACCATGTGTTGCATGGTGGTATGGGTTTTGAGTAAAACTATTGCACCACAGTAGGTCTCTGAGCTGCGCAGTTGTCCTATTGCATACGATAAACTTGGTATGATAAAATGAACTAAGGACAATAAATGGGTTGTGTCCGAGGTCCTCTAGAATCTTTTTTCAAATTCGGTTTACACCGAAATAGCTATCTCTAAAGAAAACGCTGTAGTGTAGGCAAAATGGCTGGACCCTTGGAACAGAAAATTAGAAAGAATCTATCCATTTCTAATTAAAGAGTACGAGTAACTTATTTTTTAAGATGTGCCAGTGAATCCGCCTATAGCTTGGGGTTGAGCATCCATGGTAGTGTTTATTTTCGAGTGCTTGTGGCTCGTGTAAATTCACGGGTAAAACAACAAATGAGTTATTCAAAAATTATGCTACTATCTGCCGTGCAATTTTCATGAGCGTTCCTATATTTTAGCTTGTTAGTGAACTTGCAATTTTGTGGAGAGATTACGCTTTGTATTTTGTGAGACATTCCTCGAGGGCGTCCGCAATAAATACCGTTCGTTTTACTCCGACGTGGCAATTTTTGATGCGGTGTTTCTTACAGTGAACATATCATCCTGAAGAATCAAGAGATTTTCTTTGATTTGTTGTATTTCAGCAGGAATGTTTACTCCTACCCTCGGCATACACAGCGGTAGTCCCTATTTGTCCTGTGTATTTTAAGGAAGAGTTCACTGAAGCCAGGCATCAACTGATGAAATCATGCGTTTTCATAGTACCAAAATGCGCGACGTTGTAGCGCGAATCTACCCATAATAGTCGATCCATCATATATACCGAGGGCATGTGTAAATATTCCTGCCGTAGTAAGTTCGCTTAATTTAAGCCTTCGAAGTTTGAGAAATAATTTGCTGTTTTTGTATTTACTAGCATCGGCACGTCCTTTTGAGGCATCAGCTGTCCTGTTGTGTTTGTGATCCGCTGCGCTATCGGTACCTTGAAGTGTTTCAAGAGCTGTTGGGACAGGATTTGCTTCCCCCATAGTGTAGCACTAGTAATACCTTTATTAGGAACGTCAGTTCCTTCATTGACTACTTACTAAAACAAATAATGTATAGTTTACCTACGGAATTATTAGATACGTCTAATTTTTTTATACTTTTAAGTGAAGTAATTTTACAACCAAACCAGCAATACATTTTACCTACATATGATATGTAAAATGCATTGGTGTGAAGCTTATCAAAAATTGGTAAATGACAACAACACAGAATTTCTGGTAAGCCGAATGATAAAAGATACTAGATAAAATGTTGCATTTATGTCATGATTATTCATGTTTAATGTATAGCGATGACTACTACATTCAAAAGAAAGGGATTCAAGTTTGTAGTTCTGCTTCTGTCTGTTTTGCAAATATAACAACATATTATGAGTCAATAACTACTAAAAATGCAATCAATTTTCATGTACATTTCATAGAGGATGGATTTATGAATGTAAATGCGAATAATATTAACAACTTATAACAATGGGTTTATTCAACCTTTATACATTAGTACTTGACTTTTACAGTGTTTACAGGTAGGCACGACAAACGTTCCATAAATTTTCTAGATGTACAAGTTGAAATTGAGAATACTAATATTGTAACGTCATTATATAAAAAACCAATGTCGAAAAATTGTACTCTTCATATTTTTCTAAACATCCAAGACATATATTAAGAGCTTTACCATACAGCCAGTGTATTAGATAGAAAAGAATATGTGATAATCGCGAAACACAATGATGGGCATTCAATACTCACTCCCCTCCCACTCCTCCGTATGAGTGAGACAAACCCTCCCTCCCACTCCACTCATCGTTTGTCGAAATTCTATCACTCACTCCCACTCCCACTCACCTAGGCAAAACATTTGACCACTCTACCCCTCTTTCACTCTTTCAAATTTTAAGTGACACAAAATGTGTAATTTTTTGCTAGAAAAGGCTAAATATGGTGCTAAAATTGCGGTTTAACAAGAAAAACATTAGAAAAATTAGAAACTTTTGCATAAAATGCGCACTTAAGACGCAAAAACTGCATTTTATGCGAAAAATATTAGCATTTGTCGGTAACAATTACTAAAAATTCATCTAGTTTCTATTCTTTTTGAACCCCTCACTCTACTCCACTTTTTTTTAAAAACAAATTTTTACCCACTTGCCATCCTGTTGAAATTTTGACCTATCCACTCCACTCAACTCTTCCAAAGCCAAAAAATGCCTTACTCTACTCATTTTTGCCACTCCTACTTCCCATCTAGGAGGGGGAGTGCCCATCACTGGCGAAACATTTCTTAGGGAAACGTGTACAATGTTGACTAATTTTAAGGAGAGGGGATAGCCAAACAAATATCTAGAAATATGTAAACTACGATAACAAGAATAGACAACAGACTTATTAAAATCTAAAAGTCCGTTCTTCTCTCTTAGTCTGGAAAAGAACTATCCTCATTTGGTTGAAAAGTTTGTTATCTCTAGTAGTAAACAATGCAAAGCAGCAATACGTTTTATGTTGTGATCCCTTTTTACAGTAATGTTTTTAACTTCAAAGACATTATTGGACAAAATCTAAAATAAGAAGTACTTGAATACTGAGAATATAAACGCTTTTGACAAAATGGGAATTAAAATTGTATATTGTTACACACGGAAGTTGAAATAGCAGAGTATACTAAAATGCTATTATAATATATCACACGAAAATGCTGTATATCAATGGTTTAGTCGTTTACCAACTTCCAAATTATACACACGTACAAAGTGACTGCGTCAAACTTAAATTTTGTAGCAGTTTTGGATTCTTATTGTATTTTTATGACATTAATATGTTGTATTGTTTCTCACGGTTATATTTGTGATTTTAGCCTGCCCGATTAGGAAAATTATTGGGATCTGTCCGAGGTCCTTCAGAATCTTTATTCAAATTCGATTTAAATCGGAGCATCCATAATAGTGCTTATTTTCGAGTGCTTGTGCAAATCTTTGGGTAAAACAACAAAATGAATTTTTCAAAATTATGCTACTATCTGCCGTGCAATTTTCATGAGTGTTCCTATATTTTAGCTTGTTAGTGGACTTGTAGAGATTACCTTTCTTATTTATGAATTTGTGAGATATGCCTCGAGTACGTCCCTATAAGTTACCAATCGTTTTACTCTGACGTGGCAATTTTTGATGTGGTGTTTCTTACATTGAACATATTTTCGTGACGAATCAAGAGATTTTCTTTGATTTGGTGTAAGTTCGCTTAATTTAAGTCTTCGAAGTTTGAGAACTAATTTGCTGTTTTTGAATTTATTAGCATCGGCACGTCCTTTTGAGGCACCAACTGTGCTGTTGTGTTTGTGATCCGCTGGGCTATTGGTACCTTGAAGTGTTTTCAGATCTGTCGGGACAGGATTTGTTTGCCCCCTTAGTGTAGACTTGTCAGATTCTCTTAGCGGGTGCTTATTTGCTAAAACATTTTATGAATTTTACAAACAATTAAAAAAATTGCAATAACCGAAAACTGGGGATTTCCTTAACTTAAACGTAAATTAAGATATACTTGAATTAAGCTATTTGCTTTGCCGCACCTCCTCTACAGTTTTCAATTTATTGTTGCTAGATGGAAATATCAAATTATGGTTTTTGGTTTGCGTTTTTCATCGCTTTTTGAAAGTAAGCCCTTTGTTTCCAGGAAGTTCATAAAATAAGATTACTTTGAATTGCATTTAAAGAAAACTTAAAGTACAAGAGCCCCGACACATGCAAACCTTATATATATCAATTGACATAAAGAGGGTGCATTACAAGTAGTATTACCTGGTATTGCTTGGACGTCATGGTCCTTAGCTTCGACTGTCGCCTCTTTATCAGCTTGAGAAAGCCTCCTGACGGTGTGGCCTCCTTCATCTTTAAGATCATCTGATTAAGAAACAATTATTAAAATACTCGAATTTCAAGGATTCATATAACCTTTTGACCAAAACTGGAGTTGGTAGGAGTAAAATAGAATAAGGTGAGTGTTGGTTTAATGTGCGTTTTGGCAGGCTTAAAATACAGTTAACGAAGCGGGCATATCGGCACGACATCACAAGAAGCGGATGAATATTTTGCATTTGATCTAACTGCTCGTGGCTTAATACTTTTCTTAGGAAAACTTCAGTGTTTTTTAACCAGAATGAAGTTTTCAAAATTTAAAATGCTGATCTGAGCTAAAGTTCTTATCAAATTGTAGCGCAACAAGTATTTTAATATAGCGGAAATACCTAGAAACTAACTATTCCCAATTGTGGGTCAATATTTGTAATAGAAGTTTTGTGAATTTCATTATTCTTTTATATTGTACACTTTTGCAAAACTGGAGAATACGTGAATGAATTGCTTAAAGTCTTGCAAGCTGAACAAGCTGTTGCGATGATCGCGGCTTTACATTTTCAGCTTTTCCAAGTCCATTTCCTTGTAGATTTAGACCTCGTTTCCTTATTTTGGGCCATGTTTCATTTTTGATTTGTTGGGAAACGGTGGGTTACTGTGGTTGAAGCTACGCCATGACAAAAAACGACGTCAATATATAGGTAAAGGGTGTGTATTAAATCGGAGCACAAAATACAATCGAGATTTTTCGAATGTTTATGTAGCGTCTATACCAAAATAACACATCAATTTAAAGCTCAAAATTAGGAGATCGAAATACAGTTGCAGTTGTAAAAAAATCTATATTGTGTAAGTTTTTCCATACTGAAAACTAAATATTTGAAATTTTGATTTTTTTCTAGAGGGCAAAAATTGGAATCCAGATTGAATTTATTTTATGATCACGTATACAGAAAGCAAACAAAGTTCGATCTTTTGTTTTTAATATATTGACCATAAAGTCCTTAGCAAAATAGTACATCTGCTTGAATATAAATTTCCTTCTAACTGCAGTTGTAGAAGGTCAAAGGTTAAAGATACATAAGTGTATTTAAACTTGGGTTTTAGCAACACGCATAGGTAGAAGTCAGACCTGAGATTGTTGAATTTGTGTCTAGCAATTTTCCCTGAACTCAGCGCACTAAAGTTCATTTCATAATCAAATGAAGAAAGAAAGTTACAAAATGTTATAGCCAGAGCACAAAATTTCATGTTTGAAAAAAAATTTTATGGAGGTCAAAACGCTAGTTTGCGTTTAAATATACTGCAGTTCTTCAAAGAAATAAATTTGAAAATAAAAGTTAACTTGGTCGAAATCTGGGAAAAATCAGATTTTGGATGAACAAGTAAATACGGAAATAAGATCATTACAGTATCAAGTTTTGACCACAAGCAATACTGATATTAAAGCCCTTAAAATGTAGTATCAGTGCACTATGAACTCAAGTCGATACAGTACTACAGTTTGCCAATACAGTGTAACGAAATTTGTGCTCCGATTTATTGTGTCTCTCTTTACTTTGTTTTCGTTTCGCTCGAATGTCGGAAAGATGCCATTTCCTTTGATCTAATTAGAGCTGTCAATCAAAAAGAAGCTGAACAATGGAATTTCGAGACAAAATATTGAGCTGGAAGGAAGCTCGAAGAAAATTGGTAGCGCGTATATACACTCCTATACTAAAATTATCATACTATACTAATTGCATTTATACGTAGCCGGAAATCAACTACCTAACAACAACAAATTTTAGTAAAGGAGTGTATATACGCGCTACCAATTTTCTTCGAGCTTCCTTCCAGCTCAATATTTTGTCTCAAAATTCCATTGTTCAGCTTCTTTTTGATTGACAGCTCTAATTAGATCAAAGGAAATGGCATCTTTCCGACATTCGAGCGAAACAAAAACAAAGTAAAGAGAGACACTGTAATACACACCCTTTATTTCATGAACCTGTCTGTATATTTATTGGCGTCCAAATGCAATTTCGAAAAATTAAAAAAAGGCTATTTTGAAATAACCAAATACAAGTACACGAACAACTTACATTAATTTGGCCAATTTGGAACGCCATTAAAATTTGTGGTGTCCATGTGTGTGTGGCTCAACACATGTGCCGGAAAGTTAATAATCGCAGTTAAAGTTAACATGGCAATTGAAAAATAATTAACTTTTTGATGTTTTTAATGTCACAGATTATTCCACTAATTGTGTATTATGGTTATTCCAAATCAGTCAAATTTCCTAATTCATCGAAAGTGTGTCTTCACCGCTAAATGTTCAAACACAATTAAACTTAAAACTTGCATAACTTCCATAGGTTAGCTTCATTTAACTTGATTCTTTGTGTTACTATTAGGTTCAGGCTATAGTTAACGACCAAAACACAAATAATTTCGTTTTTCGTAACTTCGATATTCAGATGTCGGGAGTTGGCGTAGCCTTAGCCTGATCAAAACAAACAGTCAACTTTTATTCGCGGTTCAAAATAAGAAAGGTGGGTCTAAATCTACCAGAAAATCGCTGAATCAGTAAAGCTCAGACAAGCTGAATGAGTAAAGCCGCGTCCACTGCAACAGTTTGTATTTCTAAGCAATATGAACTATGAACACTTAGTAACAACGCGTGATGGGGGGACGCAAAAATTAAAACTACCTGGAATTTCAAAGTTTTTGCTTTATTTCAATACACATACGTTGAAAATATTCCACACTAACTTTAAGTGTCTCAAGTTGCCCCATGACGAAATTACAAGGGTTCGAATTTTGAGCATCGAAGAACGACTTGTTGATCTGTTACTCCGTGAGGATGGAGAGTTGGTGGCTGAAACGTTTTTGGTAAATTAGTCTTAGTATTAGGTTTAATTCGTGACAATATTACGTCATGACCACGAATCTGTAATTTTTTAGAAAATGATTTGTCGAAAAATCTGAAAATTTCACGATATTTTAAAATTTAAACTGCTGTAACTTACCATATGTTGGATTTTGGAAACTTCTGAAAGGTTGACCACCTACAATATTTAATGCCTTTTCATCTGCAGAAAACCGTTTTCAAAATTATGAAGTAGTTAGGAAGTTATGCATAAAAATATAAGTCAACACATTTTCCTTAACCGACTATCATATGTTCAGAATAAATTGGCAACTTCTCTAGACATTTTGGTGCAATGATTAATAGCACATTTGAAAGCCCTAAAAATGCGCTATCTATGGTGACCATTACAGTCTTGGAAATACATGAACATAGCAAATGCCAACCAAAGTATTGCTGGATTCAGGTTTGTCAAAACGGGTTTCGATTTTACAAAATCAGACATAACTTTTCTTGGAAATCGAAATTTGCAAAAATGAAAAAAACCCATTTTTTGCAAGTTCATTAGAAACATTTTGACACCTTGACCAATCCAATTGAATGTCTTGGTGACAAGTGGTGAATGACAGAATGAAGCAATCCCGACCAATTTTTAAAAATCCGAGTTTTAAAAACTTCTTAATTTTTGTGATATTGGCACCTAAAACGAAAAATATGTGTGCATTTTTATTACTAGTGAATGGTAGCAGCATTATACGCAAATTTAGGCTCATAAAGCAAAACTTGAATAAATTCAAAATTTTGAATTTTGATACCTTCTAGAAGTTTCCAAAATCCAACATATGGTAAGTTACAGCAGTTTAAATTTTAAAAAATCGTGAAATTTTCAGATTTTTTGACAAATCATTTTCTAAAAGATTACAGATTCGTGGTCATGACGAAATATTGTCACGAATTAAACCTAATACTAGGACTAATTACCAAAAAAGTTTCAGCCACCAACTCTCCATCCTCACGGAGTAACAGATCAACAAGTCGTTCTTCGATGCTCAAAATTCGAACCCTTGTAATTTCGTCATGGGGCAACTTGAGACACTGAAAGTTAGTGTGGAATATTCTCGACGTATGTGTATTCAAATAAAGCAAAAACTTTGAAATTCCAGGTAGTTTTAATTTTTGCGTCCCCCCATCACGCGTTGTTACTCACTGTGTTTCCGGTTATGAACATGTTCATTATTTACGGTAATAGTCAAAATGATCTTTTACTTTTTGCTACGAGGTTGGTTACAAGTACTTCATTCTAAAAATAGTTTCGAAAAAAAACAAATCTTTCCCGCGTCTACAATTGTTTATATTATTTGTATGAATTCTATATTATGACCCATGGTATTTCATTGAAACCCAGAAAGCACGAATGCACCGTCTGGTATTGAAAATGTATGCAATGAAGTGTTATCTATTTGTCAAATTGATGCAAATAATGCTAAAATTTACGCCAAAGTCTTCAAACCTTTTTCTACAAAAACACATAATTGGCCATAATTGGCAGTCTTCTATGAACTCCGCAAACTGTACGTATAGTTTTGAGTTAATTAAGCTATCGTCCAAATGAGTCTTTGCGCAGCAAATGTTGTTTCATTTAAAACAATTTAATTGGAATATAAAGGTAAGCAATATAATCTTTAGTTTTTATAGACAGATCAAACGAAGGAGTTAGTATGCAAACAGTGGTCATACGAAGCACGTTTTTGCAAGAATCAGTTACTTACCTCCCATTTTACAATAGCTATGCGAAATACGAAGGAATGTTTCTAGGACCACAGACATCCCCACTAACTCATTACCACTTGTCGCACTTCCACCACCACCTTTATCCTCCATTATGCAGCGCTCACTTAAAAGTTTTGATACAATTCAAAATTTGTGACACTGTTGCAATATTGAACACTGTGACAACGCGAGTTATTAAGCTAAATATATCTATTCGTACTTAAGACATGCTGTTGAAAACAACCTTGTTCACCATCGAACAACTAAAATGCTACTGAAGTGTTGTAAACGTGGTGTTTAATAAAGTTTTGCTTGCTAACAAAAATACAAATGGATTGGTTTCTGGAAAATAAATTACTCAGTTTTCGGAAAACAAATTACACAATTCCTGGAAAACAAATTAAAAATGAAGTTTGGACACTCTAAGTATGTTTATGGGCTATTGTGTTACGTATTTGCATGCGTAAATAAAATGCTACATGCTCACGCGGTCGAGTCTGTAGTACAATAGCACATAAAAATCAGCCGACTTTCAGTACCTATTTCATTTTTCAAGTTGTTCTCAGAGAACTGGGTCCTGGCTTTGTTTGAATATCAGATGACGAGAGCAATCTAGAAAGAGCTACAACGATAAAACATCCCAAACAAACTCTTTTAAGAGTGCAAAAATTTTGTGTCTGATTGGGGCGTTGTGTCAGTTGTGTGTTTGTGCTTTTTAATCTAAATCCAAGTTAAGATGCAAAGTTGGCCATTGGTGGTGATGTCTCCTTTTGCCTCGGTATTAGCGGAGGATTCAGTCTTTGAAATTTGGGGCATGTGCTGAGCACCTCGAGTTCCAGCACCAGCAGGAATTCACACCCCAAAAATATCATCATCCTCGTCCGCAGGAGCAGCAGCTACCACCACCACATCCATTTACAACTAGCACTCTCCTTTTCTATCTTGCCAAGAGCAAGTTATATTTCTGTCGCTGTGCCTTATGGCCATTGACCTTTGTAAAATAATAAACTATTTTTTAAATAAATTTGACTGATAACTGCTAAAACTACCCTGCTAGTCACTGATTCATCTTCTGAGTTTACAGATTCTGTGATCCGAACCCTTTTCTGAAAAATAGTGTGATGCGAATGACTTGAGGTGCATAAAAATTTAGGCAAGCCCATACTCATCAAAATTTAACTGTTGATCACCTTAAAACGCCCCATTTATCAACAGTAAGCAACAGTGCTAGAAATCGATAACTACTAAACTGGTTAGGGTTCATCCACTATTAGGTCACTTTTAGGGCTCAATGGGTCACTTTGCTTGTACGATGACAGCCTATGTTAAGTACACTATCCTATAATGTTAAAAAGAAGTGACAGGGGTCAGTGGGTGACTCAAAAAATCGGGGTTTTAAAGTGACGTCATTAATGGATGACGCCTTAGAGGTTAGGAATCGATACCGCTAGTCCAGATAAAAAACCCTAGCCACAATCCTATTGTGGTTTAGGCTGAGCGTCGGTTATCAACACTAACGCTGCATTGTTTGTTTGGTTGTTGCCTCGTTTCCCCACCCTCTACGTTATGGGTAACTATTTGGGATGGGGACCATCCAAAAATCAACTTTCTCAAATTTTCAAACTTTAACTGCCTACGGATAGTAGGTCTTAAGGAAAGAGTCCATGCCATGTTTCAGCCCTCCAAACGAAGTATGACGTCAGTAATGACGAAAACATGTTTTGATCGGTTTAACCGTGAACAATTTTAAATTTCGCAAAAGTGAAATGCCTTTGGGATGTGATTTTTTCTGTGAAAGTTGAGTGGATGTATGAGTCAAACATTAATGCAAATATGGAGACATTTTGCATTTACAATGTTTTACAAAAAACATTTTGCTGAAATTTTCATGAATTTTTTAGAAGTTTTTCTTACTTCTAACCGCGTCCATTTTTGGTTGTGTTTTAAAATGTCACTAATTTATGATTTCCACCTACATGGGTGTCTTGCTGATACACTGCAGCAAACTGCTTGCAAAAATTCGTTTTCAAAAACGAGATATCGACAAAAGTTGAAACTACAGGTTTGAGTTTTGATGATATGCTAGACATGCACTACCCGTTGCTTGGCCAACAGTCACCCAATCAATCCAACTATATGTGGAAAATATGCGGCATAACTGGCACTATCTCTGACATCAATTGCAGGTTGATTGTTTGATAGTTGTAGCTTTGGTTGACACTTATGCTGAGCACCCCCGAATCTCAAAAAAGTGACAAATTTTACAAAATTTGCGATATCTTTTTTCGAGGACTATATTTTAAAATTCTGAGGATGTAGAATTGAGCTTAATGCATTGTGATTATTTGGACACCTGAATGGTTAATATCCGACCACGCAGACGCGAGGACGGGTTCTCTACTTTTGGCACGTCATAGAAAATTTGATTATGAGGACTTAGGCAAACTCAATATTGTTGGTCAAATTTTCACTGAAACGACACGAAAGTAATATATTTCGATTAATTTAAAACAGGGATGTACATATATTATGTTTTGGCTGCATTTGGAAAAGGTCCAAATTTTCATGAAAACCAGCATTTCACCAGAAATTTTCATACATTGCCAAAAGTGGAGAACCCGTCCTCGCGTCTGCGTGGTCGGATATTAACCATTCAGGTGTCCAAATAATCACAATGCATTAAGCTCAATTCTACATCCTCAGAATTTTAAAATATAGTCCTCGAAAAAAGATATCGCAAATTTTGTAAAATTTGTCACTTTTTTGAGATTCGGGGGTGCTCAGCATAAGTGTCAACCAAAGCTACAACTATCAAACAATCAACCTGCAATTGATGTCAGAGATAGTGCCAGTTATGCCGCATATTTTCCACATATAGTTGGATTGATTGGGTGACTGTTGGCCAAGCAACGGGTAGTGCATGTCTAGCATATCATCAAAACTCAAACCTGTAGTTTCAACTTTTGTCGATATCTCGTTTTTGAAAACGAATTTTTGCAAGCAGTTTGCTGCAGTGTATCAGCAAGACACCCATGTAGGTGGAAATCATAAATTAGTGACATTTTAAAACACAACCAAAAATGGACGCGGTTAGAAGTAAGAAAAACTTCTAAAAAATTCATGAAAATTTCAGCAAAATGTTTTTTGTAAAACATTGTAAATGCAAAATGTCTCCATATTTGCATTAATGTTTGACTCATACATCCACTCAACTTTCACAGAAAAAATCACATCCCAAAGGCATTTCACTTTTGCGAAATTTAAAATTGTTCACGGTTAAACCGATCAAAACATGTTTTCGTCATTACTGACGTCATACTTCGTTTGGAGGGCTGAAACATGGCATGGACTCTTTCCTTAAGACCTACTATCCGTAGGAAGTTAAACTTTGAAAATTTGTCAAGGGTACAGAGTTTCTAATAGTCCTACTTTATTGTTTCATTTTGATGTACCTTGCTGACATATGAATTCTACCGTTTAGGTGCAAACTGATTTTTAAAGTATACACCTGTTTTTTGTTGGTGTACATGTATGATGGGTCACCCAGAAATCATGGAAAGAACAGCATTATCACAGAACTAAATTTGGATGGTAATTGCTGATATGTAGTCTCGCGAATGAACCCTAAACCTTTGAGCACAGGTCCGTAGTGTAAAAGTTATGGCCACTTAAGAAGATCCAGTTGCTTACCTTTGGCTGGAGCCAGGTCACCAAACACGTCATTTTCAAAACTTCATAATTTTTGACATATTGGTCAGATCAACGTGAAACCTTCACTAAAATGATTCTTTTTGGTTGTTTTTTTGATTCTAAAGCAAATACTTGACTTTTAATTTTTGGGCCAAAAATTGCCCTATTTGGATATCGTCCTTTCATCAGTTTGTAAACATTGATTAACTTGTTAATATCGGATAAACCATTCCGTTTCTTGGAGAATAGTAGAGCGTTTAGTTAATAGAAATGACAGTTAAGATCATAATTTATTACCTCACAAAAACGGATTATAAGTGGTTATGTGTATATACCAACGACTCTAAATACGCAATAATTTTGTCGTACGTATGCAGGTTGTATGTCTATAATGGTCCTTAATTAAATTCTCATGAATAATTCTGTCAGATTTTGTGGGTTAGCCAATCGTACATTCTCAGATAAATTAATATCTTGGTGAAATTTTCGTTGTATTATTTTATGGATTAAAGTAGCGCGTGTGGAAATCCACGGGGAACAGTCTTGGCGGGGAAACAAGGTCTGCGGGGAACTAGATCCATGTGGAACTGGTTCAGCGGGGAAACGACTACGAGGAGAGAGATCTGCGGGGAACGGGCCTACACCCACGAAAAGTAGATAGATCTGCAAAATCATTTATTCCACAAACGCTTTCATTTAATCGATCAAATGCTATGCAGTGTTGCATGTGTTTACAGGCAAAAGCAGGGAAATGGATAGTGTAAGCTACACCACCATTATGTCATTTCTAAGAAGTCATTTTACTGACTATTGTCATCAAATAACTTTCATTAATAGTAGTTATGTAGCCTCATTTTAGCTGTGAGTAACTATTATCGGATGTTGACACCAAAAAATGAACTTTCTCGAATTTCAAAACTTTTATGACATAAATTGGCGTATAATGTAACTTTTAGCTTAATCCGGGTTTAAACTAATCCTGTCTAATCCAAAATTTAATCCGAATTCCGTAAATTTCGGGCTATACCTGCGATTAGGATTAAGCGAGATTAAATTTAATCCGATTTTCAAAGGCAAGCGTAAACTGGCTTACGACCACTCCTGACCGGTCGTAAGTTTTGGATTAACTTAAGTTTAAAGTGACGTATTGCATAACTTGAGCTAATCTTGCTCGAATAATCTTTCTAGATTAACTTGAGTTTAAACCAAACTTAGATTATTAGAATAATCCTAAACCGGGTTTAAACTAGACTTAAGCCCGGAATTAAAGTTAGATTATACGCCCCAATGATAGTAGGACTACAGAAAATAGCCCGTGCAAAGTTTCAGCCCTCCAAAGTAGCTGTGGCGTCGGTGCTGACGAAAAATTTTTTTTATCGGTGTCGACGGGAAAAATTTAAATTTCTCAAAACAGTATAGTTATAGGATTGTGAGTTTTTTGGTGGGGCTCAAAGGGTAAATGGGAAATTAAATGACCTAAGAATTTCATAAAACGACTGATATAACGTATTAGGTTTCATGTACTGTAGGTACCAAAGTGAATAATTTTAAAAACAATAAGCTGTTTTTAAATTATAGTTTCTACACAAACTTTCAGAATTGAGCTCTACAAACGAGCTGTGTCTGAATTTTTTCCAGGAACTGGGCCATCTGCTATTGAAGACGAATTTGCTACGCTAACAACTTTTGTGACAACGGTTCAGTTGTATTTTGCCTTTTCAATTGTGAAGACAAGTTTCTATATACTTGAAATACGAAAACTAAATTGTTTAACTCTGGGAAATAAAAGTTTCATTGTGATTGTCATAGAGTTTATTGATATAGTACGATCGTATAAACCTATTATATAAATAAAACAAACAGTTTCACGTTTGTCAAGAGGAAAGTGTGGCGTAAGTTGGTCCGGTGTAAACAGTTCTTAGGGAAGATTGGAAAAGAAGGAGATACATACGAACACTCCAGGAATTTAAAAAATGGTCGAAGTTAGAGGCAAGCAAATAATATTTTAATTATAACGAGTTCCAGATGTATTAATAACTCCAGGTTGCGGAATATTGTCATTTTATTATAACTACTACAGCAAGCACCACATATTCACTGCAATCTTTTTACACATGAAATCATCGTGTAAAAGTGCATAAAGGTTTTGACTTCCACAGTTTAAAACGAACGCATTTTTGGACTTATTTAGCAAAAAAAAATTCATGTTTGAGAGAGAGAAATGGTGCATTCATAGCATGATGTTTGCACATACATATATATTCACACATATCGCTGGCTGAGCATCGATTGAAGCTTTATCAAAAAGCTGAACAATACGACACAAGCTATATGGATTTTCATTTCAATACGACACAAGCTATATGACTTTTTTGGAACCACTGCAGAACAAGCTATATGAAAATTTGGGGTAACTTGAGAAAGATATACCAAAATGTGCAGAATTTTTTGCCGGTCATTTTGAACATATAGTCTCAAATCACCCCGAATTTTCATATATCTTGTTCTGCAGTGGTTCCAAAAAAGTCATATAGCTTGTGTCGTATTGAAATGAAAATCCATATAGCTTGTGTCGTATTGTTCAGCTTTTTCATAAAGCTTCAATCGATGCTCAGCCAGCGATATGTAAGCATGTGTAACGTAATCTCTAGTTTAGGCAATTAGTCAATAACAAAAAGCCAACAGAGTGCTAATAAAGGTAATGGTTTTAGTAAGAACGAAAACAGGTTTCACTTAGTTTTTAATAAGTCTTTTATATGTAATATGATTTCTTTTCTCTGCATTACTGAAACTATTAAGGGTATTATATTTCAAACATGTATTAAAAACACGGAAGCAAAACAATTTTGTCAATTCCTGGAAAACATGGCTGGTCTGCTTTTTATGGTTCCATTGCCACGTGTGAAGTTATTACACGGTTTCTTGTAGTGAAGTATGTTTTGTTTGTATACCTGGCCAAGACGTCAATGATGACGGGAATAAAAGCAAGAATTGAAGAGACGTATGAAAAAAATTTCGATCATATGTATTTATCCATTCCACCACCACCACCATTACCGGACTATGATAATAGGCTACCAAAAATATTCCAGCAACTTAGGCTATCTAGTCGGCATTACATTTCGATTCCAAAATTGAAAAACAAACAGGGAATAGGTTTTTTTATACTGACTGGAAATAAACAATATTTTTTCCATGCTACAAATGCTACTTACATACTTTAATAATTCTTCTATGGCACATTTATGAACTCCTTCAAAATAGGTAATTTATCGTTACAACTTATTGTATGCACTATGCCATGCACTTCGAAACCTTAGCCATTGCATTATATATAAAAACATACTTAATATGTTTCGCATTGATACATGGTAGCTTTTCATTCCGACTGGCCGGCTGCCAGTACGTATGCGTTCTTCTCACCTACGGCTGCACTTGTCGCGGCCAAGCTTAGTATACAAATACAACCCGCAACAGTTATTCAGTTTTTAGGTAATAAGGTATTATCCACGTATCATTTAACGTCACATCTAAACAAACAAAGCGACCGCTGTAGCAATCGTTGTAATGTTTATTCTAATTTTCCGCGCATCAAAAATATAATGCATGAATCAGTGGTATCTACATTTGATGAACGCAGAGTCAAATACCCATTGCATTGGTTTTGAATTGATGATGAAAGTGGTATTTTGATTAGACTTTTTTCTTAGCTTTTTTGCTTTGTCCTAGAAACAGCAGCATATTATATTACATATCACCCCGAGACTATTCAAAGCATAATAATACCATGCTCCAACTGCGGAAATGGCAAAGTGAAAACAAGTTTGCAAAACTTGTTCAAGCATAATCGAATCTGAATTCTGAGTGAATAATTGGTTGGAGTTTGGGTGGAAGGTATATCGAACCTTTTGAGTGGCGCCTCTCCTCTTTGTTAGGAATCGACAGATTCCTCCTAATTTCCTGTTCCGGCCGTCCGGCCGTCCGGACGTCCATGTAAACACGTTTTTCTCCGAAATGGTTAATCCGATTATTACCAAATTTGGTATACAGACTCTGGTGGACCTCCGACAGAACACTATTGAATTTCAGGTCAATAGGTCAACTCCAAAGGTCAGAGGTCACCAACGGTCAAACATTTTTAAATAGGACCTATATCATGCGGCACATGATTTTAGGTCCATTTTTGACCAGGATTACGAATCCACAGTCCGTTTGTTAAAATTTAACTATTTAGGCCATGATTTGGGCCCTTAATTGTTAAATTTTCCAAATTAGTGGACCTATGCTGTGTGACACATGATTTTAGGTCCATTTTTGACCAGGATTACAAATTTGATGTCTATTAGTTAAAATTTAACTATTTAGGCCCTGATTTGGGCCCTTAATTGTTAAATTTTCCAAATTAGTGGACCTATGCTGTGTGACACATGATTTTAGGTCCATTTTTGACCAGGATTACAAATTTGATGTCCATTAGTTAAAATCCATTGATCCGGGCCAAAGGCCCCTAATATCCACGGGGCCGTAGGCCCCAAATATCTGCGGGGCCGAAGGCCCCCAAGACCCCGAAGGTCCCGAAGTCGATTCCTACTTACTCCATTTGCCAATGGTTTATTTACAATGTTTTTAAAAAAGTCAAGTAACTGCTTTTCTAAATTTTCATGATAGGTTGTATGTCTACTATGACTATGCCGAATGCACTTTATATGACGAAGGCATAGAAATAGATAAGAATGACATTCTGTCACTGTCTGTCACTAAACTTTTATCTTGCGGTCCTGGTCATTTGTTATCGACAAAAAACGACCACAAAAATAAAAATGTGAGTCTTTCGTGCATTTTGTTCTAAGCGCTTGACGAGACTGTTGAATGACAAAATTAATATTTTATACATAAAAAGCGCTTTGTGCTAAAAAGAGTCAAAAAGTAATATTTTGTTGTAAAAGTAGTTTGAATTCTCATTGAAAAGTATTATTTAGCTAGTAATTTCAATATATGTTATAAAACGTATTTTTCGGGACGTTGACAGTGGTGGTCCGGCAAGGTATCGTATCGTGTTGTTACTGCCCGCGCCGTTTTTACGTAAGTGCAGTTTTGGCTTTTAAAAATCTAGCAAAATATAGAAGGTTTCCTCGTTTCTTAATTTTAAAAAGTTTTGTTCATTCCAGTATTTCACCTAATATTTAAAAAGGAATCCGTTGCGTTTCTATATTGCACTATTTTGTGCTTTGAATAACCCCACCACCGTAGCCACGGTACTGTAAAACCTGTTAAACACTTGCCATCATATTTTTCAACCTATATAAATTCATGTAATCGGTCAGGCCCGTTTTGTAACATTTAGGCACTTGCCAGACCTTTATTGTACTTTACTCTACTTTAATACTCTCATTACGGTGCAATGTAAATGCAATGAATCAAATTTGGTACCGAAATCTACAATTCCAAAATCAAAAGCTGAATTCATTTCGTCTCTTGAGAGTGTGACAATGGGAAACACAAATGAAAAGTCAAAATTAGCAACATATAAAGTATGTCCAAGTATTATTGCGATTTCAAATTGTGTGGCGGGATTTTAACCGTATAAGGTGTATTGAAAACGTTTGTACCAGTGTCATAGACGATTTTTCGTGGGTAAAAATTTTGTCAGGCGTCATAAAAACAACTTTTATCTACCAGAAAATCATTCTTTTATCCAAAGTCGGAAAAAAAGAATATTTATTTATCCAAAGATGATTTTCTTAGTGATAAACGATTATTCCGATTCCTAAAAATAATTTCTTAAAATTCCGTCATTCAACGTAAATCAAGTAACCATTCTGCTTACTATTTTACTTCGGCCTTTGTACATTTCTTCAGACCACTTGGTCCTCTCTAGCATCTAAACTTCCAGGAAATTTATCATTCTTATTTGCCCGACCTTTTACATCACATATGTCTATAATTTTTCACCAAGTTAACTAATTGGCCTAAAATATTGCGGGAAGGGATATAGGAAGATTTTGAAATATCTGTGTATCACGTGTCGCTAAAATCAGTAAAATTGCAAATCAATAAAATTGTGTTCAAAGTTCGTTTTTGCCCGGCAGTTAATCCAAGGACAGATTTGCGATGTTTCCTGTTAAGCCATTTGAGCGAAGGGACACAAATCCATTATAATTCTTTTTATTGTACAACCTGCCAGTGCAATACTTTCTTTTCGTGTAGTAAGTTCAACTACGTCACTGTTTTGAATATATGTATGTTTCGTTTTTCTCCTAGTATAGAAAAAAATTCATCGAAAATTATGACAATTTTCCATTGAGCATTTATTCATTCGGCAGAACATTAAATAATCCTACAGTCATTGACATATCACCTTGTATTCATTGTGTTCAGTTGCGTGTCCAACAGATGCCCGACTGCAAATTACGTAGCTTAATATACCAATGGCTTTGAGTGCAAAATGAAAACATTAAGACTATATGCATATCCATACGAGTATGCTGACTTTTCGGAATAATTATTCATCCCAAAATGAAAATAATACTTTATCCCTGGAAAATCATTTTGGGATAAATGAATATTCTTTTTTTCGGGGTTGGATAAAACAACAAAAAATAAGGATACAAATGCAGATTTTCTAGGGACGAGAAATTACATGCCTTTTTCGTGGATTATTATGCATATTTCGTATTGTTTCAACAACGTTTTGAAAGTGCACAGGCGTGATTGATTAAGTCAATGTAAAAGCTGTTCCCAGCGTAAATTTTTTTAAATGGCTCTAAATACCAAAAGCTGCTTCAAACGTTTAAAGTCATAGTTATTATGTAATTACAAGAGCTAATATAAGGATATTTGCTTCTGAAATTGCTAAAATAGCAGTATTTCTTTGGGAGCTGTGAATGCAAACGTTTCCCTTATAAAGAACATCGTCGTTTTTCGGGGGGACGGACCTGGCTCCCATTTCCTATTCTTCCCCGGACAATATGTCCAAACCAAGATTTCCAAACCAAAATTTCCAATTTTAGGGGGACACTTTTTCCAATTGGACATTTTACCAAATTTAAGTTTTTCCAAACACAAAATTTAATAATCTTCAAAATGTAATAAGTCATAAATTTTGTTCACATTAAATTTCGATTTTCTCTTATTTTGAGTCATATTAATTGCAAAGCCAAGCGTAAGTTTGTCCATATTTTCTGTTTTGGAAGTAGCAACTAGATGATAGATCACTCAATTTAGTTCATTTTGTCTGTAGCGCTTGTCTTTTGATGGCTCTCTTACAAGCCTTTATGCTAATAAAAACGACGTACGAAATTGCTCTCCTTCCAGTGGTGCAATCCGTATGTACAAAATCGGAGGTGTAAGTGGGAGCTGTCTGATATGATATTCATTCTTCGAATCCATGACTCAACTGTATTGTTGGTTCGAAGATTGTTCTGCATCACCCGTTGGTGGACACCCCAAATACATGGAGGGTAAGAACTTCCAACGAATATGTGTAGGTTACAAATATTCTAAAAACTTTTCAATATCATGTTGGTGCCATTCAATTATAAGGCCTTGCTGTATAACTTTTTAAATGCTTCGTAAGTATTTTTCGAAGGAAATAATTTCAAGTGACAGCCTTGCAAAGGGGCAGCTGAAAAAATGCCAGCAGTTGGTTATTCATTTTTTGAATTTATAATTTTAGGGATAAGGTGATACTCGAAGGGATTGTCACGGAAAGCCGTTAAAATCAATTTGTAGGAGCAACTGGCGTTGTTTGGATACAAATCATATCATAACGGCAATGTCCATCCCTTGTCTGTGATGGAAAAACCTGTGCATATATATTTTCTGGTGGTCTGTTACTAGTTATACTTCTGGTTCTGAGATTCCCTCTGGTTGCGTGCCCGTACGTAAAGATGCAGATTATCGCTTCTCGGAAAGAACTGCATAACAAAAAGGGAAAACTCCCGACATGATAACTTAACCTTGCCTAAATGCTTTGTGCATTAGGTAAGGTCAGAGTATGTTAGGACTTTACATTACACAGCATAGATGTCAGATTTTGTGAAATGGAAAATCTGTAACTGAAAAATTGTCCAATGGAAATTTTGGTATATTGGAAAATTTGTCTTCGTGGAAAACTTTGTTTTGGAAATCCTGGTTTGGACATATTGTCCGGGGAAAAACCGGAAGTGCAAGCCAGGTCCTAGACCCCGTTTTTCGTAAGAAAATGTTGTCTGGTGATCACCAAACACAAAAAGTTGTAAACTATTTTCGAATCGCTACAGTTGACGCCACTTACACTGCTATAAATTCAACATCCGGCATTTTTCCCAAAAAATCTTTATGCAACAAGCGTATGCACATTTTGAAGCACAATAATTTCCTAACCAACACTGATATTTTCAATAACTTATGTAAAATGCAGGAGCACTGACTGAAGGAAATGTAAATTCTCCCGTTTAATACCTAGAAAAATCAGTATTTTTAGTGGAAATCTTTCAATCAATGGCAATCTAGGAATATACTGCATTTTGCACAACAATATATGAAAAATGGACAAATCAACTGTAGTACAATCTTTCTAACAAACGGTTTCTGCTCGGAGCACCCGCTTAATAAATAATACAAGTCGCAATAATACATGGTTATGCTATAGTGGCGCACACATGTCTGACGCTTGCTAGAGGCACAAACAATTTTTAACAAATATTTTGTTACCAAATGGTCAGTTATATATGATTTAAATACAAAGTTGCTCAGTAATTGAAATCTGCAACGTGACTATTTCTATATCAGAAATTCAAATGACGTCATAGTTTAATTTTGCATAATTATTTCTATCACTAAAATCAAGTTTTCAGTCGGATCCAAACTTTCTGATCGTTGGCGTCGATCTGCAAGAATTTGATGCAAGAAGTATAAAAAATTAGATATCTTTTATTTAAAGCATTTCTAGGATTTGAAAGTTTGACAGAATTAGAATTTTAGCATTTTTGGTTTGTTTCGTTGCTAGTATTGACTCCTCATTTTGATGGGATGATGCCAAGAGTGTTTTTGATTTTATTTGCAAGTAATTGGTAAACCAGTTAATGCTTGAACTGAGAAACTCTCTGTGAAATTTCACTGCTTTTAAAAATTTGGACAAATCATTAAACCAGGAGCTTAGTAAAACTATTGCACCTTTGGATTATGTCAAGTAGTGTTTGCAAATATGGAGCTGGAACTGTGATTATTAGCCAATGACACGATTTTTACCTAAATGTGTTGTCCGAAAGTCATATACGCCTGGATATATCCCAATTCAATTAACGGTTTATAAATAAATTTTTGTCAAATTGATTTTGCTTTTCTCGTATATCCAATTTTGGTGACTTCATTTTTTATGTCAGAAACATGATTTTAAAGCAAAGTGACGGTTTTTGTGTTAGTTAATTCGTTTTCTTACAACGTTTATCAGTTATGACTTTCCAAATCTCTATTCGTGAACCTTTAAATGATTTTGCAAAATAAGTTTTGTAGCAAGCAATAGTCGCGATTTTCCGATTTTAAAACGTTTTGGAGAGAGTATCGATGGAAACCACAAATGTTTTGTAAAATTGAATCGTTTATTGCAATTGTTTAAAAGTTGTATCTACAAATCGAATCGGAACCCGTTTGGAATTGCGATTATTAAAATACCATTACCACGTGGTTTTAGCTGATTCCTTAAATATAGGACACACTGATAAACATCATGAAAACTTGTTTATTTTGGTTCAGTTTCGGTTTTATGAATCAACCAATATTCTTCTTCCGTATTTATTGCAAATACGGGAATCAGCTTCAAAGATTTGTAAAGCTTTAGCAAGCGGTGTGCCAGATAATTTTATTTCATTAGTTTTTGTAATTTGTCATCTTTTTAACTCTTTTGACTGCGGCAACTATTGGCTTAACCGTACCAGCAAATCGAATGAGATTAGGTGCATTATATTTCGCCTTCCAACATTTTTGCCTCTAGTTAACTATTATCTTAAACCATATCGGGAAATAGGGAGTAAGCTTGCACTACATTTCCAATCATGTTTTAAATTTTGTCAATATTGCATGTTATCTTTAAGCAAATTAAATTGCTCTGATGGATTTTAAAAGTAAGAGTTCTTTGTAAGTACTTCTGATACTACTTAACAAAACTTACCATTCGGTTTAGAAATCTTGCCTCATGTATTGTATGGTTATTTGTATTGACACGGTATAACTTAAAAGAAAGGAGTATTTATTTCAAATAATTTTTAGTTCAAGTTGTAGTTCGTAATTAAATTCCCTTTTTGAAAATTAAGTAAATACAATATAATTACGTTTTGTGTATGAAAGTTGATTGATTGATTGATTGATTGATTGATTGATGATATCAGCATCCCTGACCAGGGTAACTCGCTGATATTTAGTAAAGTGTTATCTGAACGGAGCAGTAAAAAAAAGGTTTACACACTATTCACACTTCTTCACTTTGAAACAAACACTGAATATCTTCAATTACTTTGTCTATGCATGAGAGATCACAACCTTCACTGTAGTTACTTTCAGTTCTCTTTTTAATTAGTGCGATTTTTAATTCTCTTCTAAAAATTACAATTGACTCTACCGTTTTAAGTTCATCTGGAGTCTGAGCCCATGCTTTTGTAATAATATATTGAAGATAATTTTCACACTTTTTCTCATCAACATGTCTATGACTTGAGTTTCTGGTTTTAGTTTCTTCGATCAAATTTTCATTCATTATGTTTTGGTAAGGTTTAGGACATAGCTTTGTTTTTGACTGATACGCCAGGCATGCTAGGTCGTATTGTGCTTGTTCATTTATATCCAGCCAGTTTAGCTTGTTGAATTCCTCCAAAGTGTAATGTGGCCCCAAAACTAGTTTTATTCGGAATCGCTATATGGGTGATTATATGTTGTATTATTTTGTTTGAGTTTATTGATTGTTGACCAGAATCCATTTTTTTCTATTTGTGATGCGACGTAATTTCTCTTATCTTGCATGATGCAATGTTTTACATGTTTTCTCATACGTTTGTACTTATTATCGATTTCTTCTGTGTGCATGTATCTTAATTTCCTGTGTAACTTATTTCTGACTGAAATTTGATTCTTGGTATTTTCACTAAGCACTGAATTTGTTTTTGTACTAATAAGTCTAGTAATCTTGGGGGCGTGTTTGTTAAATATATTTAAAGTGAGCTCGTGTATTCGCTCACATATTTGGTCAACTGTTTCATCACTATTAACACTAATTTCAGCTTGGTTGATTTCCTCAAATATTATCGTTTCATTGATTTTTTTATAGTTTCTAAATGTTATTTGTTTTTTCGGAGTTTTTTGTTTTTGAATTTTTAAAGTAGTTGTAATTGCTTTATGGTCATAAAGGTGTGGTTCATATACATCAGTGTTTATTAACATGTCTGGAGTATTGGTTATAATAAGATCGAGGATAGCGGATCCTCTCGTCGGTTTATTGATTAATTGGACTAGTTTATATTTACACAAAAGTTTTTCTAACATGGAGTAGGTAGGCTTTTTCCATATTCTTCTTGAACGAAAAAAAAGGTATTTCTTTCTCTCATAGTTGAGAATTTAATACGAATTTTTCTGTTTCGTCCTTCTTGAAACTTTCCAATCCTATATAGTGTGTCATATTGTAGTTTAAATTCCGGATTTGCTTTCTTTGCAGCATCTTCAACTTTTCCTGCTGCTTTGCTTTCTGTCTCCTTATCCTCGTCTGTTATTCCGGAAATGATCAAGTACATTTCCTTCACAGCAATCTCAAGTTTAACTTTTTCTGTTCGGAAGTATTCAACATTCTTTTGAACTTGCTGCATGTCAAATTGTAAATCCGTTACATCTTCCCTCAGTTCCTCCACCTGGTAGGTGTTTTGGTCTAAGTTGGTCTTTATTTGTTCTATTGCGTTCTGTATTTCATCCAGTTTCCCCAAGTTTGGAAGATATTTCTCTCAACGATTTCTTTAGGTCATCGATGTCAGGACAATTACAATGCTCATCACAGGTTTTTGCACGCTTCGTCTGTGTAGTGGGACTAGGAGGTCGTTGATTTTTGTCACTTGTTGACTGTGCTGTATTAGTATTACTAATATTCAATACAGAACTGCTTCTTTTCTTGGAGTCTCCTATCTTTACTGTGTCAGGCATGGTTGGTACTTGATATATATTTGTCTTGTTACTGTTTTTTGTGGTTCTCAATGTCCGCATTGCTGGATTTGCTGCTGATGGGTGTATGAAGTCGTAGGTAGCTGAGTTCTGATTCTGAGACATTAGTATTGTGTTGTACACTTTGCACTTGATCTAAGCGGTTTGCTTGAATTTCTGTTTGATTTTGTTTATATTTTATCCTTTTAGAACAGCGTTTCGAAAAACTGAAAAATCTTTGTTATGCACTGATATATTTACTAACTTTAATAATTCTAGTCGATTAGCTTAGAATGTTTACTTATTTGAGGGTACAATCTTAATTTTTTGTTATTGTTTTCTTAGTTTAAAAAAAATATATAATGGGAGCTTTAAAAAAACACGTCTTTTTGTCTACACACACGGCAATAATATTATTTATTATTATTATTATTTAGTTATAGTTGTTTCAATAACACTTTAAAACTAATTTCCCATAAGTGAATACCAAATACAGTCAGTTGTTTTGTTGTTGAAATGTTGGCTTTTTCATCCGTCATATTTGGAAACTATTTTATACCGGCTCCCCGCGGGGAAACAAGCTCTGCGGGGAACAGGGCCGCGGGGAACTGGATCCGCGAGGAACAGGTTCAGCGGGGAACTGGACCTGCGGGGGTTTCCCCGCTCGGAAAGTGATCCGCGGGGAACGGGCCGGCACCCGCTGACAACCTAGTAGTCCGCAAAGTGCATTAGTACAGCTTATCAATTTTCTTGATTTGGAACGTTCTCCAATTTATCAAATTTAATTTGACCACAACTTATCCTTGCAATGTAGGATTTTCTAATCGACAATAGAACAGATTTCGCAACGATGGAAACACATTCCTGTTACGCTGATGGCACGTTTGAAACAAACTTGCAAGATGGTTTGTTCATGTGATGTCGAGTGATTTGTTCTTCTTGCAACATGGTTTAGAATAGTGTTCAGCTATCGTTTGAACCATACCATGCACCCTAGCCGAAGCCTGACTAAATTCGTGTGGAGCAGTTAAACAGCTAATATTTTCACTACGGTCAAGATACATATTGTTTAGGCACCCACGTCAATCTTTATTCTTGCGACAAACAAGACAGAATTTAACTATAGTTGGATTTAGTTGTTTTGCAATATTTGGTTCCACGGAGCTCATGAGAGTTATTCCTCTAAACAAGAATTGCAAATACCTTCTATACTACAAATTGTCGAAAATAAAAACTAATTTATGAAAATTTTTATTCGTTAGAGAGAAGTGTTTAATATAACTTAATAGCTTGTTAGAACTCATTAAAATAACTTTGGGATTTAATCAGTGGTTTCAAGCATGTAAGTTTAAACAGGCTTTTGTCAACAACAACTAACACAATTTGATGTTGACAAACGGGAAACTAAGTTTGTGCGCAAACTTTCTAAGAAAGCATGCGCATCTTTGTTTTTGGGATTCAAGATTATGTTCTCTCAATCAATGCAGTAGAATGCTACAAAAATTTACAAACAACTTTCACAAAAACCTCATTTTTTCTGAGTTTCAACTTCCAGATCGACGCACGCGCCTGATGTGCATGGCGCTGGGTGCGCGTTGCAATAGAATGCAATTTGAAATGTGAATTGGAATACAAATTCAAATACTTTCCTATTTTGTGTTCAAAGTTTTCACATTACCAATTGTATTCATTAAAGCGCAGAAAAAAAATTCAGCTTGTACTTGTACATACTTGCAATTGGAATCTGGGAGGACCTTAAGACACAGGTGTGCCATTTTGACATCATCTTCACTCCATTAAAAATGGTTCAAATATTTAACTTAATATTACATTAAAAAGGGGAAAGAAATGCAGTTCAACTAGTCAGTAGTCAATCTCGCCAACTTATATATTGAATTCAAACGACAGTTTGAGGCACTCAAAAATTCAATAATCATGACTCACAACACATGTTCAGGGAACGCAACGTGTATTTAAGATGATGATCGTGTTTTTATTATGAAATGTATATGATTTTTTGTGTAAAATGTTCTAAGAGGTTTTGTGGCAAATGTCAAGGTTAGCTTATACACAAGTATGTATTACGTTCAATGTACTGGTAAAAACTGTGAATGCACTGTCATTGACTCAGACTTCTGGATCTTTCGGTGGAGTCGGCGTGCATTTTTTTGTAACTTTTCCCTTCACTTCTTCTCAGACCAAGCTAGCGCAAGCACGCAAAAAGCATTGCTGCTGGCATTAAACCCAATTTGACTTATTAATTTTCTTGTGTTTTACTTGCCCATTTATTTCATGCATTGGCATCATCTTTTGAGAGAAGTCGTATTGGCAAACTATCGCTAAATTTCTTTCCAGTGACTTAACTGTCCAGTTAAAATCATTAGTATTGCTCACGGGCATCATTTTCATCATTTGAAGTGAAGTAACTCATTCTCATCTCATCATTCAGCACCGCTCCAGCCACCCACCCGTGCCACACACCACCTCATCATCATCCCTACCTAAACACCCATATTGCCTTCACTACCTTCGGACTTTAGTCCCTTCATTTTGGTCCTTCGAACCGGATTAACCGTCAATTAGTAAGGATTTGAAGACATATATTGGGTGCTTTAATTGAAATTTTGTGTTGAAAAGAGCTACCATGGCTCCATCCGTATTTGACAAACATGAAGGCGAACGACTGGCCATTAAGCAACATCTGGAATTCTTGGAGTTGGTGCTTACAGGACATCCAACCACACCACTGGAATATCGGGAGGTTGAACAATACCTCTCCGAATTAGCAGAAACAAGGAAACTGATCGGCCCTAATCATGCTCAGTTGTTGGTAACCGCACCAAAGAACACGGACATGAACCCTTACACTACGGAGTATCGTGACCTTATGAGGTTAGCTAGCCGTATTGATTTAGGACTATATGGGCTGAAAATGTCGCTGCCAGCACCAACAGCATCATCATCATCATCGTCAACCACTTCAACCTCTTCCTGCTCATCATCTCAGCGCATCAAGCTTCCCCCATTGGAACTTCCCAAGTTCTCCGGGAATCTGCAGGAGTGGGTTTCATTCAGAGACCTGTTTACAACAGCAGTGCACAACTTCTCCCTCAGCAAAGTCGAAAAGTTAACCCAGCTGAAGGCTCTTCTCACGGGGGAGGCAGCAAGACAAGTAAGATCTCTCGTATTAAGTGAGTCTAATTATGACATTGCTTGGGACTCGTTACAGAAGCGATACGAGAACAATAGAGGGCTATTGTTCTCGATTTTCAAAAGACTTTTTAACCAGCCCGTGCTCACCAGTAGCTCAGCAATCGGACTACGGTCCTTGGTGGACACCACGAAGGAGTGTCTATGATCTGTGGAGGTCTTATCGATTCCCACCCAGCAGTGGGACGCTCTCATTTTGTACCTGTTATCATCGAAGTTGGACTATGCGTCGAGGGAATTATGGGAACAGTCCCTTCCTGACAGCAACATCCCATCTCTGGATAAGCTGTACGAGTTTATCGAGCAGCGGGCAAGAGCACTAGCAGCTAGTAGTGCACCACCCCCACCACAACGACAGCAAGGTAAACCATCTCAACAGCAAGCGAGAACACATCATGCATCATCATCAATGGGTAATTGCAAACTTGGCTGCAGTCAACCCCACCCACCATCCATCTACAAGTGCCATACCTTCCTCAGTCAGACTACTGAGCAACGCAAAGAAAGCGTTAAGAAGTTAAGGCTTTGCCGTAACTGTTTGGGAGAAGGCCATATGGCTAGTGGCTGCCGCAGCCAACATTCATGTAAGTTTTGTAATCAACGTCACCATTTCATGTTACACGAAAATAACAGTACAGTGGTAGGGCGTCAAGTGATGAACCCCAACCTCCCATCCTCATCGGGAGTCACTAGCACTCAACCATCCTCATCTTCAGCCTCCGCCGCACAATCAAGTGCTCAGAGCCACCACAACGCTGCCACAGTCCCTGTTCCCACCGGAATATTAGCAACGGCCAGAGTTAGTGTCCATTCATCAATTGGAGATAGTTATCGTCGATCGCTGGTGGATGGTGGATCCACAAACACGCAGATTATGACGAAAACTGCAAAACGCCTGAAACTACAGCTGACACCAACGTATACACCTATGACAGGAGCATGTGAAGTTGATTGTGGAGTAGTTAGGTATGTAACAAATTTTACATTTTCACCCTGGTTTAACCCCTCGTTAGTGCTCAGTATCCAGGCTTTGGTGGTGAACAAAATAAGTGGACACATCCCACTGCAGAAGCTCGAAAAGTCTCAGTGGCCCCACTTGGAGGGGCTCCAACTTGCTGACCCAGAGTACGATGTACCCGGAGAAGTTGAAATTCTGTTTGGGACAGATATTGTATGGAGTATCCTTGAAAATCAGCGAATAAACGGAGAACCAGGCCAACCCCACGGCATAAAAACATCATTAGGATGGCTCGTTGCAGGGCCTAATATGACACCAGCAGTAGCAGCAACAACTCTAGTATCCAATGCTGATTTGGATTACCATCTGCAAAGGTTTTTTAATCAAGAGGAAGAATCTGACACAGTTCCCCAATCAGCAGAAGAGAAAGCATGTGAGGAACACTTCGCTTTAACTCATCGAAGAGACAATACTGGAAGATTTGTGGTACGATTGCCCTTGCCCCAAGACGCCAACGCCTGAACTCGGTGCATCTCGACAAGCAGCAGTTCGTCGCTTCCTTAGTCTTGAAGGAAAATACAACAATCACAAGAAAATGGAATCTCCAGAAGAAACATTAAAGATACAACAACAGTGGAACATGTATAAGGATTTTATGGCTGAATATGAAGCGTTAAATCACATGGAGCTAGTCCCACATGATTTACTCCATTCACCCAACGCTTACTACATCCCGCACCACGCTGTATTTAAAGATTCAAGTACCACCACCAAACTCCGAGTCGTGTTTGACGCCTCGGCACCAACTACAAATGGGAATTCCTTAAATGACATCTTGATGGTTGGGCCTCAATTGCAGGATCATATTTGGGACATCATGCTTCGGTTTCGTCGGTTTCCCATCGCATTTACTGCCGACATTCGGCAGATGTTCCGGCAGATTGGAGTTGCAAAGGAGCATACGGATTTTCAGCGTGTTATTTGGAGAGATCATCCTTCAAAACCATTACGAGACTATCGTCTATTAACCGTAACATACGGTACTGGACCGGCACCATATGTGGCTGTTAAATGCCTTCGGCAGCTTGCTAAGGATGAAGAGCCCCGTTTCCCAACTGCCAGTGAAATAGCTCTCACTGATTTTTATATGGATGATCTGGCATCATCATGTTCAACGTTGGAGAAAGCCAAGGTCGCCGTTAAAGAGCTAATTAACCTGTTTATGTCTGGGGGAATGGAGTTGCGTAAGTGGACCACCAATGATCAATCATTGCTAGAACTCATACCTGAAGAAATGAGGGAGACCAGCTCACTAGAGGAACTGTACAAAGATACTACAATCAAAACCTTAGGAGTCTATTGGAATCCAGTCGACGACAATTACTCCTTCCGCATTTCATTCCCGCCAGACATAGCAGGTAACACAAAAAGAACCATTCTTTCTCAAATTGCCAAAATATATGATCCTCTGGGCTGGCTTGCTCCGGCCATAATCGTGTGTAAGATTTTAATGCAGGAGCTTTGGAAACTGAAACATGACTGGGATGACCAACTTCCTACTGAAACTCAACAGCAATGGATTAAGATCAGAGAATCCATCATGGACATCGAGAAAATTAAAATCCCCAGATGTGTCATCCCCTCTTCTCATGTCAGGCTCTGCATAATTGGAGCTTCTGATGCCAGCATCAGAGCAATTAGTAGTTGTGTATACATTGCAGCCGAGTATGATGATCGTCCGCCCACTTGCCACCTACTCACAGCAAAGACGAAAGTGGCACCTGTAAAACACGTAACGCTTCCCAGATTGGAGTTAAATGGTGCAGTACTTTTATCAGAATTGCTGAAGTCAACGTTAGTGGCCATGAAATTAAATTTTCATCAAGTTCGAGCCTTTACTGACTCTACTATTACGCTGCATTGGATCAACTCAGCCCCAACTAGATGGAAAACGTACGTAAGGAGAAGAGTACAAACCATTCATGATAATGTAAAAATTGCAGAGTGGTTTCATATCGCTGGCGAAAGAAATCCAGCTGACTGCGCTTCCAGGGGACTATCCGCGGAGGAATTACTACATCATCCATTGTGGTGGAATGGTGTGCCAGAGTTTCTTTCACCAGCCACCAAAGCAAGGGATCTTCTTGAAGAGGAGATATCAGCTTTATCATCAGAAGCTCAAGTCATCACTCATCACGTGAAAGCAGTCCCGCTTCCAGAGTTCTTGACTAGATTCTCAACTTTCATCCGCCTACAAAGAGTGGTAGCGTATTTAAGGAGATTTCCAGCAAACTGCAAAACCCAAAACCGATCGCTGTATGGGACCTTTGTCGGTAACAGAGATTAACAAATCACATGATTTAATACTAATTATGTTGCAACGTTGTTGCTTTCCGACGGAGTTGGAAATACTCAGCAAAGGAGAAAAGCTGCCCAAGACTCATCGACTAGTTGGATTGAATCCGTTTGTTGGAGAAAGCGGGTTGATTCGTGTTGGGGGCAGATTGAGACATTCAGATTTATCGTATGACCACAAGCATCCTGTGCTCTTACCCAAGGGGCATCACATTACTTCATTGATCATTAGTCATATTCATCGCGAGAATTTTCATGCTGGAGCAACGTCTACTTTGGCAGCTATTCATCGTCGTTATTGGATTGTTGATGGAAGAAACACAGTGAAAGGAATCATCCGGAAGTGTGTAGTATGTACTCGTCATCGTGGAGAGCTCATGCAGCAGATGATGGGCGATCTACCGCCCCACCGCGTAATTCCGGGACGAGCATTTGCCAAAGCTGGAGTTGACTACGCTGGCCCTTTTACCATCAAGCCGATGGTCCGTTCGAAAACAAAGCTAAAGTGCTGGCTCGCAATCTTCGTTTGTCTCACCTCCCGTGCTATCCATATTGAGGTGGTGAGCTCCCTGTCCACAGAGTGTTTCTTAGCCGCACTGAAGAGATTCATAGCACGCAGAGGCAGACCTACAGATGTTTTTAGCGATTGCGGCACTAATTTTAAAGGGGCTGACAAGGCCCTGTGTGAATTTTTTTTCTTTATCTCGACAGGCAGATGTGCAGAACGAGTGCAGCAGTCGTGGAATCTCTTGGCACTTCAATCCACCGGGAGCACCACACTTTGGAGGATTGTGGGAAGCCGGTGTTAAATCTATTAAATCTCGTTCGAGTAATGGGATCCACCTCCGTCACGTATGAAGAGATGCTTACCCTTGTTGTGCAGATTGAGGGGATTTTGAATTCCCGTCCACTAGTACCCGCTTCCACTGATCCAACCGATTTGGAGGTACTCACCCCTGGCCACTTCCTGATTGGAGCTCCAATTACTGCCATTCCTGAGCCTTCCCTACTCAATGTGAAGGAGAATCATCTGCACCGTTGGCAGCTTCTACAGCAGCGCCAGCAAATGTTTTGGAAACGCTGGTCCTTGGAATACCTCACCCGGCTTCAGCAAAGGCCTAAATGGATGAATGTGAAACGTGATCTGGAGATTGGCCAAATGGTTTTGGTAAAGAACGAACGGCTACCGCCCTTGAAGTGGAAACTGGCTAGAGTAATCAGTGTGAATCCAGGAAAAGATGGTCACGTTCGAGTTGCAACCCTTTTGACCGCAGATGGCGAAATAACTCGTCCAGTCGTAAAACTAGCCTTGCTACCAATAGTTTGAGATTTTAATTTTTTAAACTGAATTATATGTAATTTTTCATTTTCAGTTCTATGCGTGCAGTGCTGGGAACGTCCCTGGTTTTTCATTTGGATACGGCTGCCCTTTCTTCCGCCCGGTGTATCGTAAGATGGCCCTTGGAAGGTCATTTTATTGTACATTTTGTGAAGCGTAGTTGGGAAGCAGCCAAAGTACGCCCTAGAGCTTGTACTACTCCAATGTTTGCCATCAGTTGTGAAGTCCAGCCTGCTTCCGTATAGAACCGTCCTAAGTTCTACGTTTTCATTAATTTCATTGTTCAATTTTTATTATGTAATCATTTTTTGTTCAAATATCATTGTACATTTTTGACTTAATCGTATCAATCAATTTCATTTTTTGTAATAATTAATGTTGCTATAACGCAAGGTGGCCCCAGAATGTTCAGGGAACGCAACGTGTATTTAAGATGATGATCGTGTTTTTATTATGAAATGTATATGATTTTTTGTGTAAAATGTTCTAAGAGGTTTTGTGGCAAATGTCAAGGTTAGCTTATACACAAGTATGTATTACGTTCAATGTACTGGTAAAAACTGTGAATGCACTGTCATTGACTCAGACTTCTGGATCTTTCGGTGGAGTCGGCGTGCATTTTTTTGTAACTTTTCCCTTCACTTCTTCTCAGACCAAGCTAGCGCAAGCACGCAAAAAGCATTGCTGCTGGCATTAAACCCAATTTGACTTATTAATTTTCTTGTGTTTTACTTGCCCATTTATTTCATGCATTGGCATCATCTTTTGAGAGAAGTCGTATTGGCAAACTATCGCTAAATTTCTTTCCAGTGACTTAACTGTCCAGTTAAAATCATTAGTATTGCTCACGGGCATCATTTTCATCATTTGAAGTGAAGTAACTCATTCTCATCTCATCATTCAGCACCGCTCCAGCCACCCACCCGTGCCACACACCACCTCATCATCATCCCTACCTAAACACCCATATTGCCTTCACTACCTTCGGACTTTAGTCCCTTCAACACACACACACTTGCATTACAAATTTCTATATTCACCCTAAAATGCAAATCTGGGTTGCTATTGAGTGTTGAGTAATTGAACACCTATCCGCTAAATGATTGACTTTTTATCAATTATTTATGGACAGAATCAATGCCTCAACTTTTACGTTTGTCCCTTGGTGACTTTAGTATGGATATTTATTAAGCAATGAAATCTACTTATTAATTGGACCCCATGTCATCGTCCGTCCTTCTGTCTCGTCTTTAACGTCGTCCGCAGGATGTCTCTGTAAGAGTCACGTTGATTTTAGCGAAACTAGGCACAAAGTTGTGTTATAGTATTGGCAAGCTATTCGCAGAATTTGAATGAGATAAGAGTCAAACGTTACCATGAGCATGTGGTGATTTTTCTTCACATTTGGCTTGATAGCATTTAATGTGGGTCGACACATGTTTCTTTTATCGAAATGGTCATTTTACGCCAACGGATGCTTACAAGAAGATTTTGGTCATGCAATTGTTTACCGTACATGTTTAAGAAATTCTACAATATTTTGAGTTGGCTTGTGTTATGGAATGCGCAAAAACAGCTCTGTATGAGTTTTGCATAGGTAATTTCGGTATAATTTGAGGTCGTGCTGGCAAAGAAAATGTCGCCAACAACCGTTTACGTTGGTTTTCACGATTAACGTACCAGAATTTGAGTTTGCTTGGGATAAGGAATGACACATGTTCACATATCGCTGACTTCTAGTCACAATTATTATGCTTTTTAGATAATAAGACACAATATGCTTTTTAGATAATAAGACACAATATGCTTTTTAGATAATAAGACACAATATGCTTTTTAGATAATAAGACACAATATGCTTTTTAGATAATAAGACACAATTCACATGAGTTTTGGCTCCACAAGTTGCATGCCAGAGTAAGAAAATATCTCACTTGAAGTGTGTGCTGTTGTAATTTTTTACCTCCGGCCTTTTTATACTAGCTCTTTTCCCGTCTCTGCATGAAGTCTTCTCCCTTTTTCATTAGGAAACGTTTTAGCTGCCTGCGTGTATTTAAAGCATGAGCAAGTCGAATTCCGTTCTCAAGTAAAATTGGTACACTTATTTTTTGGCATAACATTGATAATAACTTTTGACTATTTTTTTTGAGGAATAAAAGATAGCTATTAGAGGAAAGGTAATTGTTTAATAAACTGTGTACTACATTTCTACAAGCGTAAATGATACCAGACAGTGTTTCCCTAACCAATGTGGGATAGCCCGTATTACGTCAATCCGGAGATACAAACAGAGCGAATACTCAAAAACCAGGATTAATATCAGCCTTGTGTAAATAGTTTATTTCAAAGTAGGCATTCTTATTCAAACTTTAGTTTATGAAAAATTTGACATATCAAACAAGGGCTTTTCTGGATATAGTCTAATCATTGACTGTCATGTCCGAAAGATTTGTTCCGTTTGATTAAATAGCACGGGCAAAGTTTTATAAGGCCACCTACTGGTAACCAACCAGAAGTTGGAAATTTATGATGGAATAGAATGGAAGATATGATAATGAAGATTGAAAAATTAGCAGCGCCAATTTTTTCTACAATATTTTGTTTTTTAACAGGTAATCAAGGAGAAGCAGATGGGTCAAACAACAACAATGCCCGCAAAAGAACTGCCAAAAATGAAGCATTGCTATCAATTAAATATTCAGTTTACCAAGAAGGTAATTTGTTACTTAAAATAACTTGGCATAAAACACGTATAAAGTACTTAACAGAGTTTATGTATTTACCTAAATTTGAATATTAATATTAATGGCAAATTGGCAGATTACGGATTTAAAGATCACAAAAAGACACTGCTTATTTTTATTTTATGTTTTATTTATTCATTTAAGAAAGAGTAAATATATCTTACACAGTTCAGTCACACGTCAACTGAACTGAAATTACGAATTGCCTATATAATTTTAACAAAATTTATGCGTTTTTGTCATAAATTTCAAATGATGCTTATTTTTTTAGGAAAGATCGACTTTTGATATTAAAATGCTTCCCAAATCTCAAAATTTGCACAAATTAAAGAGCCTGGGAATTTTTTTAATTTTGCTGAATTTGAAACCTCCTAAGCTAAAAATATATTGCCGTTTGAAAGTTCGTCTTTACAGCAAATTTTGCTTGTGTACGCTAGCACATAATTTCTAAATTAGTCTCTATACAGTAATCAGAACTTCTTCATCTGCTGAGGGGACAAGGGTCGTGAAAAGTACAAGTAGGAATGAACACATGGAAATAATTAATTATTGGGAATATAACTATTTGTTATTATGATATTAGTCTTTGTGAGTTACTTATATTTTGGGAATCATTTTGCCTTTAAAATACCCCTGATGAGGATTCAAGATTGGATCGAAACGTTGGGTTGGATTTTAATAAATCGTATCTCTACACTCGTTGTATTTTCCTACATTTTATTTTACACATAAAAGTACAAGTGTCACAAATTTTGACTGGATAATTTCTTGACAATTCTTGATTTACTGATGCCTCTTGCATCCGCCCTACGCACGTAAAAAGCTACTTCGTTTTCTAAAGAAACATTACTTCTCACATACCAGTGACAAATAGAGTGCACAGCTACATCCGTCGCTGACGCGTACAATTTAGCAATTTATTTTAAATGACTCTGATAAGTTGTGAAATAATTTAACTACCCCAGGCCCTGGGACCCAGGGAGTGACAAAAGTGGGGAAATACATGAAAATATGTAGGGACTATGCAACCTAAGGGCAACAATTTTGACCTCCCAGTTTATTGTCGATTCTTATAGAGCTTTAAAATCTCTACGATTTTGCGATTTAAGGTATGTCATTTCTTAACGTTATCGAGATATGAACGAGTTTGTAATTTTAGCTCCCATAAGGCTCTATAGTAAATATCTTTTTTTCAAAGTCGTGGCTACCCATCGCGTCCACTTTTGATTTTTGATGTGATAGCAGCTTACAAAGAGCGTTAAATAAGGATGTTTTTCAGAAATTACTGGAGCGGTTTTCTTGCAAACGTCGGAGTTGTGGTAGGTCAAACTTGGAGGTGTTTTTTCGGAACAACTTTCTTCTAAATCATTATAGCTTCCACTACACACCTCCGATTTTCAATGTTAATACCAATTTTAAAAGAAGAATTTCTATAAATTGTACTGTAGAAAAAATCAGGACAAAATGTCTGTATTTGCAAAAGTTTTGAAGCTTTAACCTTGGAGGGGCTGTTCGAGAACCCTCAAAAACAGCCCAATTCAAGCCAACGTTTGACCCCCGGGCCCACCTTTGATTTTCGATGTTAATAGCAATTTTGAAAGCGCTGGTTCAGGTGATAAAACAGACAAAAAACTAGAGTGGTATTTTACCAAAATTGCAAACTTTGACGACTCAATGTAAAAATACATGGTTATTTCTCTGAACAGATGATACTTTATCATCTTTTGTCCGATAAGTCCTGTTTTCCGATAGATACCACTCTAGTTTTTCTACAGTACAATTTATAAAAATTCCTCTTTTAAAATTGGTATTAACATTGAAAATCGGAGATGTGTAGTGGAAGCTACAACGATTTAGAAGAAAGTTGTTCCGAAAAAACACCTCCAAGTTTGACCTACCACAACTCCGACGTTTGCAAGAAGACCACTCCAGTAACTTTTGAAGAACATCCTTATTAACGCTCTTTGTAAAATGCTATCAAAATTGAAAATCAAAAGTGGGCGCAATGTGTAGCCATGAGTTTGAAAAAAGTGTGTTTACTATGGGGCCTTATGGGAGCAAAAATTACAAACTCCTTCATATCTGAACAACGTTAAAAGATAGAGACATACTTTATATTGTAAAAGTGTAGAGCTTTTAAAGCTCTATCAGAATCGACAATAAACTGGGAGGTCAAAATGTTTGCTCTTAGGTTGCATAGTCCTTTAAACCAATTTTCCCCAAATCTGGCACAAGCATTTCAAACGTGTTTAAAATGACTCTGATAAATTTTGAATTAATCTAACTATCCCATGGGGGATCAAAAATGGGAAAATTCAGGAAAATAGGTTATTTTAAGCCAATTTTCCCCAAATCTGGCACAATCATTTCAAACATGTTTAAAATGTCTCTGATCAATTAGGAATTAATCTAACTACCCCTGGGGGAACAAAAATGGGGAAATTCATGACAATAGGTAATTTTAAGCCAATTTTCCCCAAATCTGGCACAAGCATTTCAAACGTGTTTAAAATGACTCTGATAAATTATGAATTAATCTAACTACCCCATACTAACTAAGAGTAACAAAAACATTATTGTAGTTAATTTTATTAATTTCGGAATGTGCATGCCAAGTTTGGTAAAAATTGGATTCAGGTACGTTATTTTGGAGTTTACCCCATTGTCCTGTCATCTGGGGTTGTTATAGTAACTGAAAAATTATTGTAGTTGATTTTTATAACTATGAAATATGTGTGCCAAATTTGGTGAAAATGGGACTACCGATAAGTGTTTTTTATTATCTTTTGGGGTAGAATATTGAATTAATGCATAAATGGACCTACAAAAGTAACTAACAATTTAGAGTCCAAGATCTAACCAACATAGGATCTCAAATTTAATGGAGCATCCAGGTGACTCTTCTCGTCAGTGTTCAACGTTGTATGGGAACTTTCATTTCGTAGTGCTTTTGCTAGCCATATGGAGGGAACGACCCCTGTCCCTTTAGAAGACGAAGAAGTTCTAACGACAGTACTATACTTATTTCCACCTGTGTGCTTCGTTTTGATGTAACTAACCCGCCGAAAGCTTCCACGGTTTAGCAGCAAACCGAATTTTAGTGTATACAGCTTCATTTTTAGGTACCCTTGCAAGATGAGTCACCCCTAAATGATGAAAGGAACAACATTTTGTTAGAAATAAATAAGAATGATGATTACTGATTTTTAGTCTCTCGAATGATATGTTAAGCTTTTATCTTGTGCATGTATTGCAAAAGTTATGTCCACTTAAGTAAATTCATTTGCTGACCTTTTGGTGGAGTCAGGTTACCAAACGCATCATTTTCAAAAGTGTATAACTTTTGACATATTGGTCAGATCAACGTGAAACCCTGACAAAAATGAATCTATTTGCTTGTTTTTTTATTCTAGAGAACTAGATTTTATTTTATTTTGGGACCAAAAACGGCCATTTTTGAATATCGTCCATTTTGCTGGGAGTATATTACAACATTACCAAAGTTTTATTTTTTATAGAACAGTCGGTACTTTTGCCACTAATATGTCCTGTGGTAGGTAATCAGTATGCCTATTCCCGGGGAAAAAGAAGAAATAAAAGTAGAAGATGACAAAGCTTATCTAAATGTAGACAAATATTATGAAACATTAGTAAGGAGCATCTCTGATATGAAGTTTATAAAATGCAGAAAGCTTTAAACAAACATTTGGTGGAAATTTCAACTAGTAAAAGGAAGGTTCACATGTTTGGATACTTTTTACGTACCTTTTAGATATATTAGATTACGTTCTAGAAAATACCTTAATCTTACTTTTTCGACTGTTCTGTTCTGTCATGAACATTATAGAATAGGTATTACCTATGAAGTCTTTTGATTGGCAAACTTCTAAGTTTCGACGCTTAATAGCATTAATGATGATTGAGTACCAAAATAGCACCTCGGGACCAATTTGCGTGCTTTAGTGACAAAATGGCACGTTTAAGACACGACATTTTAGTGTGTTTTAGTACCGTTCAAGCACGTTAAGGTCCCCGTAGAGTCCGATTACAAGTACATTTACAATGCCAAAATTTTGCATTCCACTTATGCGTTTAGGGTTTCCAATTTGCATTGCATTCCAATTCATACCGTGGTATTTTGGGTTGCATTCCAATTCACAATGTGGCATTTATAATCAAGTGCAAAATCTCTGTTGCATACATATGTACTTTCCTTTTCTCATGTGGTGTTTAGAGAACAATGCAAATGCAATGCATCGATTTTGGTACCTAAATCGGAAGTACTGCCAATATCAAGAGTAGGATTCTTTTCAACTCTCGAGAGTAGGACAATAGGAAAACACAAATGCAAAGTCTAAACCAGCCATATGTAGAATGCAATTTCAAATGTGAATTGGAATACAAAGGACTATGCAACCTAAGGGCAAAAATTTTGACCTCCCAGTTTATTGTTGATTCTGATAGAGCTTTAAAAGCTCTACAATTTTGCAATTTAAAGTATGTCCTTATCTCCTAACATTGCTGAGATATGAAGGTGTTTGTAATTTTCGCTCCCATAAGGCCCCATAGTAAACATACTTTTTTCAAACTCATGGCTACCCATCGCGCCCACTTTTGATTTCCAATTTTGATAGCATTTTAAAAAGAGCTTTAAATGAGGATGTTTTTCAGAAGTTACTGGAGTGGTCTTCTTGCAAACGTCGGAGTTGTGGTAGGTCAAACTTGGAGGTGTTTTTTCGGAACAACTTTCTTTTAAATCGTTATAGCTTCCACTACACACCTCCGATTTTCAATGTTAATACCAATATTAAAAGAGTAATTTCTGTAGATTCTACTGTAGAAAAAATCAGGACAAAATGTCCGTAGTTGCAAAAGTTATGAAGCTATAACCTTGGAGGGGCTGTTCGAGAACCCTCAAAAACAGCCCTTTTTCAGGCCAACGTTTGACCCCCGGGCCCACCTTTGATTTTCGATGTTAATAGCAATTTTGAAAGCGCTTGTTTAGGAGATAAAACTGAGAAAAAACTGGAGTGGTATCTTTCCAAAACCAAGACTTATCAAACAGAAGATGCTAAAGTATCATCTATTCACAGAAATAAACATGTATTTTTACATTGAGTCGTCAAAGTTTGCAATTTTGGAAAGATACCACTCCAGTTTTTTCTCAGTTTTATCTCCTAAACAAGCGCTTTCAAAATTGCTATTAACATCGAAAATCAAAGGTGGGCCCGGGGGTCAAACGTTGGCCTGAAAAAGGGCTGTTTTTGAGGGTTCTCGAACAGCCCCTCCAAGGTTATAGCTTCATAACTTTTGCAACTACAGACATTTTGTCCTGATTTTTTCTACAGTAGAATCTACAGAAATTACTCTTTTAATATTGGTATTAACATTGAAAATCGGAGGTGTGTAGTGGAAGCTATAACGATTTAAAAGAAAGTTGTTCCGAAAAAACACCTCCAAGTTTGACCTACCACAACTTCGACGTTTGCAAGAAGACCACTCCAGTAACTTCTGAAAAACATCCTCATTTAAAGCTCTTTTTAAAATGCTATCAAAATTGGAAATCAAAAGTGGGCGCGATGGGTAGCCATGAGTTTGAAAAAAGTATGTTTACTATGGGGCCTTATGGGAGCGAAAATTACAAACACCTTCATATCTCAGCAATGTTAGGAGATAAGGACATACTTTAAATTGCAAAATTGTAGAGCTTTTAAAGCTCTATCAGAATCAACAATAAACTGGGAGGTCAAAATTTTTGCCCTTAGGTTGCATAGTCCTTTAACCAGTTTCTTATTTTGAGTTTATCGTTTTCACATTTCCAATTGAATTCAGTAAAATGCAGAAACAAGCATTTCATCTTGTACTTGTAATCGGACTCTGCAGGTACCTTTATAGGCACTTTACGACTCCTTAAGTTGTCTAAGGTGAATATTAGGTGTTAGTTTTTTGGCGCTACTTCTATAAATCGCTTGGAAAGGTTCAAAAATTCAGTATAGCAACCAGCAGAAGTTGCCTTATTTCTCCCGGATACTCAATTGTTTATGCCTTCCCGGTATTCAAAACTAATTGAATCATGCATAATTTCAGACTTTGGCTCAGACGACGAAGGCGAGTATAAAAACTCATTCACAGGCACACGTAAAAAGCAACCTGGAAGAAAACGGAAATGCAGAAACTCATCAGTGGATCGGCCGACAACCAAGCAACAAAGAATCTCCACCGACGCATCATCCCTGCGCACAAAGCCTGTTGGCCCTTTACAGAAAGGTACTTGTCTTGTCAAAATGTCAGTAAAGTCTAAGAGTCCTGGTTACATTTACAGTTTCCCTTCGTTGCACATATTTTACGCATGTAACGATAGGAAGATTCAACCATATATTACTCACCGTATTGTGTATAAATTTTAATTAGTTATGGTTTTTTATATAACAGGTAAGCGTGCTCATGACAACGTGGAATCTGCTTTAGATTCTGCAACAAAGCCGGCTAGAAGACCTGGCCGTGCTTCCGGAAAAGGCATAGAGCAAAACTCAGCAAATCAACTGGGTACGTTGTACTTATTAAAGCACCTAAATATTACAAGTCTTAATGAAATACCACCATCTGAACTAGACAGGTAGTTTCACGTTGCTAAACGTATGAAACTATTAACATGTAACAATACACGCTGAAATTCCAAATTTTTTTATTGCTCATGTTCTAGTTATATATACCACAAAGTACTCGTTTTGTGAAATACCAGAAAAATTCTCTAAAAAAATTGAGTTGTAAATAAAGTAGGAAGAAAACAAACTAGTTTTGGTGATTTTGGTATCTTAAACTTGAAATGATCGAATTAGAAAAGTGAAGCCAGATGATTGGTGTTTTTAGTTCTTCATTTTGCAGTTTTGAGTAAATCCAGTAAATTGTACGTAAACATAATTGATAAATAATTTTTTGATGGGGATTTTTAATTTAGTTTCATTGGGTTCATAACTTCTTGCGTATACAACATTCAACAATTTAACTCCGGTAATCTGAGAATGTTCCAAAGAGTGTGTTGTTTAGTTCACCTGTTTATATATTTTGTGTAGGCTTGTAGGATATGTAAATATTGAACTTTTGACGAAATTTTAGGATTGTGTTTTGTAGTTTATTAGGGATTTATGGTAAAATGAGACGGACACACAGGAAAACTACATCTTAATAAGCACCTCAGAGATCAGATAACAAACAAGCCCATACGCATAGAGTCCGCAAACACGAAAGAAAAAATTAAAAATAACCCTTTTGCCTTCATCGTTTTTTCTTTCTCCGGCTCAAGGTGTAGAAAAGAATAAAATGAAGCTGGTCGACGAATCATGATAATTTTGAAAATTTAACAAATAACTTATCCATACGACACATGATATTATGTCCGTGGTTGGCCAGACTAACAACTCTAAAGTCGGGTTTTCAAAATTTTATTTTGTATAGCCGGTACAGTCGTTTTTATATTTCAATGGCTTGATCGAAATGACTTTTCTTACGATATGTATGATTAATATGCTTTATTTAGCATCGAAATTTATAGTTCATATCAATAAAATCATTTAAAATTTTCCTTGTATCATAGTGATACAAAGATGATATACAGGATAATAAGCATTAATTTAAATTTGATTAGATTTTTATTTTACACTTAAAATGCCAAAATCAACGAGGAGTCTGCAATAGATTCTGCAGCAAAGCAATTCAGATGACCTGTATCTACTTCCAGAACAGGCAATAAGCCAATCTAAACAAATGATTGGATATGTTTTTACATCCTAAACCATCATATAATAACAAGTCTTACTAAAACACATCCGAACTATATTTTTAGGTTGGCAAACGAATGAAATTACCTAGATGTAGTACACGTTAAAATTCTAATTTTTTATTGCTCATGCATTGGTATTATACACAGAGTAAGAACGCGTGATGGGGGCAGCCAAATTAAAAGTTCTTGTATTTCCAAGGTTTTTGCATAATCTGAACACATGTACGTCGGAAATATTCTGCACCAAGTTTCAATGTCTCAAGTTGCCTCAGGATGAAATTACAACGGTTCGAATTTTGAGCATCGAAAATCGACTTATTGAACCGTTTTACCGTAAGGATAAAGAGTTTGTGACTGAAACTTGTTTGATAAATTAGTCATAGTATGGGGTCTTATATGTGGCAATATTACGTCATGACCACGCATCTGTAGTTTTTTAGAAAATGTTTTGTCAAAAATTCTGAAACTTTTACGTTTGATTGAGACTTCTGTAACTTGCCATGTAGTAATTTTTGTAAATCCTAAACATAGTGACCACCCACAATATTTAATGTTGTATCAATCACAGAAAACCGCTGTCAAAAATTTTCAGTACCAAAGACGCTATGCATAAAACTGTAAGTCAAGGCATTTTCTTGTGTCGACTTACATATATTCAGAATCAAGTGGAGCTTCGTCCAGACAATTGTATGCGCTAAGTAAAAATACGTTACAAAGCTCTTAAAATGCTCTATTAGTAGCAACCTGACCTATATGAGCTTATAACTACTTGACCACATCAAATGCCAACTAAAGTATTCTATAAATCAGGTTTGACAAAAAGTGTCCCGATTTTACAAAATCTTGCATAACTTTTCTTGGAAATTGAAATTTGAAAAAACGAAAAAACAACATTTTGCAAAATTTGTTGCGATCATTTTGACACCTTGATCTATAAATTTGAACGCGTAAAGGTCAATGAAAAACTAAAGCAATATTGCCAAATTTTTAAAAATTTGAAATTTCAAAAATGTTTCATTTTTTGTCATTTTGTCACACAAAACAAAAAAGGTTTATATATTTGTGTTACTGGGGAATGCTAGCTTTAGTTAAGGCAAATTTAGGCATCTAAAACACAAATTGAGAAATATTTCTTGGAAAAGAAACTTGGTGCCGAATATTTCCAACGTACGTTTGTTCAGATTATGCAAAAACCTTGGAAATACAGGAACTTTTAATTTGGCTGCCCCCAGCACGCGTTCTTACTCACAGCATATTTTTGCAATCCTGTGACTTTTAGTTTGGTTACATTTACAGTTTCTCTTGTTCGTAACACAGTTTTGGTCAAAAAAAGATTTAGTCACTTAATAAACACGATAACATGCAATGTTTTAATTATTTACGATTTTGTATATTACACTTCAGAATGCCAAATAAAATTTGCAAACTTGCACCGAACCACTCACAAAAACACCGTAAAAATACAAGGTGAGGATTATCATCTAAGTAAGGAAGTGCTAAACGTCGTCCTGAAGATTTTTAATTTCAATGCGATTCCCCTAGTTCAATATACACTGGTTTACGATTTAGGAACTGAAATATGTGGAAAGTCGAAAATATTCTCGAAGTTAAATTGAAATACATGAGTAGGCTTCACAATTCAGTATGCGTAAGCACAAAATTTAATATTGCAAAAAAGTGATGCTGGCGTTTCTATAAGGTGAACTTTACTTGAGCATATACTGCATACAAGAAGGTAGGCTTCTTTAGAAGTTTATAAATAATCAGGGAAGGAAATGTTTTTAAGAAGCTATTGCCGTCCCCGTTTAAATAAAATATCTTCAAACTTGTAGTTATCGTTAAACTTTAGGTAAATATTCAGTAAGCAGACGTACTTGTTAGAGTCAGGTGTAAAGCTCCCTCGGAATGTGAATATTTTGCTAGAATTCCGGATTTTTACGACACTAGACATTAGCTCTTTAATTAAATTGCAAATTATATAAGAAATAGTTATATTTAACTCCGTGCACAAAATTGTGTTTTATTCAGGCGTAAAACAATATGGCTTGGTACAAATGTATATCTTTCTGTCTTGCGATAAAAAGCCAAACGTAGTGCCTGGAGTCTGAGAAGATAGTGTGTTAAATTTGTCTGTTTCTGAATCTCAACCTTCCCCTGACGTTTACCTTACACGTGAACAGAGAACCGAAGAACATTCTGGTTACACGGTGCAATGAACTGATTTAGCTCTTAGGGAAAAAGGTTACTTTACACAAATTAAGTTCTGATAATGAGCAAATTGTCATATATTTATACTTGTTTCATAGTTTAAAATCGTGCCAGCATGTTTTAGGGTAAACTATTAAAATACTTAACGCACTATTTCTAATACAAACCAAACAGCAAATATTTCATTAGAAGTCAGAACTTTTTACGACAGTAGTCATTAGGTGTTTAATTAGATACTGACGAATAGATACACGATACATCATAAACAATCATGAAATTCAAAAGTATACTTGACGAATTTCTTTCTAAACCTCAAGACAATTGTTTATTCTTTTTTTGAACATACCTGATATTCCTAGTTAAATCCAAATTAAACTCGTCTCAGAAGGTATGATATTTTACTGAGAGTTGCAAATCAAGAAGTGATATATCACATCATGTTTAGTTTTTTCGGAAATTACAAACCCAGCTCCAGTTTGTTGTAAGACGCAAAGGGTCATATTCCCTAACTTATGCAATGTGGGCCCATGATGCTCCGTATAACTGCTAGGTATAATCAGTATTCCTTGAACCGCGTACCCGTTTTGAATCGTTGAGAGCCAATCCTGACCGTCGCCTGATTCACAACCAAACAACAGCTGGCGACCGGCCAGGATTCGCTGTCAACGATTCTAAACGGGTACGCGGTTCAAGGATGCCTGATGTCAATAATCCGGGTTTCAAATCAGTAGTTTTATTCCCCGGATGGTAGATTATAATAGTTCAGAAGATTCCTATCTCGTTCGATCACAGGACTTGACGTTATGGCTAAAAGTGGTTAATTATGCTCTGCTAGACTGGTGATTTTCCTACTCAAAATCCTAGATCTTTCGGAAATAAATCTCTTAGCAAGCTCACAAATTATTATTATTTTTCTCAAACTATTTCTATGCTTTATTATCTCAAAGATTTACAGCAATTATCTCGTGCCAAGGGATTAGCTTAACAATACTCCTTGAACACGGCCACGACTATTTCTACTTCTTAAAAATTGAACTGCACGCAGGCAGAAAACTAACGAATACTTTTTTACCCAGAAGAAAAACAAGAATATTCTCTGCTCACAGGCAGAGGCAACAACTACAAGAATAAAAGGCCAACGGCCAAAAGTTTACATTTTACAAGTAGAATAGGAATAGCTGGCATGCAATCCGACGAGACAACTTGCCGCCAAATTGCACCTTGCAATCCACCGAGTCAGCCTACTCCTTTGTTCACAAAAATACTTACGCTACTGCGTCATTTTCTGACACTCCCACTATTTAAATTTACAGCTGCATATGTCAATTTAAATACACGAACAGAAAATACATGAACTTAATATCGGTCGGGTTTTTAATCTTCCGTCCACATCTTGTACTAACTTCCGGTGAAAGTACTTCTCCGGCGTCTTCTTTTCTTCTTCTTCTGGTTTCTTGAGTGCTGACCGCGTCTCGCACTCCCACGAAGAGCTTTAGCGTCCACTACGTCAACCTCTGGCAATCCACTAGCTCCAGTAGCTTCCACTATGCCATCTTGCTCCCACGTAGACCACGGCATTTCAGCTTCATAACCTCCATCCGGTGATCTTTTCACTGTATCCGCGAAATGGGAAGTTACTGCTGCCTCCAGGTCTTCTCTTGTCTGAGTCTTGGCTTCATCTCCTATGCCAAGAGTTTCCAGACTTCCAAGGTCCTCTGCATTCACGCTACTTATCACCATAGAAGTAGCCACGTTAGCCACTGCTGTTCCAGCTGGCGGACTATCCTGTGGAACCGATCCACAAATCACCCATCCAAAGATCGTTTCCTGTGCAATGTAGAATCGATCGAAACGGTGAAATCCTCCAGTCAAGATCTGAGCGTATATGTCCATGCCCATTAATAACTGAATTTCTTCGGTGAAATCGGACTGGTCAGTCAGGTTAACACCCGTTCCTTTAAGCTGTTTCATCCATTTTCCTTGCGGGGGCTTCTCTATTCCTCGCACAATCTTTTCAGCACTGTTGAATGGGTATGTGCCACAAGCATTTCCATCCAGACTCCGCACCGTCACTTCATAACGTTCATGTGTCTTCGGCTTGGTTACCTTCCCTCCAAAAATCATATGCTCCATAACTTTGCTTGAGAGCCTTTCGAACCTCGCAGATTCCGCAAAAAGATGCTGTACGTAGCTCTCCGTTGACCCAGGATCAATGAAGACTCTAGTCCTCACAGGCCCAAACGCTGTATCTACTAGTCCCACGAATGACATCAGCCCTACATCTTTTCCACTTATGTTGGATAGTCCCGGTGTTGGTCGTCTTGCTTCACTTCCACCGCGTGTCTGCTGCTGTTGGTGCCCATCCCCAGGCCCTCCTGGGGGTACATACACCCATGATTGCTGCTGTTGGTGTCCATCCCCAAGGCCTCCTGGAGGTACATACACCTGTGCTTGTGGTGCTGGTACTGGAGGTAAGTGGTAGTGGGCAGCTGGAGGATATCCGTATCCCTGGACTCCCTGATTACCTGATGGTACCATCATCATCCTGCTTGCTTGAGGCTTGTCCTCAACGGCACGGCACAGGATGGCAAAATGATTGCCCTTACACATGGAGCACTCCACAGTAGTCTGGCAATCCGTTGACCCATGTCCCAGTTTCAAACAAGTAAAGCACGCTTGGACTTTCTTTACTTGCTCCATTCTGTCTTTAAGGCTCATTCCCTTCGCCTTTCGACATGCTTGAGACTTGTGGTTCGACTTATCACAAAATATGCACTGATTCGAGGTTTTTCCCTTCCCTCCCACATCACTGCTAAGCAGGGCACTAGCTGTGGGAACATCCGCTTTCTGATTTTCCTTGACAGTCTTCTTAGTCTCCGGGTCACCAGATAAGTCCATCCTCGCAAGTGTCCGATCCATTTTATTTTGAACCTCCGTTGTCAAAAACTTGATTATTGGTCCCAATTTTCTCTCGTGTGCAGCGTCTCGCTGCCAAGCTTCCAACAGATCGTTGGGGAATCAGGACTCCACCACTGGATACAGCACGACCTCGAACTTGTCACTGGTCACTCCTAGGGACTCCAAATACCTTATCTGGGAAACAACTTGTGTCACCCACTCAGTGATGTCCATCCTAGTTTTCTCCGAAGCGTTCCGGTATCCGAGCTGAAGCAAGTCCCTCATGTAAACGTTTATCAAAGCGTCTGGTCTTCCAAAAGTAGACTGTAACAGGTCCACAGCACTTCGGTAGTTCTGGCCCGAAACAGGAAACGCTTCTATGCACTTTCTTGCCTTAGATCCCGGAGTTATTGCCTGGAGGAGGTACTGAAATTTATCGGCGTCCGACAGGTTCTTCTTGGAATCTATTCCTTCAAATCCCGCCCAAAACTCTAGCCAATTTCTTATGTCCCCCGAAAACTCCGGAAGTTTCAATTTAGGCAACTTCACATCCGAATCCAGTGTGGTGGAGGTAGTAGTCGATGCTGCAGCTGCTGGTGTCAATAACGCCGACACTTTAGCACCCAACGCCAGTCTCTTCTTTCTAAAATCCAAGCTGACATCTTCCTCCGCCTGAAACAATGCGTCTTCATCCGCTGCCAGCAGTGCGTCGATGTACTTCGACTGGATTCCCTCGAAGCGGGTTATCTCCCCATCAACCACTTGAAGCTGCAACGTGACCGCCTCCTTGTCTATCGGATTCGCAGTAGTGAGGGCTTCCAACTGGATAAACTCCCTTTCCAGCTGCCTTTGTGCCCCTTGAGACCTCTTCTTTGCTGCATCCATCGCTGCTGCTTGCTTTCGGGTTTGTCCCATAAACTCCCAAAACGCACTAAAACTTAATCACTTTTCCGGTACGTCAATCCTGGCAGGTTCGCCACATGTCAATAATCCGGGTTTCAAATCAGTAGTTTTATTCCCCGGATGGTAGATTATAATAGTTCAGAAGATTCCTATCTCGTTTGATCACAGGACTTGACGTTATGGCTAAAAGTGGTTAATTATGCTCTGCTAGACTGGTGATTTTCCTACTCAAAATCCTAGATCTTTCGGAAATAAATCTCTTAGCAAGCTCACAAATTATTATTATTTTTCTCAAACTATTTCTATGCTTTATTATCTCAAAGATTTACAGCAATTATCTCGTGCCAAGGGATTAGCTTAACAATACTCCTTGAACACGGCCACGACTATTTCTACTTCTTAAAAATTGAACTGCACGCAGGCAGAAAACTAACGAATACTTTTTTACCCAGAAGAAAAACAAGAATATTCTCTGCTCACAGGCAGAGGCTACTACTACAAGAATAAAAGGCCAACGGCCAAAAGTTTACATTTTACAAGTAGAATAGGAATAGCTGGCATGCAATCCGACGAGACAACTTGCCGCCAAATTGCACCTTGCAATCCACCGAGTCAGCCTATTCCTTTGTTCACAAAAATACTTACGCTACTGCGTCATTTTCTGACACCTGACTATACCTAGCTGTAACACAGATACCATTCGATAGCTCTTGATAAGCTTATCAAAAGTGTTGCTAGGCCAACTCCGTTAAACGTGATCTATTGGCGCTTTTGGCTAAGTAAAATTCAGAGTTTTATATGCAAACCCTATGGTACAATTTTTGAGCGAAAATAGAAAACTCATAATACAGACAAGAATGCCTATAAATCAATAGGTTATGGCTTTCTGAACAATTATTATACATACACTTGAATCTTTTACTGGAGTTTTACATGTGATTCTTAAACTGGTAATAAGGCATTGATACATAAAACCTATAGGTGTTTGACCTGTTAGCATCAACTTGTCAGTGGTGCTCCTAAAATACTGTAACATTGAAGGAGATGTGTAAATATTGTTCAAAAAGCCATAATCTATCGATTTATACAGATTTATCGAGGGATTATATGCATTCCTATCCGCAATCTGTGTTTTTGTTTGCACTCAAAAGCTGTACGATAGGATTTGCAAGAAATACTCTGAACTCTGGGAATTTGGCCCCTTGGAATTTCCATTATTAGCTCGCTGCTTCAGGAGAGGAGACTTATAAGATGTAATGTGTCTGTCTGACTGTCTGTGTGTCCGTCTACTATGTTTTTTGTACTTATATATAGCAAAAATAGGCTCTAAACTAGCAAAACAATGCTTTAAACCAACATAAATTGGTTTCAAACCAGCCAAATTGGCTCTAAACCAGGATAAGTGGGCTTTAAACAAGCTAAAATGTTCTCTAACCTAGCTAAAATGGGCTTTGAGCCACGGTAAAACAGCTCAGAACTAGCCCAATCAACCTCCAAATCAGCATAATTGGGCTTTGAACCAGCTAAAATAGTGTTATGTATGGGGTAGTATTGTAGGCACGTTTACATTCTTTTAGATTTTGAGTAACACCACGGGCTTGTTGACACCTGAAAATTTTTTGCCTTGAATTTTCAAAACCTTTATATTGTTAGGAACTATAAGTGCCCAAAACACGGTGTACCAATTTTCAACCCCATATGTCGTTGTGAGCTGGCTAGGCAACGCCAAAATTTTCAGTGCTCGAAAATTGAAAATTCCCTACTATCTCAGATTAGAAGTAAAACTGGTCAATGATACTTTTTGCAATAGTTAGGTATCGTGGGACCCTTTATTCTAATTTATCCTGACATATTGATCGGTTATTGAATTTTTGCAAAAAATCATTTTTTCAAAAATATCGGGGATTTAAAAAAAAATATTTGAACTTATTTTTATTGAATGTTTTGTTTCACGGCAGATTTTAACAGATGCCCCTCTTGAGAAATGTTTGCTCTATAAAACTCTAGTACCTGCTTGCAAAAATATTGCGATTTGCAAATAGTATGACGAGAAACGTAAAAAAACAAGAATTTTTCACAAATTTCACCGACACTTAAAACCTCATAACTTCCGTTTTTATGATCAAATTTTATCATACATGCAGCTATATAAAAGCTTGACGTTCAGAATACTAGAATAATTAGCAAGTTGCACAATCCGAGTGGTTTTGATTCAATTGTAGTGAAGAATTCACAAAATTTAGTTGCAAGCAAAAATGGTACCAATGTTAAAAAACACGAAATAACTTGCCAAAATATGAGAAATTTGAAAATTCAAGGAATACCTGTTTTTTGTATTGCAATTACCTACAATTTGGTATCCTAATCACGTGGATACAACTTACCAGTGACGAGAAAACTCTCCTAAGATTTTTGAAATACGCCAAATTCGAAAATTTCAAAAATCAATTTGGTTGCAATATTTCGTCAAATATCTCTTTTCATAGGATTGTATTCACCAAATACGAGTAGAACTGAGTTATTTTGAAAGTTTTGACGGAAAAAGTCAAAAAATTTCAAAGCCCCAAAATTTTGGTATGACGTTTTATCAGTCGTTTATCAGTAAGACGTAAGACACAATCAGTTGTTTTATGAAATTCTTAGGTTTCATGTACTGTAGATATCAAAGTGAATAATTTTAAAAACAATAAGCTGTTTTTAAATTATAGTTTCTACACAAACTTTCAGAATTGCATAAAACGACTGATTGTGCATGCTTAAACAGGACATTTTATTGAATGGTCTGAGGGACAAAAGTAGCCAAGGTGACCACCCTGGTCTGTGGTCAGATATTGGAATTTAATGTGTCAAATAAATCCTAATGCACTAAGCTCGAGTGTATATTCTCAGATTTCTAATATGTTGCCAAAAAAAGATATTGCAATTTTTTACATTGATCAATACTTTATGACACTTCCGGTTTCAACTTTTGACCACATTTTCTCAACCAAATCGAAGTTTTACACGAAATTAGCTGCAATAGGTCAGCAATACCGCACTCTAGACAGACAGTATAAACTCAAAGATTTATGGATGGTTCTGAAAAATGGTCGCTGCTGAAACCTTCAAAAAGTGGAGAAAAAATTTGAAAATTTCGGAAAATTATTTTTTGCCAAAAAAATGCATGCACATTAACCTAATGTCTGTACGTGATTTAATTTCCCATTTACCCCTTAAGCTCCACCAAAAAACTCACAAACCTATAACTATCCAGTTTTGAGAAATTTAATTTTTCCCGTCGACACCGATAAAAAAGATTTTTCGTCACCACCGACGCCACAGCTACTTTGGAGGGCCGAAACTTTGCACGGGCTATTTTCTGTAGTTCTACTATCATTATGTAGTAAAAGTTTTGATATTCGAGAGAGTTCATTTTTTGGTGTCAACATCCGATAATAGTTACTCATAACTGCATGTATGATAAAGTCTGATCATAAAAACGGAAGTTATGAGGTTTTAAGTGTCGGTGAAATTTGTGAAAAATTCTTGTTTTTTTACGTTTCTCGTCATACTATTTGCAAATCGCAATATTTTTGCAAGCGGGTATTAGCTTTTGTAGAGCAAACATTTCTCAAGAGGGGCATCTGTTAAAATCTGCCGTGAAACAAAATATTCCATAAAAATAAGTTCAAATAATTTTTAAAAAATCCCCGACATTTCTGAAAAAATGATTTTTTGCAAAAATTTAAAAACCGATCAATATGTCAGGATAAATCAAGATAAAGCGTCCCACGATACCTAACTATTGCAAAAAGTATCATCGACCAGTTTTACTTCTAATCTGAGATATTAGGGAATTTTCAATTTTCGAGCACTGAAAATTTTGGCGTTGCCTAGCCTGCTCACAACGACATATGGAGCTGAAAATTGGTACACCGTGTTTTGGGCACTTATAGTTCCTAACAATATAAAAGTTTTGAAAATTGAAGCCAAAAAATTTTCAGGTGTCAACACGCCCGTGGTGTTACTCTTTAGCAGCGAGCGTTTTTATTTGCATACCACTGATGGGTTATTATTATTAATCAATTATAAATATTTAGATTGCAAGATTAGCCGCGCCGAAATTTTTCCTACCATGTTTTGTGTTTTTAACAGGTAATCATGGAGAAGCAGGTGATTCAAACAACAATTACCGCGGAAGAGCTGCCAAAGATAAGGCATTGCAATCGATTTACAAAAGTTTTAATTACAAAGGTAATCCATTCTTAAATATAATCCATCTTTACTTAATATGCATGAAATCAGCGGTTGCATAGAACACGACTAGTATACTTGACAGAATACCTGCATTCACCTAAACTTGAATATTTGTATTTAAGGCACCATTAAACAATATAATGCCGGTAATCTCAGAATTTTCTAAATAGTACATTGTTTGGTTCAACTTATTATATATATTGTTGAAGCTTGCAGGACATTTGAATTTTGGATTTTAGACTATCTAGTAGCATTGCGTGTTAGAGTTTTTTAGTGATTTAGTGTAAAATTTGCCTAGTTGCTGTATTCTACGCCAAATTCTAGACAAAAAATTACCAATTATATATCTTATAACCTTCCACACTTGGTAATTTCTGATTGGAAATTACTTCATTTTAAACGTGTAATTAGTATTAAAATTTTAAAAACCAGCATGTACTGATCTTTGCACGTTTATTCTTTTATACATACAACCACTCAAACGATAATTCTTGGTAGTCTACAAGAAATCTTTGTACGAAATCCTTGTGCAAATTACAAAATTCTAAAACAAACAAATACAAAATTACACCAGGACAACGCAATCAACATCTTTATTCATATCAAAAAAGGTCCACTGCAGGTCAATGTTTTTCTTTCAACTCTTGAAATTTTCTTCTACTTCGTCATTTAAATCACTGCAAGTAACATGTAGCAGCACATGTTGAATTTCCAAATTTTTTAATCCTTCGTACACATGTACAATTTCCCAAGTTCGTAACAAAGTTTATGCTTTTAATGATAGAAATATTTTGCCATACACAATAATGTGTATTCATTTTAATTAGTTTCTATTTTTTGATATAAAAGCTCAACCTTCCAATGACAATGTGAAGTCTGAATCAAGTTCTGCAGCAAAAAAGTTTAGAAAACCTGGACCCGCTCCCAAACCAGGGCGGCCGCTATTCTCCGTAGATCAACTGGGTAAGTTATTTTGTAATAAAGCACCAAACAATGAATTGGCTTTAACAAATAACGCAATCTTTGTTCATTGTTATGTTGGATTTTTTGAAATTCCAAACCGAAGTATACAAAAAACGACATGATTTGGCTTTAATTCATTGTTTATGTCATCGGTACTTTTTGAACGAGACCTACTCATTGTGTTTCTCTTTTTAAGCTTATCATTGACAAGTTGCATCGTAGAAATTACAAACAAAACACATTGTCTTTTTGGAAACCTTTAGACAGACAAGTCGTCCGCAGCTTTAATTACTTTATATTTAATTACGATATTTCAATTTTGACAACAAAAGATTCTTTAATTCATTAGGGGCACTCAATTGTAAGTCTTAATAAATTACCGCCATCTTAACAACGGTTTTAACGATGCCAAACGAATAAGATTACCAGCATTTGGCAGTACGAGTTGATGTTTGAAATTTTTCTAATGCTTATGTTTAGGTTTCATCCACTATATGTTTTTTTTATTTCTGGCTTTCGTGTATTTTAAAGTTAGTTTCTATTTTTCACCACATAGTTTACGTGTTTAGTCATAGGGAGATTCAGTAATATATTGTACACATATATGCATTGGTTTTAACTAGTTACGATTTTTTGATAAATCAGCTCAGCGTGCCAATGACAACGTGGGGTTTACATTGCATACTGCGACAAGGCAAGACAGAAGACCTGGACCTGATCCCGGAAGAGGCGAAGAGTCTATCTCGATAAATCAACTTGGTAAGATTTAAAATATTAAAGCACCAAAATAGTCAAAGGTAAACCATATAAACGCTTGCGGCAGATAAAATTAGGTAACAATATAAATGTACAGCACAACACCGTCTATAACACAAGAACACATATTATCTGGTTTACAGCCTACTTTTGCTAGTTATAGCTTTTCTAGCGTGTTGGAAGCCGTTTAGCTCGTTTAAACCACTGTTAGCTGATATAAAGTCCTTTAGCTGGTACAAAGCCATTTCGTTAAAATTTAGGTAATTTTTCTCCCAGCGGACATGCAGCACTAGCCATGGTAGAGTAAGGTGAAAAATGCCTTTTGATGCCAATATACCACTAGAATTCAGAATCCTTGCTACAATACTTTATTTTATGTACTAAAGAAAAATAACGTGACTAATCATGAACATAGATGAAGTCGGGATTTCAAAAGCATAGTCAACGATTGTGATTAACCGATCTCAAATTAACGTTAGAAAGCGATGGCTAAAATTAACGCCACTTTTAAGTTTGCAACTTTTTATCTGTGAATCTTAGCACCTGGATAATACCTTTTTTTCATGAAACAACGCTGCTTTTGCTATTTTTTATTTTTTCATGTTTTGACGCGGACTAAGTAATTAAACGTGCATAATTTAGTTATCATGATTACCTTTATAATCAACTATTTCCATATTTTATGGGTCCTATTTAAATTTTATTATTATTCATTTATTAGAGTTTCTTTGAAAATTGCATAATACACAGCAACATTACACGTTAATGCTACTGAAAATAGATTACAATAGGTAAAAAATGAAGAAATAAAGATAATGTTTGGGGGTAGAGGTTGCCAGTAGCCAGTCAAGGCGCTGAGCAGTAAAAAAGAAGAAGAGAAAATAATGGTTACAATTTTATAGCAATTAGCCTGACTTATAGTTATACAAAAATACAGGATTAAATCAATTACAATTTTTCAAAGTATTTTCCCTTAAAAGTTTAACAAGAGAAGGAATTGTAGATAGGCGGTAACGTTCAAAGCGACTAGCTGCCAACCTAAAATTATGTTTGTTTTTATTGTACCTGCTACTATAATCTGGTTTACGTACAATTTTATGTTTCAAGCCACTGAGAAAATCGGTCATTCTTTAATATTTTTTACCAAATCGTAGCATTAATTCCTCCCATCGTTTTGTTAGATCAGTCAGGCGCGTAGCCAGGGGGGGCACGGGGGGCACTTGCCCCCCCAGATCGAGGGAGAAAAGAAAAATCAATAAAACTAAACGAAAAATAAAATATTTTGAAAATTTTCGGTTATATATGGCGCATTTATATGGTTATTAAAACTTTTAATTGGAAACTGGTTATAAGTGCACTATTCCTGAAATATGTGTCCTTATTTTTAACAACATAGCTGTACGCAGTTACTTGAACAAAAATTATACATCTATATAATAAAACAATTATACAAAACTCTGCCAAAATGTAAAAGTTTGCAAAAAATTCGCCTTAAAACGTAACTTTTTGCTCAAATTTAGCCCATAAACGTTAATTCTGGAAAAAATTTTAATGCCTTCCTTTTAATGTAAGACTTTTTCATAATAGTAGCCGCCGCCAAGATCTCTCACACGCTTAATCATGGCTTTTTACTTCAGTATGTATTAAGTCCATTTTTTATAGTTAAGTATTTTTTTATCAAAAATCGCTCAGCTTCTAACGGAATTACGCACTAGGTTTCATGTTTTATTTCTGTGCCCCCTCCAGCTTCCCCGGCTTGCTACGCGTCTGAAGTCAGTTAAACCTAGCTGAATACAAGTCTCGATATAATCAGAGGTACTAATGTATTTACCGGTGATATTACCGAGGGCATTTTTCTACACTTATTAGCTTATTACTTTGTTCAACAGTTAAGTACTTACACCATAAAGTGCTACAGTATTCAAGTATACTTCTAAGATATGATATATACAAGCTGATTAATTGTGAACCAGTTTTCGAAGAAATTAAGAGAAGAGTCAATATGATTATTCCAGTTGCTAGTGTTATTTATTATAACGCTTAATAGCTTACTACACTTGACGTGACAAATTTCGGACCCATTAAGGCAGACCTTAGTTTTTCCAAGTTTTTTCTTCTTTTACACTTTATACCCTCAGGGAGATTAACCTTTGACCCCTGATGTGAGAGTATATATAATGATTTACTCATAATTTATTTCGCAAGTTATTAAATTTCTAAATGCACAATAAAAATTTACAAAAATGAGTTCAGACGCATGAAAATGAATTCTCGTTTCGTTCATCTGGTCCTATGCTCTGCAGCAGAAAAGCGTTTTTTATACTTTTTAAAAAAGACAGACAGATTCTATCAAGACTTGTTAGCTATTCCACTTTCTGTCGTGAATTTAAAGCCTCTTATTTAACCCTAGAGAGATTTAATTTTAGAATACACATGGTAATTCCAATAAAATCCCAATTAGCTTGTCTCATTGTCAGTTGAATTCCAATTAAAACCTAAAACCTTCCTGGTTAATCCCAATAGAAGTCAACCTGTCACAGTTAACCCATCTCAATATAATTCCAACTTTTATTTTTTAACCAGTTTGTATCCCAATTAAAAATTATATAATTTCATCTGAATTGCTGTGCATATTACACTAAATTTCTTTGCACAATTCATAAATGCTTGGTGAAACTAAACATTCTCTCTTGGGCAAATCAGAAGTAAACTCCAGCGCAATCTTATTAATGTTTCAAATATCTTGCAAATTATTACACATGACCATTTTACTACCAAAATACAAATCATTTAGGCTTCATCCACTAATGACGTCACTTAAAAATCGCCATTTTTCAGACCACTGACTGACCCTTGTCATTATGCTGTCACTTTTTAAATTTACCACTGACCCACCATGTCATGTCACCTAAGCTTTCCATATAAGAATATTCGAATTTAGTATGACATTTAATTTGGTTTTCAGAATTTGGAGAAATCTCGTAGCAACTATATTAATCTTTATTGCACTAAATCTCTGTGTTACTAAAAATCAGTGTCATTTTTGGAAAGCCGAGTGTACATTTTGAAGGTTTACTAGAGAATCTCATCAAACATAAAAATCAATTTGATCAAGATCTTGATTATTTATGGTGGTATATAAAACTAAGACTAGTCACGTTTTAATTCTAAAATTAGAAAATTGCTAGAGTGCAAAAACTGCTAAAAGGTCAAATTGACTTGCTATTAGCTTTAGTATCTCACGTCCTACTTAAAGACTTCGAAATTGACGGTTGCAAAAAGATTGTTCTAGGAACAATGTACTGAGGTATAAAATTAATTACAAAAAGCAAAACACATCAATAAAATTTGTGAATAATGTGTTATTCCTTAGAGAAATTCAATAGCAGATGTTTTAGTTTTTGTGGTACAGAAGTGACGTCATTTCTGCCTCTTACCACCCACCCACCCTGTCACTTCTCGTCACTTTCACTGGCTGACCACCGACTGACCCTAAAAAGTGACGTCATTAGTGGATGATCCCTTATGCTCATAGTGCAAGCAAAATGTATTCGAAATATTTACCTACTATTTATTAGCTCACTGCTTTCCAGAGGAGCTATTTAAGCAGTTGTGTGTCCGTCTGTCTGTCTGTCCGTCGGCCTACTTTACTTTTAGGGTCTATACCAGGCTATTTGGGGTTGGCCCAACTGGTGCCATTATTATTTATTATATGGGATTTAAACCAAGTTTACTGGCTCCAGATCTTTTTTCTTATAAATTCAGTTGTTGTATTATATTTTTACGATATTTACGTTTGTAGCAGCGAGCATTTTTATGGTTTACCATTGACTGTTTTTCCATGTAGCGTGCATTTCATTGCCGATTCAAAACTTTCAAGTCGACACAGACCGGAAAACTATTGTTTTATTATGACTTGTTTTGTTTCAGGTAAAAGTATGGACCCGGAAACCATCTATTCGATATCTGAAGCTTTAAAGCCGCACCTTAAGAAGTTAACAGGGCCCCTGCAGAAAACATTAAGGAAACTGAACGCCATTGAAATTAACAATAAGGTTCCTAAAGCAATACAGAAGGTCGTTGAAATGACAAATAAGGCTTCTGAAGAGTTTAACGAGGAATTAGAAGTGATCAAACATACTCCTGAGTGGGTCAACATAACCCATTTAATGACGAGTAAAGCCTCTGAAGTGATCAAAAAGATATCCGAAGTGCTCCATGAGGCCTCTGAAGTAATTAATGAGGCTTCCAAAGCTGCCAATCCTGCTACTGAAGCCATTCATATTAATACTGATCCTACAGCTAACACACCTTCTCTTGTAACAGTCAATCCTACTCCTACAGCAGTCAATCCTACTCCTACAGCAGTCAATCCTACTCCTACAGCAGTCAATCCTACTCCTACAGCAGTCAATCCTACTCCTACAGCAGTCAATCCTACTCCTACAGCAGTCAATCCTACTCCTACAGCAGTCAATCCTACTCCTACAGCCGTCAATCCTACTCCTACAGCCATCAACCCTGCTGCTACTGAAGCCAGCCTTCAAATTTCTAGCGCAGCATACAGGGCTTCAAACGTATTGACTCAAACACCATTAGATGTCCAAGATTGGATTCAAACCGCAGCTCCTAATAAAGGTAGAATAACACGTGTACTAATATGAGTATTGCATTTTCCTTATATATATTCATTTTGATCGCAGAAAGGGTTTCACAGCCAGTCTACTTATGAATCAAAAGTTTTGTTTTGCATCCTATGACAAAATGCCGGAAAGAATTTTCTAAAAATTAAATGCTTAGTATTATGTGATAGAACTTTACATCACTGCATGACAATGCGGGTTGTTTGCAGATAGAAAGTTTAAAGAAAAACAAGTCCATTGCATTCCATATAGAATACTTACGGCTAAGGATACATGTAACTGCTAGAGTATGTATCAACTATGCTAACTATGAATGCTATGCTTAAAGCAATTAGGTTACTGCACTGGTCAAATGAATGACCAGCACTTATATTATGAGTGCAATGGAATGTGATGACACATTCCATTTGTCCAATTCATTTTAGACAAACGCTATGTCAGTGCATTTTATTCCATTGAGAAAAACTTATGACTATGATAATATGACATGATATGATGATCAAAGTTTGCTTTAAATACTAACAATATTTAATATTATAAAAATTGAAAATCCCAAAACTTCTACTCCTGTTTTAGAGCCCGTTTACCCTGTGCTAGAGTCCGTTTAGCCTGGTTTGGAGCCCACTTATCCTATTTGGGCGCCTATCTACGACTATCTATGTGGTGGTTCACATGCACCACAGAAGCCATTCACCATGTTGTTCTATCTAAGTTTTTCAAATCTCTGCTTATAGCAAAGCTTATCTCTGCAAATATTGAAGACGTTTTTTTCAAAATTGTTAAAGGAAAAAACGAGTGAACGAGCAATTATGAGTTCTACGTTTCGGTGCCTATTCAACGACCCTCATCAGGACATGAAAGCATACTACAGAAAACGTAAAGGGTGGACGATAATTAAAGTCAGTCTTACGCATGCTTTATTATGACAACATAATGAAACGTCTGTCTAAAATACACTTTTTTGACAAGCAATAAATTGACTACAAGATGGCACTTGTAGGTTTGTCATTTCCGGTTTCCTGCATCATGAATTTGCTGGATGACAATTGGATTTTACCCTTGCCGGCTTCTTGTGGAGTAAGCACAATGACTATGTAGTAGTGCACGTTTTATTTGTTATTTTCTCGTCTACCAAATGCTGGATGTCAATGTCTCAAAATTTTACTTGCAACTCTGCATGGCGGAGAACTATTTGAACTGGTATTTTATAATTCCAACCCAGCACTTTCAACTTTATTTAGCTTACTGCATTTCACGGGTTCAGTTTGCATTTACTGCAAAGTGCGCTAATGGTAGTTCAAAACCTGCTAACGGTTATAAAAATAACAATTGACCGTTTTTTGTCAAATATGGTAATTCACCATGATGAAATATTATTTACCTAACAGAATTTTCTTGGCGGAAAAGACTGCTTTCAAATAGACTTTTTTCAACGGCTACTAAAACCACATAAGTCCAATGCTACTATTAACTCATCACTACATACACATCGAATAAATGGGCTTTCTAATAGTGCTAGTAGATCACTCATGTATTTAGTTGGTGTCAATATACTACAGTTATATTTTACTAACTTTTATTATGGTCCACCCTTTAACTGGACTAGAAATTATAGGAATTATTCTAGCTTGAATAATTCAAAGAAAAGATATCCCAATAGTTAGGCAACCAGTCATGACCTTCTTTTGGAAGACTTTGTCTGGGCAGTTTCGGTGCTTAAAATTGGAAAACATAGTTTTCAGGATATTATCAAAAGTACTTACATCTGAACATATTTATATGCTCTCATTATTATTGACTCGATATTTTAAATAGCCCTTCTGCAGCAGCGGCTAATACTAAATGCTACATAGGATTGTTTTGTAAAGTCTTTAAAGGAGTACAGTCAATTATAAACAAAAACCTAATAAACAAGGCATTATTTTACAGAAGTAGGCTACTTCAAGTATCGACAGTTTAAGATATATCAAGTATAAGAACAAAAACATTCAAAAATAAAAAACATATTTTTATAGGTTATAATATTAAACCGGAGAAGGGTGTGTCGGGAAATGCTCAAAGAGAAACCAAAGCACATATAGAATTACCAGGAAACATTATCCAACCTTTACTCGTGAGTTCCGAAGAAGTAACTGCCATAACCAATTTTTTGAACAAACTTAACGAAACTGAAGCAGCGGACGGCGCTGAAACACAGGACTTCCATCCTGTAATCGAAGATTCCATCATTGCACACGAAACATTGGATGGACCAAAAGATCGTCCCATAGAAAATACGACCGTGTCCTCAAAATTACAAAAGCGAGAGGTTGCGGACGCCTTAGGTACACATCAAAACAAACGGAGCACGACTCCAACAGAAGGTACACTACTTCGTTACTACTACTATGTCAATTTTTTGGTGCGTTGAAAGCCAATTCAATGTGGTAGTGGTAATATGTACAAATAAAATCTTTTTAACCAGCAGCGGTGAAAACCGTCGGACTCTCACATAAGGGTACAATGCTTACTATATTGTCAATCTGGATCGCTTTTTGGATATTCTCGTTGTAAAGTGTGTAAAATGAATGCTAATCAATAACTAATCCAAGCCTATGAGTTTCCACACAAAGCACATAAAGGTTGATTTTTGGTTATCTATTTTGAATTTTGAAGTTGTTTAGCAATGGGGTTCAAAAGTTTCAAAACAATGTTTACACTACAGCATCACTTTAAAATTTACAAAGTTTAGTAGACACGAACTTGCCGTTCCTAGATTTTTCGAATACATACAGAAATTTAGCTTTTATATGCTAATCAGGTTCGCCGGAACTCAATGGCTTGCGTTACCCCAACGTCCATTCACACTATACAACACAGCAAGTCCTTAAAAGTGTTTACTTCTGTAAGCTAATGGAACATTAACGCAACCCTACATGTTATTTTACAAACGTCCTACTGGTTTATGTTCTTATGATGTCCTTGTTACATAGCTGAGTATAGTGTACTTAACGTAGTATTAACATACAGCATGTGTTGAGCTAGGCGTGAGCATCACTTCCACAGTCATCATATATCATATTGTATAGTAGATTATAACATATTATTATTACTTTTAAATACCAAACTTTGCTCAGAAACTACAAACATTTACATTAGGAAAACAAATTATACAATGCGTTAAACCCAGTTATTAGCTTGGTTTTTAGGACACTCGTTTTGCTTTAGAAAAATCGTTTTAATCATTTTTCGTGTTTTAGACTCATCAAATAACTATGTACGAATTGAGGACCAGATGAATACCGACAGAGGCGTGGCCATGAATGCAAGCAGAAAATCCGAAGAAAGAAAACGGTCATGGCCTGATGACGAAATGCCGGATTTGGAAACGGATATAAAGTCGAGTGAAGAAAGTAGCGCTAAGAAACCAAAACTAGACATTTCAGAGGGTAAGACCAACCAGAATTTTTGTATGTGAAGGATTGTGTTTATTGATATTTTGTTTTGTTTTGTTTAAGTCTTTTTATTTATGCACGTGTATGTTCAAGTTACATAATATATGTAATCTCTAGGTGACAAATATGACATGCAGGCAACCTAACATATTTGTAAGGCCTAGGTTACAGATGTAGCATTCAGAGCTCAACATTGGAAATTTCTAACCTTTTGCTAGCACTTATATGAGCCATGCACCATTACATTATTTTAACGCAAAGGTCACTCTTGCGTAAGGTATACTCTGCATTAAAAAGGTAGAAATTCTTTGACTTGAAAAGCAAAATGCTCAAACTGTTTATGATCCAAACCAAAATAATATTTTTGGAACTTTTTTGAAATTTAAAATGTGGATATAAAAGTTGCAAGGTATTTAAAGACAGTATAACTATAACAGGAATGAAATTTTTATCTTGCAAACTAACAAAGATACTTATTGATGGATTGAAACCTAAATCTATTGACCTAATAGTTATTAGAGAATTGCACACTTAATTGCATTGCAATCCAGGAAATATAGTAATCAATAACCATAAATAATGCATGCATGCATAGAAAAATATATTGCATAATGATATATATAATACATAATATAATGTATAAATATGCATAATTACCCACAATTATTAGAAGTATGCGTCATGTCCCTTCATTAACCATGAATTATATTTATAACTTTAAACTTGTAAGCTGGCAACATTACATATTTATAACATTTGCATTCCATATATGTAAGGTATGAATTGTTTTATTTTTCTGACACGTGCAACGGCAGTTTTTCGGAATGTAAATTTTTTTCTAAAATTAGGTATAAGTTTTTGACATAATGGGCATTTTTGTGTTTTTTATGATATACCGTTATAAAGTTATGAAATTTTTAATACAAAATATTTAATATAATTAATATCTCTAAAAAGCCATGGTGAAACATTAAGTTACCATCGTCAAAAATTTTAATTTTTAATCTTCTTGATTTAAAAAATATAAAAACCTTGTTAAAGTTAGTCACGGTTTGTTAATCAATTATTTGAGAAATTTTAAATATCTGCATTACATATTTGTAACCCGGGGCTAACATATTTGTAATGTTCTACACTGTTAATGTGAATTTTGAAAGATTACAAATATGTAACTTGGAAATATACTAAACTGTTTGAAGATAGACAAAACAAAAAATAATCGCAATCGAAATTGTAAACATCCAATATAAAAGGTATAGATGTAATCGAAGAAGTGAAGACATACTTCGATGTGCGTTTTCAAGCCAGTTGAGATTGCAAGAAAATCCTTGGTCAGATTAGACAAGTTACTCGGTATATAGGGCAGCTCACCGTCAATGTCAGTGTCAGTCGTTATACGTGTTTGGAATAAAGATTGTAAAAAGTTACTAAGTTGTGCCGTTATTTAAGTAATAGTAGCATTTAGTGAACATAACTGAGCTTACAACAATATCATTCATTACATCATCATCATCATATTAATACATATTGCATAATGCACACTGGCGCAACTTACTTACTAAGCTTAGCAATATCTTAACTCCCCCATCTTTCACGTATGGGTCCTCAGCATTTGCAAGATTTGAAACTACATATTATAAGAAAACCAAAATAATAATAAAAATGTCACATAAAATGAATAAAAGTGGACACAGCCAGAAAGGTAAATATAATATATACAATTGCACCAGAACCATAAATCATAATCACAAATGAATATGAGGAATAGGAAATTAGTACCACTTTGTTTTTGTTTCATTGAAATAAATACATAATGCAGAATAAAATAGAATAGAAATGAAATAATAGAAATATTAGAAACGAGTTCACTTATCATTGGCTCATGTATAAAAATACAGCTTAGCAATATTCTAACTGTACTTTGACCTGTGTGTTTCGTAGTGTTATATAAAACCCCAAAACATATATAATATGATTTTATTAATCCCAAACGGGGAAAAATATTTACCGGATTCAAATAAATATACCTGACATGTGGATTGTAATATACGCACTAAAAGTACGGTATTGAAAAAAACGCAAAATGTCCAACAAATGAATCATGAATTTTTCATGAAAATTTTTCTAAGTTTTCTGCGAGGGAAATTTTAGCAATTTGAGGGGATATCCCTGCTGTTTGAATGCAAAAAATCTAGCTGCTGCCTAAAGATCTAGCTTTCCCGGCAAACTAATTCGTGATATGGGAAAAGTCAGTTTCTCTAGGAGCCCACTAATATTTTTCCTTTATAAACTGAATGTCAAATTTGAACATGTAAATATTTAAACCCACTAATCAAATAAAACTGGAGCAAAGGTGGATACCTGTGTCAGAGAGCAAATTGGTGGTAACAATATAAGCATTCCAATTTTTATTTTCCAAATCGGTTGTACATTTTACTTTTTCTAAAGCTTGGTGCTACGTCATCAGTCATTCACACTTGGTAATTAAACTTAAATGTCCATATTATATGACATCGTCAGGTAGCTTGCAGTTAAAAATTTCATTTATCCAGTAAAACAAACTACTATATGAATATAACAATAGTAAGATAAAACGATAAAAGTTGCAAAAATTTGAAATCGTCAAAAGTTACATGATACTGAAATATTTTTGTTAAGTGAAAAACATGTAGCAGTAAATAAAATAAACTACAAACCTGTTAGTTTAGGAATGACGCAAAAATGTTTAAATGAAACCCTCGAAGATATTCTTCGCTTGACTACCAACGTAAAGGTAGCTTGCTATTATTGTACTTTTCTGAAACGGTTTCCGTGCATTGAGGAAATTAGTATAAACAAACAGAAAACAGCAGTAGTTCCTTTATGTTAGTTTATAGACAAGTACACTGAATTAACCTGTTACCTGCCATTCATTTGCGAAGGTAACTTGTCAATAAATTGCTGTATTGATTACAATTACATCTACTTATTTTTCAGAACAAGTTATAATTTAGCATTGTTGCATTCTTCTTCCGAAAGCCTGATTTTTCATTTAAAAAAAGTAACTATGTTTTTGTGAAAAGGTATAACAAAAAATTATGTCATTAAATGAATGACAAATGAATCTGAATTTGCATTGCTGGAGCAAGCTTTTAAGCTACCAGCACGTCATTCAGTGAAATAGTTTGAGAATACATTTTGCTTATAACTGCTCATTATCAAATTACTAAGATCCGTATTTCTGGTTAAGAAAATATGAACAAGCTCTTATAATAAATGGATAGAGTAAAGAATTTAGAGTACTGTAGAAACAACAAACAACATTATTCAAACAATCACAATTATTAGCTCGCTGCTTCTGAAAGAGAGCTTATTAAGATATCGGTGTCCGTGTGTCTGTGTGTACAAAATATCTTTAAACCTGGCTGAATCGTCTAATAACCAGGCTAAATGGAATCTGAAGCAGGCTAATAGGGCTTCAACGGGATAAATGGGTTGTAAACTAGGCTCAATGGGCTTTGAGTAAGTCCACGTGATGGGTTCCACCAAAAAAATTTTTGTTTCTGATCTTAAATGTTTTTACACATTTCAAACATACATATGCTCGGAATTAATCACACAAAATATTGGAGTCTCAGATTGCCCCAGTAGCGAATGGCAAGCTTATAAATTTTTAGCATTAAGAACCTAATTGTCTCACAGTAACTCAATACTGGCAAATGTTTTCGGACTGAAACTTTTTTGGTGAATTTGGCATCCAATTATGATTCATTCGTGAAAATATTATTAATGGAGCAGCTCTGTATATTTTTCTATAAAAGGTAATCTTTTAAAACACCGAAATTTTCAGAATTTTTTTAACAAATGGGTCTGTAACTCGCATGTTTTAGATTTTTTGGGAACGCAAAAACAACATCCATCTACAACTTTTAATGCGCTATTTGATGCACAAACTTGTTTTTAAACGTATTTCGTATCTGGGGAGTTATGCATATAAATCGGAATCAATATCTTCAGTCATGCAGGAGTTGATGAATTTAAAGTTGTATAACTTTTGTTTTAGAAGCTTTTCTGGGATTTAGAATCAATCAAAGTCTTTAAGTGCAATTTAGAATGTCCAGATCCTGTTCTACTAATCCCAATCACAAATAGCTTTCGCCTATCTCAAGTGCACATACACCAGACAAATTGTTAACTAATGAACATTTTTTAAAAGTGTCCCGAAGACGGAAAAATTGCCATATCTTTTTTTGTACGCAAAATATCAAAAATCTGAGAAACCTTATTTTTTCAAATTTAATGGTGATTATTTTGACATATCACTTTTAAAAAACGCACACTTGGTTGACGAACTATAACCCCAGACGTTAGGCGTACTCAGCTGATGTTCAAAATTTGGAAAATTTTCAACTCAGGTTTTTTTGAGTCTTTAGTATCAGAAAACAAATAAGTATGGGCTGTGTTGTTGTTAGTAAACAACATGGAACATGCCACTGAAAAAAAGTGAAAAAATATACTTAAGTATATTTGATTTCTTAATTGCTACCGTATTTTTTATATAGGTTACCTTAGCTGCAGTTAAATATATTTGGGTGCATATAGCATATATAGGTAATCATATATTCTGTTGGTATATACCAGATATAGTGGTAGTTCTTCTTTGTCCCGGTTGCTTCCTCGGGAACCCAAATTTCAGCATTTGCTGCCAGGACCGAACAGGGCAGTACGACCATTTAAAAGCGAAACAAATGTATAGTTTTCATCGAACAACCTCTTAAATTAATCAAAATTTTAAATCGGAACGCATTTGTAGGGTCATAGCTTTCGTGCAGCCAATGCTGCCACTTATACCGCCCTTGGTAGTTATATAAATTGACGTAATTTAAAGTAAAAGTTTTAAATGCATATATTGACATAATGAAGAATCTTACCGTTGTAGGGAACAAAATGGAAACACCAGCAGTTCTACATCACGACAATTATGATTATGATGATCCTAGTAGTGATGATGATTATGACAAACGTGACTTGAACGTGTGGCAAACCAAAGCTCTACCTGGGAACCAAAGTCAGTATAACAACGTAGAAGTGTCAGCGGAGAACGGATTTTACAGTAAGTTATACACTATTTCTTCAAATTAATTTAAAACAATCAACAGTTATACCCACGATATTATCCCCGAATCATTATATCACGAAATTGTTTAATCCCAGTAAACGTACTAAACGAGATTTTTATTGCAATATATGCAGTAATCTTTTTACTACGACTTTGGGACGGGGTTCCGACTATGCTTAGTCCTCCAAACTGGTAACTCCAAGCTGGTATTCTAGTCATCAGAGGGAGAACATCACATGAGTAATGAGATGGGTTACATGTAATTTTAATTTGGTGTGTACTGTAATGGTTTAGATTTTAACTGGTATTTCGAAATCATCCTACTTTGCCCTAGAAACTTGGAACAGGCTATACCCTGCAACTTTCAAAATAATGCAAAAGTTTACTTTAGTGTTTCGAAATATGTGTAAACTCCGCAGGGTTTTCGTAGATAGTTTCTTACTTTGAACTTACATTATCTAAAACAATTACTCTAGTCATGATTTAGTTTAAAACAATCATAAATGCCGAAAAGTCTTAGATTAAATCGCTTACACGCTAAGTCCATACACTGAACTCCTTCTCGCATAGCCTTACACTATAGTTCCATCAGTTGTAGCCATTCAGTTACACAAAAAATCGTGCATCCAAGTCGATTGCCCTACGTATTGTGTAGGTGATAATAAGCTGTCCGATCAATTTGAACGCACGGGATTTTTGAGCTCAAATACTTGTTATTTCTCCTTAAGTTTTTTAGGAGGCTTCCCAGCCTTATGGTTAAGGCGCTGACTTTTTGCATCGGAGGGCGCGAGTTCAAATTCATGCCAATTAGGTTACTTTTTGCAATTTTTTTTTTGCTTACAGATTACAGACACGTGGGTGTGCAAGATATGGATACTACGTGTATTTTAATAATAAAATATAATAGCAAATAAAATATAAATAAAACTAGTGCCGCGGTGCGGTTATAACAAACGTGTACCGGTTACACGGCCAGTACCCTATCGATTTATGCCGTATAAACCAATGCTACGTTTTTTCGGATGCTATATAACATGCTAAAATTTTGTGATTTGTAATCCCATGCTAAAATTTAGTGGTGCTTAATACCGTGCTAAGTTTAAGTGAATCTTAATCCCATGATAAGTTCTGATGATGGGTGGTGCTTAATCTCGCACATCGTTGTTATGATGCTTAATCCCATGATAAGTCGATGTAATGCTTAATCCCATGATAAGACGATGTAATGCTTAATCCCATGATAAGTCGATGTAATGCTTAATCCCATGATAAGTCGATGTAATGCTTAATCCCATGATAAGTCGATGTAATGCTTAATCCCATGATAAGTCGATGTAATGCTTAATCGCACGATAAGTAGACGCAATGCTTAATCATACATTAAGAATTTGTGATGAGATTTAAACGGTTTGAATTAGTTTAATTACAAATTTTTGACTTGCTTTATAATTCAATTTCTATAAGAGATATATTACAATAGAATGGGCCGAAGCTTAGTGGAAATAAGATAAAAGGGCATGTAGACAAGCGGAGATGAGGAGGAAACTGAAATAAAAAAATATCCCAATGCTTAATCCTAATGTTGATGTGATTTAGTATTGAATTTAAGTATAATGCTTAATCCTATATAAATCAATGGGATTAAGCATTAAACACAAACATAAAATTTGCCTAATGCTTAATCCTAATGATGTATGTAGGATTAAGTATAGAAAAACACTTACCGAGTATAATGAGCTTTATACTAGTTAAAGTCCGACAAATTGCAGAAAAGACAAAGTGGGACGAGAGGGAAACTGAAACAAACAATATTCCAATGCTTTATCCCAAAGTTGATGTGATTAAGTAATGAATTGAAGTATAATGCTTAATCCAATATAAATCAATGGATTAAGCATTAAACACAAACGTAAAAGTTTGCCTAATGCTTAATCCTATTGATTTATGTAGGATTAAGTATGGAATAAAACTTACCAAAATATAAGGAGCTCCATCGCAGTTAGAAACAGACAAAGCGGGACGATGGGGAAACTGAAACAAACAATATACCAATACTTAATCCTAACGTTGATGTGATTAAGTATTAAATTTAAGTATAATGCTTAATCCCATATAAATCAATGGATTAAGCATTGAACACAAACGTAGAAGTTTGCCTAATGCTTAATCCTATTGATTTATGTAGGATTAAGTATGGAATAAAACTTACCAAAATATAAAGAGCTCCATCGCAGTTAGAATCAGACGAATTGTAGAACAGACAAAGTGTGACGAGGGGGAAACTGAAACAAACAATATTCCAATGCTTAATCCTAACGTTGATGTGATTAAGTATTGAATTTGTGTATAATGCTTAATCTTATATAAATCAATGGGATTAAGCATTAAGCACAAACGTAAAAGTTGGCCTAATGCTTAATCCTATTGATTTATGTAGGATTAAGTATGGAATATAACTTACCAAGATATAAAGAGCTCCATCGCAGTTAGAATCCGACGAATTGCAGAACAGACAAAGAGGGACGAAGGGGAAACTGAAACAAACAATATACCGATGCCTAATCCAAATGATGATGTGATTAAGTATTGAATTTGTGTATAATGCTTAATCCAATATAAATCAATAGGATTAAGCATTAAACCCGAACGTAAAGTTGGCTTAATGCTTAATCCAATTGATTTACTAAAGAATAAATTACTTACCAAGTTAACATGCCCAATTGAATAAAATTGAAAACAATATTTACAATTCAAACCGTTCATATAGGGATCTTTTGCACACTGATATGCATACATAGTTTTCTATTTTTACAGCTGTATTTCTGAATGCATGCTTAACCCTATAAACCCAAGTATCTTATACTTATCTTACATATTTATGCTTATCATTGTACTTGTTTTACATGCATGCTTAGCAAAAATGTATGAACAAATCAATCAACCAATATACAAATCAACTATAGCGATTCTTCGAGCTCAGTAGCATCCAACATTTCAACGTCGTCATCAGGAAGATCAATCGTAATAACATCCTCACCTCTACTGAGTGACACATTATTTAATCCTTGACTTAAGTTTTGCACTTCTTTTGATTCTGTTGTAAAAGACACGTCATGTAGGAGTGCTACAAAGTGGTTTGGTTTAGCATTATCTTTCGATATTCTTACAAACCCAATGATCAAAGGATCCTGTTCAAGTTCGAGTGGATTATAATTCTGAGTTTCGACTCTACTATTACAATCTAATCCAGTTATAACAACTATGGGACGTCTCAATGTATATGAAGTGCCCATGATAATTTCCAAATCCGCCCATTGATTATAAGACAGGGTTTTAAGAATCACGTTTGGTGCTGAAGAAGCCAACGCAGAAAACATGGAGTCAAAAATGTCAAACTCGTTGGTTATTGCAAATGCTATCAATAATTTTATTGAGTTTGTAAGTGAGCAATTGCCGATTAGATTCATTGAGACTGAATGGTAGAAGCACCTTCCATCACCAGCTATGTTTACTGGCAGGTATTCTTTACCATCGCGAAAGAAAGGACGAACGTTTTCCGCCAGTTGTTGAATAGCATATGTGCCAATATTTAAACCTGAAATGAGATTAGAAAACATTTCAAACTCATGCCTAAATTGACACGCATACTTCCGAAAGCATACTAAAGTAGATTGTACTCTCTCATCCCATTTTTTAATGAGTTCTTCAGAAACGGTCCTTCCAGCTTCAGCCCAAAGAATGGGATCGGACACGTTCCAAATTTTTAACGCCTCATTCAGCTGTTCAAGCAACTCGTTCATAAATTTCACTCCAAATCTAATTTGATTGTGGGTGACTGAACTTCTGTTGCAAGCGTTCATGAAATCTTCTGCCAACTTATATATGCGCTGACTAAGTCTTGGAGTCTGATCTGCTAAATCTACCTCGCTTTTAGCTCGGATTAAATTATTAGCCTTTTGCTTGGTTGCCTGAACCAAATTGCTAACAGACTCTGATATACCCTTATTTAATTTTCTGGGAGGTTTAAATGGAGCGAACTTTTTTTCTGTGACCTTTGGCTCTAAATCAGGTAGAAAAGGGAAACCCTGCAGTTGTGTAGAATTTTGGTCTTCAATTGGAAGCAAGGGAAAATCTCCACATCGCCTTGGTTTCCTCATAATTGCAATTTCATCAACTTGTGTCATCCACTCCAACAGGTTTTTATAATACTCTTTTAAATATACTTTTTCAAAGTGGGTGTTCAATAGATATAACCGTGACAATTCTTTTGGGCGACTGAGAGCTACAAACGCTTGCCCGCTTTCCCAAAAAGATCGATCTAGATCAACATAGTATTTTCCCGTCACTGTAGTGCCTTGTACAGCATGAACAGTGGTGGCATAACCAAGAATTAGTGGGTATTGGTATCGATAATACAAATTGGCTCCCAATTTAAATGGTTGCCTTACCTTTGTTAGAGGCACTTGCTTTGACTCGTCAATCAAATCTTGTAGAATGACCGTTTTGACTTCCCGTACGTTTTTGTACATTCATTTAGCAGATCAAACAGGTCTGAATTCAGCATCGAAAACTCGTCACATATGATAACATCTGTTTCTTCTACAATTTTGGCTGATATTGTACCAGGTTGCAAATATTTGTTTCCATATATGTCAACCTTTAGATAGTAGTGCACTGTTGTGCCAGAAATCAAATGCGCTGCACTTCCTGTCGTTGCAAGTAAAATGCATACCATCTTCTTCTCAATGAAGTATGAATAAAGTGCTCTGGTAATGTACGACTTTCCAACACCAGCACCACCTGATATTATAGCCAAAATTTGCTCGTCATTTTTAATCTTTCGATCAACCCACTCCATAACATTTTTTTAGAGTCAGTCATTGAGCTTAAGTAAGATTCATACGGCTCATATTTCACCCGCATTTCGACCATTTTTGCGAGCTCTTCTCCGAATTCGTTTTCAGTTTCATTTGTCTCACTTTCTAAAACTGGCATACTTTCAACCCAAGGTAGTATGATTGAATCGACAAAATTTTTTGTAACAAATGATTGATCGACAAACATTGTAGCCAGTTCAATAACACGCTCAACGGAAAAACCTCGTTGTACTGCCCCCAGCAAAGCTGACTTTGCTGTTTCTTCTGAGTCCACTAACCCACGAAGACAACACTCTTCTACAAAGGGTTTGGATTGGTTTTCGTCACTAAACGGAAAACCGTTCACGTCAAGTTCGTCCTCCATGATGGGCACATTCATCAAAAGACGCTGCTCATAATATTTTTCGGACTCGGTACCAATTGGCATTAGAAATCGCCATCTAGGAACAGCAGCTTTGCCACGTTCTACATATTTATATCCGTGACTTATATAAATCATTCGTTGGGATTTGATTTTTCGAATCCTTCCAGAAAACTCAAATTGTGATTCGTCCATTTTGGGTTTAATTTCGTTTTCAGATTCGTCCTGTGAGTCAGGTAACTGTGAACCTATACTTTGAGTATATATGGTGTTAACCTTTGCTGAAACCACATCATATAACCGAAACAGGTCGATGTATGTCAAGTTACTAAGTTCTTTTGGACGAACCAAATATTTATGAAGTAGTGTTTGATAGTACACATCTTCGCTCTCGCTGTCCAAAGGTAAATGCGATTTTCTTTTTAACATTCTCTGCTTAGGTTGAAAATCACATGGGAGAAATATTGTTTTTCTCGAGGATCCAACCTGATGAAACTGGAGTAAATGAGCGACGCACTCTAATATTCCAACAACCCGAGCTTTCAGAAAACGATCAGCATCTGAAGTAATATCTTTAATATCAATGGAACGTTCAGGTTTTGAAACATATTTACATAAGTAAGCTTCTATTCCATTTGAAGTTACTTTTTGAACATTGATATGTCCATTCCAGCACATCAAAGCATATATGTTGTACGGAACTACATTCTTATCTTCGTCATTATGACGCATATATGTGTATCCCATTTTTGATTTATTAATCTTATCTGACAGTTGAACTTCATATGGAAATCCATACTTGCATTTTGACCTTATGTCTTTTCTGCATGCTCCTAAAGTACAAGTGTGTATTTGAAATGCTTTGACGTACTCACGAGCTTGAAAAGTTTGACGCTTGATATCATCGTCGATTCCAGAATATCTCGGCATTTCTGCCATTACAACATCTTCCGGTATTGTATCATCACAAATCCACAAAACCATATGGCAATGCAGAGCACCTCGGTTTTGATACTCGATTCGAAACCAATAGTCCAAAACTTCTCCAAAAGGTCCGTTTTTGTTATGAACACACGACTTCATAAATAATTCAAGTCGTTTGTAAAACGCAACAACTGTTTCAACGGGAAAATTAACTACACTTTTGCCACCCAAAGCTGGCTGCAATATTGGCTGGTCTAGTATTTTTAAGTCCTTTTCTGATATTTCACCACATGCCTTTTGTAATTCAAGCCAGTTGTCATTTTGTGTGAGTGTTACAAATAATTCAGGCTCGGACCTTTGCTAAAAGGTCCGAGCCGCGAGCACGCCAATACGTTTTTGATCCAGGAATGGTGCTTGGTACAACAGAGCCAAACTTGTTTGCATTCTCGCGGACATCTTTTACCTGAATAGAGTCAATTAATTCATTTACGTTAACAGTTCGTTGGCGACTGCTAACATAGAGGAGCCTCTGTTTAATCAAACGATCATACCAGAAGAACATAAATTCATTGTTTTGTCTGAAACGGGAGTCTATTCCCAAAAGCCTATGCTTTACATAAGTTTGCTGTTTCAAAGCTGAATTAATTTTCCAGCTGCCGTTGCCTTCAGGAAATAAATGTGGCCACCTTTTAGCTTCAAGGTCCGGATCGGAATAGTTGACATTAATTATGTCTCTAAGTTTGTTCAAGTTTTCCTGCAATGGGTGCTGAATTCCAAATTTGTGAGATTGCGGTTTCAATTGTGACTCAAGTTTAACATTTTCAGCAGGAATTAAAAGACCTGATGCGTCTTTTCCAATCACATCCTGAAGGTTTCCCTTTGAGATTTGTATGATTCTCTCTTCAGGGCGCGTATTGTAAACGGATAGTAAGTACCCGTATATAGTTTCATAGTTGACAAGAAAACTTTGGAACAATCGATTGTTCTTTCGCAGCCAACGTAAAGCGTTTTTAATTTTTTCACCCGAAACATCAAGCTGAATGGGTCGCTCAATTTTATAGTAACTTGTAAACACCTTGTGGTAATCAATGTCCCGCTTTTTACCAATGTTACACTCTCCCTGGCGATGTTCAAAAATTTTGCATTGTAGGTTTTGTTTTTTGTACACACAATAAAATCCGCCACAAAGTGCAATTTGATTCTGCTCGTACTCGTTAAGATTTCGCAGTTCAATAGGTATGTCATAATTTTTTGTTGTAGTAATCATCACACTATATTCGACTTCCCAATTAGGGTTTTTGAAGCACTCCAAGCATGTAATAAATTTTTCGTCAACGGCGTATGTGTACAAAATATTCGGTCTCATCTGCAAGACGTTGGGGAAGCCATTAATTGCATTGGCCATCAGTTTACGATTATTGCTAGTTAGTGCTCTAGCAAATAACATGCCACAATTGTGACAGCACTCTTTAAATACGCTAGAAAAAGACACTGTATGATTTTTTGAAGCATACGCCTGTAACTGCTGATGATCAATATTTGACATTGTATCAATACTTTCATTGCATACATAACTGCTCGGTATTAAAGTTTCTTTATAATCGTAGAAGTTCTTAAGAATGAGAGCATCGGTTCCGAGGTAATCTAACCCAAGCTTTGACTTAAAATATTGCTTAAATATTTTTACACTCATTTTTGCAAGGTTATCAATGTTTTTTCTGCGACCATCACGCTTTTGTGCGCTTATTACATGTTGCGCATGGCCTACTGCTTGTGCTAATATCACATCTAGATCATCATTCCAATCATTTAGCTTTACAGCCGCGGCCGTTGACATAGCAAATTGTTCTTCATTATCAACTGACTCATAATAATTTTTCAAATCATTTTTAGTTCCGTTAAAGTCGGGATGGGTCTGCTTAAAAGTATGAAATATCTTGTTCCAGTTTGGGTACCCATCGACGCAAATTAAATTTGCTAGTCGAGCTAACCCAAGCGAGTCAAGCTTTGTCCATGTATGGGTTGGATTAGTTTTTCTGGAATTTACTTCAATACGGGAGTATTGCTTACGTAACGCATCAATTCCTCCGTCATACTTAGGATATATCTTCCGGAAATCAGCTGCTACGTTAGACCAACTTTGTCCTTCGTTAGATTCTACTATAACTGATAAGTCTTTTTTGGTGTTTTCAGACCATCTAAAATGTTGGGAATCTGACCCTGAGGAATTGTTTATTGCGGTTGTGTTAAAGTTTGCTTCTTTGATTCGGCAATATTGCCTTTTTAAGGTGCTGGCTTTACCTGTGTACTTTGGGAATACTTCTTTAAACAGTGTTTCAACTTTTTCCCACTTGTTTGAATCATTGACTTCATCAGCAATGGACACTAAAACCGTCTTTGCTGCATTAGTCCATCGAAATACTTTGTTTTCCATTGTGCACTTACTTAACATAGGATTAAGCATTCATGTAATTATAAAATGGATTAAGTACTTATTATTATGGATGGATTATATTGGATTATGTATTTATTACACGGGATTATGCATTTAAATATGTTTCAACATACAACTAAGGATTCATGTATATTTTAACACGGGATTAAGCATTCATGCATTCATCAAAACAAAATTAAGCATTCATGCATTCATCAAAACAGGATTAAGCATTAGTGCATTAATCAACACGGGATTTAGCATTCATGTATCCATTAACATTGGATTAACCATTCATGTATTTATGAATACTGGATTTAGCATTCATGTATATTTTAACATGGGATTAAGCATTCATGTATATTTCAACATGAGATTTAGCATTGCATAACAAAATATTATGATGCGTCAAATTTTACGACCTGCACGATACGTGACTTACAGTCAACTGTATTAATCGGTAAACCGATAGTAACAGGAAGATATGCGTTTAAAAACGACTTACAATCTTTGAAATTGATGATGATGATGATGATGTTGTTGTTGTAGTAGTAGTCCGCCGCTTAAACTGTGGAAGAAAGTTGGTCCGTTCCTGACAAGAGGTAGATCGCAACTGAAGCAAGCTTTCCCGTTTCTGCCTCTTTATACTCTTACTACTAACAAAGGATTAAGCATTGGTTTTCAAAATAGGATTAAGCATTGGTTTTCAAAATAGGATTAAGCATTGGTTTTCAAAATAGGATTAAGCAATGGTTTTCAAAATAGGATTAAGCATTGGTTTTCAAAATAGGATTAAGCATTGGTTTTCAAAATAGGATTAAGCATTGGTTTTTAAAATAGGATTAAGCATTGGTTTTCAAAATAGGATTAAGCATTGGTTTTCAAAATAGATCGCAACTGCGCCAACCTGCATTTCTGCCTGCCTATATACCTGCTATTTAATAAGCATTAAGCATTATTAGTCAAACTTTAGCGGGATTAAGCATGGCGTTGTTGTAAATAGGATTAAGCATGAAGTTCATAAAAACTGTCACTATGTTTGGATGGGATTAAGCATTACTATGATTTTTTTTGGTTTTTAGTATTTGTAAAGGATTAAGCATTGGCCTAAATTTAACATGGGATTAAGCAAAGGGGGGACAAACTTGTCCGTTTTCCCCGAAATACTCAAAACAAATTATAATATATAGGTCCATGTAGACGGATTAAGCATTAGTTTCATAAATGGGATTAAGCATTAGGTTTTTAACTGAGATTAAGCATTAGGTTTTTGTCAATGGGATTAAGCATTAGGTGTTTGTCAATGGGATTAAGCATTAGGTGTTTGCATTAGTGTTTGTCAATGGGATTAAGCATTAGGTGTTTGTCAATGGGATTAAGCATTAGGCTTTTGTCAATGGGATTAAGCATTAAGTTTTTGCCAATGGGATTAAGCATTGCCCTAAATTTAACATGGGATTAAGCAAAGGGGTGACAAACTTGTCCGTTTTCCCCGAAATACTCAAAACAAATTATAATATATAGGTCCATGTAGACGGATTAAGCATTAGGTTTTTAAATGAGATTAAGCACTAGGTTTTTTAGATGGGATTAAGCATTAGGTTTTTGTAAATGGGATTAAGCATTAGGTTTATGTAAATGGGATTAAGCATTAGGTTATTTAAACGGGATTAAGCATTGGCCTAAATTTAACATGGGATTAAGCAAAGGGGTGACAAACTTGTCCGTTTTCCCCGAAATACTCAAAACAAATTATAATATATAGGTCCATGTAGACGGATTAAGCATTAGGTTTTTAAATGAGATTAAGCACTAGGTTTTTTAGATGGGATTAAGCATTAGGTTTTTGTAAATGGGATTAAGCATTAGGTTTATGTAAATGGGATTAAGCATTAGGTTATTTAAACGGGATTAAGCATTACTATGATTTTTTTTGGTTTTTAGTATTTGTAAAGGATTAAGCATTGGCCTAAATTTAACATGGGATTAAGCAAAGGGGGGACAAACTTGTCCGTTTTCCCCGAAATACTCAAAACAAATTATAATATATAGGTCCATGTAGACGGATTAAGCATTAGTTTCATAAATGGGATTAAGCATTAGGTTTTTAACTGAGATTAAGCATTAGGTTTTTGTCAATGGGATTAAGCATTAGGTGTTTGTCAATGGGATTAAGCATTAGGTGTTTGTCAATGGGATTAAGCATTAGGTGTTTGTCAATGGGATTAAGCATTACGTGTTTGTCAATGGGATTAAGCATTAGGTGTTTGTCAATGGGATTAAGCATTACGTGTTTGTCAATGGGATTAAGCATTAGGTGTTTGTCAATGGGATTAAGCATTGCCCTAAATTTAACATGGGATTAAGCAAAGGGGTGACAAACTTGTCCGTTTTCCCCGAAATACTCAAAACAAGTTATAATATATAGGTCCATGTAGACGGATTAAGCATTAGGTTTTTAAATGAGATTAAGCACTAGGTTTTTTAGATGGGATTAAGCATTAGGTTTTTGTAAATGGGATTAAGCATTAGGTTTATGTAAATGGGATTAAGCATTAGGTTATTTAAACGGGATTAAGCATTGGCCTAAATTTAACATGGGATTAAGCAAAGGGGTGACAAACTTGTCCGTTTTCCCCGAAATACTCAAAACAAATTATAATATGGGATTATAAAAATTAGGAAAAAGTAACTTAATTGGCATGAATTGGAACTCGTGCCCTCCGATGCAAAAAGTCAGCGCCTTAACCATAAGGCTGGGAAGCCTCCTAAAAACTTAAGCAGAAATAACAAGTATTTGAGCTTAAAAATCCCGCGCGTTCAAATTGATCGGACAGCTTATTATCACCTACACAATAATACGAGTTGATGAAGTTGGTGCCTTTGTACATTGTTCGGACAATGTTTCCTTATTCTTGTTTAGCTCTAGATGGTCGTCAAATTGTACATTTTGTTTTTATGGCAATAAATGTGTGACTAGTTTGATACAATACTTAGGATTAAAATTCCAAAATTTGCGTTTATGGTAAGCGTTAAATTTAAACCTCTGTCCAGTCTCTCTAAACCAATGTGTGGAACGGTCTCTTCCGACAAATGTACAATCCTCGTACAGTCGACTTGATTTCATCATATTCTGATACTACATATATTAAGAGGTGTATTACCAGTATTACTTGTGGCCAAATCCTGATAATGTAATTATCCTATTGTTTTATCTCCAAAATTTAAAATTACAAACATATCTAACCACCTACGTTGCCGGTTTGATTGGGAAGTTATGATAGATATGTTGGTCTTGCACATTGAGAAATTATGTGCCTTTGCAATACCGTTGTGTAGCTTTCTCTCCGCTTTGGATTATGAAATGATCTGTAGTGCGTTGAATGTAAGAAACATTTCTGGATACAAATTCACCGATTGCTTGTCTGAGTTCTGTCTCTCAAAGTATGTTCTCAAAACCCAAATTTAAACAAGCTTGTGTTTCCTTATCCTGTGCATGCTTGGCATCTTATTACAGCAGTTACAGGGTAATTTCAATTCATGCGGATGTACAATTCTGCTAAAAAGTATATGGTGAATATATTAAAAACACAGCATCGACTTTGTTAACTTTCTTGACACTTGACCGAAAAAAATTGCCAACCTGAATTACACTTTGGAAAAAGTTTCAAACAATTATTTATTAGTATGTGAAAAACCTTATACAATGTAGATTGTCGTACTGGAAAAACTGTATTGGAGCTATAAATGGATGTATTACTTTGGTATACACGCAACATGAACATTCTATAAACCCCGATTGTATTTTGTGCTCCGATATCCAGGGACCTTTTACGGAAAAAGATAAGTGACACTCAGCTCAAAATACGGAAAAATATATGTGCAACTCAAACTTGAAAACGGAAAAAGATATGTGCTCGCCAGAAGGCTCCGCGGAAAGATATATGTGGAGGAAATTGAGATGACTACACAATAAGAACCGCCATTAAATTCTCTTCATATCCATGTCCATATCATATGGTTTTCATTAAGAGTCTGCATTGCAAAATGTAGTTGAATATTGAACATACAAGCTCGGTTCTCTGCAAGCCAATTTTATTACCTCATCTCTACTCCAACCGATAACCAATCGCCAAACAAAATTACAAGGAATTAAAAAGCATGCTTTTTGGTACCATTCTCAATACCCGCGTATGAGGGGTTCATCCCCCAGGGGTAAATTTCTAATTGCCCCAAAAGTGCATTTTTTGTATGCAAACAAACTGTCTCACGTTACCTCAAAAGAGCGCGGTAGTAATTTATACCAGCCAAATTACAGGAAATGCTCATCAGAAATTACAGTATAGGGCGCGGGCCTCGCTAAGGGCCATACGGGCCCTGCTCGTCCGCTAGCAACAGTGGTGTAATTTAACTACCCGCTGTACACTGAAGTACTCTGAAATCTGTCGATTGCATGTAAAAATGCACTTTTTGGGCACTTAGAAATTTACCCCTGGGGGATAAACCCTTCATATGCGGATATTGCGAGTGGTACCATTCGACTCCCCAGGTCAAGGGCTATCGATTGGTATATGTCTCATCCTGAAATCCGGGGAGCCGTATACTAAAGTACAGCCGCTTTTCTTTCAATTTACTCAATGTCATGAATTTATAATAATTTCCGGGCGATTAAAACTTTAACTGTTAGTGACTTTAGCATTATCTGCATAAACATGCGTACTAACGTTTTCCGTAAAAGGTTCCTCGATATGTTACAAACCCTTTAGTGTAAAAGTTTTAAGACAAAAATTAGTTTCGGGTCCCCTTCACAAATCATTATTCATTTCCGTTCCAACTGGTGTACTTCAGAAGTACTACTTACGGTAACATGAAAACTGCACACGTAGTTTTAGTGAAAAAACCAAAACCTATGCTTAGCAAAAAAATTTGTTGTTGATCCAAATATTTTAATTTTAAGTATACATTGCGGAAATACTTTTTTAAATCGTAACTTTGTTATATTTCAGCTATAAACCGGAATTCAGAATCCACCAGTATGAGGCAACAAGCTTCTAAAATGGTCCCTGAAATTATCAATAGAGCAGCAAATGAGGCTTCGAAACCATTAAATATTATTTCAGGATATTACGGAACCTTGTGTGTGTCAAACGTGCTGGGCAAAGCACCAGAAAAGATCCGGCATAACGGTAAAACTGGAGGATTTAGACAACTATGAATTGACACTTTCACTAATATTTGTATCACATGCCATTAACATATATGTATACTGAGCAAAAGAGTTTTCCAATACATTCTATTTCGACTTTTGGCTTGCATACAAAAACCTGCATAATATTTGCTTAATATGAAACAAAATGTAGACAAGAAATCCTTTTTAAAAGCTTAGTAACATGCGGTACAACCAGCATTAACTATTTTCGTTAAACACAGTGAAGCTGAGAGTCTCATCATGAAACTGCTTGACATTACTGCTGCAAGGCGGATTGCCTCTAAATAGCATGTTAAAAATTAGGAAACATAAACTGCGATCGTGATTGCAGTCTTTTTTTTTCATTTTTACTGTCATTATGCAGCAAACAGAAGAGGATGAAACAAAATTAATCTTAAAAAGGTGAAACTTTGAAAAGTTTCAATATTGGAAAAGGCATCCTTGCTCATTGTACTCTGAAACTAAGCTTTAACAGAGACTGTGCAGTCATGGTCCTGCTAAATTAGTGAACTAATATCATGTGCAGCAGTGCGAAGCCTCCTTAGAACGGATGCATTTTGCAATAAAAGACCTGAAATTTATTTTTAGCTAACGGATCAAACCGTAATCCTGCCTGTGGCTTTTTGAGATAAACAACTTCTTAAAATAATTAAAATAAAAAATCAGAACGCATTTGTAGGGTCATAGCTTTTGTGCAGCCAATGCTGCCACTTAAGCTGCCCTTGGTAGTTATATAAATTGAGGTAATTTAAAGTAAAAGTTTCAAATGCATATATTGAAATAATGAAGAACCTTAATGTTGTAGGGAACAAAATGGAAATACCAGCAGTTCAACATCACGACAATTATGATTATGATGATCCTAGTAGTGATAATGATCATGGCAAACGTGACTTCTACATGTGGCAAACCAAAGCACTACCTGGCAACCAAAGTCAGTATAAAAGCGTAGATGTATCAGCAGAGAACGGAGGATTTCACAGTAAGTAATACACCATTTTTCAAAATAATTTAAAACAAGGAAGTATTAATTATAAGTTTCGCGGAAAATGTTAAGAACGCGTTAATGAATTAGTAGTACATCGGCGACCCGGACAGACAATTCAGGGCTATTCCGGATTTACACCCCTGTCCGAGAAATTTTATTTGGTGTCAGTGCAAGCCATGAATGTTTTTAAACATTAGACTTTCACCTAGATTTCAAGTTCGAAAGCTTAATAAATAATCGCTTTTTATTTAGACCGCATTTTCCCTTCAACTTTAAGTAGCGTGAATTGTACGTATTATGTTTCCGGCATGTTTGACTTTTCCTTCAGAATCTGTATTAATGTTTCTACCTGTAAGGTAACAATGCAACCTTGATATGCTATTTAAAACGGAGTTGTAATCATATTGTTCCTGCTATGCTGTTAGTATTCCTGATGAAAGTTTTAGTATGAGGTACAGAATACGGCATGCATGTCATTTGGAAGTAAAGGAAGTTTAACCTTAAATCATAACATTGTTAGATGCATACAAAGCGCCAGGTAACAAGTCGTTTTTTCCATCCATCGGCACATTTTTGCTACATGAGTCAGGGCAGATTGGCTGATAGGGTACTGGTTTTTGGACCGCATCCAAACCTAAACCTCCGACTTGTGACGTTTAGATGGTAGGTGGCACATTCAAATCATATTGTGCGTTATTTGACCATTTGTTTGTCATCGATGGATTCAGAAATAAAACTTCAGTCCAACTGGTTCTTCGGTTTAACTCCTAATCGCACCACGCCAACCTACCAAAGCATCTTTAAGCAGCTTAAACTACTAGCCGGGCTTGGCTCTTAAAGCAATCCTGAGCGATTACGAAAAAGCATCACGAAACGTATTCCAATTTTCTAGTTCCGCCTTGGAAAGGAAAGGCTGCATTATTTCATTTTCGGCAATGCATCTTGCGCCACGTCCAGGATGATTTTCCATAATTATTCACATGAGACCGAATATTCATTAATGCTTGAACATCTAGTTGCTATCGCATTTATTTCTCCAACTGACGGCATTCCAATATATAAAAGAATAATGGAAGAACATTTCTTTGTTCAAATCGATCGAAGAACTTAGAACAATGAGACGCTGCAAGGTTTCACCGATGTTTAACATCAACCTTTGGAACTGTTTTCATTCAGTAATGGAAGACTAGCAGGAAACAATTCTTGCGAAGGTTTTCATCATGCATTTGCATCAATATTATCTCATTATCTCATCTTATCATCTCTTTTAAGAATACAGGGTTATTTTTTAACTTTGCCGATTTTTATTATTATTTAATAAGCGATCACCATATTACTGCACTATTTTGTTGGCATGGTCTTAAAGGACAGACTTTCTAGATTTGTTTAGCAAGAATTGTAAAAAAAATAGTTTCAAAGTTGTCACCGACAATTTTACCGGAAATGATACGATGCGTAGTTGGCCGTTCCAAGTTTTGTCACCGTTTTCAATGGAAACGGTTACAAAAAGTGATGCAAATATACGGAATCACTGTTTCTGTGAGGAACGTTTACAATATGATCAATTGCAAGCAAAAAAATCCGCTTCTACTAACTAATAGAACCTTTTGATGACTACACTAGACTGGAGACGAAACCTGATTATACCTGATATAGCTTTTTGGGTTAATCAATGCAGCTGGTGATAAAATCCCTAATGTTCCCTTGCTGAGATGCTAATGGACTTTGGACTTTATTGCAGTGCAAGAGCATGCGATAAAAGGACATGTCACGGAGCAAACACACCTATCTCCCTCCTCCTTTTGCTGGCCACCTTTTCTCTTGCATTGCGTAGATTGCGTGATTAGAGGTTAGCTAATCCGCGCGCCACTCATTTACTGCCTGGTGAATAAGCAAGCCATCCGCAAAAATGTAAGAAGAGGTAGAGAAGAGGTTGGCGTACCCTCTGCTCCTTGACAAGACCTTTTACCGTGCGCTGAGAAATTCTTAGCAAAGGAACATTCGGGATTTTAACTACAACTTGTGTAGTCACCGAAAGGTTCTTCTTATAAGTAAACAAGTATCGCTACAAAAATAAATTAGGTAATGAGATGTTTTGAGATAACACCTATGTACACCGAAGTTTTATAATTTTTCTATTGTGTCAATCGTGTTAAACCATTCGCATTTTCGTATTGTAGTAAACACTGGTGGCAATGGAGAATCTGTTTTAATGGACAACGTGGATCAACCCCTCAACCCGTCCTCAAATAATGTTATCACTAGTTTATCCTCCGATACTTCAGGTAAAAACTTTCTATATCTTTCTAATTCTCAAAAGTTGGTAGCATAGTGTATACTACATATATTTATTGTGCACAAATATTACAGAGGAAATTGTGGTGGTGCCCACACATAATGCCCAACACAACAATTCAGACGGAGACCCAATCCACGAAGTTTCAGGTAACCATTTTTTAGACATACATAACTGATTCTGCAAAATGATAGAATCCAATATTGTTTCAATGCATTGCGGTAGAAAGGAACGAAGAAACCCACTAATTTGGGATTTTTTCCTCCCTTACATTTGACCATTGCGATCTCAGTAATTTCCTACCTCATATTTCTTAATTTAGAAAATATTTTTGGGGAAAATATTATTTCAGATTCTCCAAATTTGTCAGATTAATTTTTTTCGTTGACGTTTTAGTCGTTGATATTTTTTATTTATCATTAAGTTCAAATTAAAGTTGGCAGAACATCAAAGAATTTTTGGTATTTCAGACTAAACCACATAAAGCATAACCTACCAATGATTTACATAATTTAAATAGAGACTTGTACATTTATGCGCTACCTTGTTCAAAGGCTATCCTCTTCAGAGTATGCGCTAAGGGAAACACGGACCATGTTTTTTCAATTTTTTCCCGGACAAAACATCCAAACTAAGATTTCCAATCCATATTTTCAAATTTTGGGAGGAAATTTCTTCCACGTAGAATTTTTTCCAGTATAAATTTTTACAAACGGAATTACAGTAACAATTCGTCATTGGGATACCCCAAGATATTTTTTTTTTGATTTTTAAAACTCTAATACTATTAGCAAGTATGCTTATCGACATTTACTACACACCAGATTTCATCCCCATTTGTTGTTTTAGAGATGATGGACAGAGTTTTAAAATTAACGTGAGCCAAAACTGGAATTTTTTTGATTTTTTCAGACAGGAAGTGAAACTGAACATTGAAACTTTTTGTGGAAGTTGAGGATGTTTTGATCATTTTAAATGATTTTTTTCGTTATTCGGGGATTATGGAAAAGGCTTTTCCTGATTATGAATTATATGAAAAATCAAAATTTGAAATTTACCTAATTTCATTAAATGTTTTCATTGATCATTCCTCGTGGAAATGTTCAATTTCAATGTTGGGGTCCAATTTGTTCCCAAATAACTTCCCTCAAATATCCTGTCTCAAATTTTGGAAATTCTGTTTAAAAAAACGTTATGCAGGATTCTTTGATTTTGGTGCAATTTAAGACTATGTATTGTGCATTCTTCGTCACCACTTCTCACATGCAGTCTATATTGGATACTTGGCTCACATAGAACAGACATTGGATTATGTTTTGGTCGCTTTTAACTTAAAATTGATTGCGAAAGACAAAAGTGGTTTTCTGTACTTAGAGCTAACAACTTGTAAATGGTTACTTTAAAACCGTGTCAAAAACTTATGGAATGGTAGAAAATTATCAAAAAACGTTTTGCAACATCCCGAAAAACCCAATTTTTTAATTTGTCAAAAAATATAAGAAGTGGTCATGGAGCCAATTACCGTCGTTTTAAATGGTCATAACATACTCAACTTTTTTTGCAATTGCAGCACAAATTATAGAGTTTGTTCAACGTAATTTCAAAGTATAACCTCCACGTTGAACATCGTCTCTAAACTTTACTGATGGGTGGAAACTAGTGGTGATTATTAGTTGTCGTAGAATATTACAAAGGAAAGGAAGACGAAATGAGACACGAAAACAATATTCCATTTGTTTCTTGCCATGCGCGAACCTATTTATTATGACAACGACAAAAAAAATTTCCACAAATTTAGCACTGCACTTCAAGAACTTCAATTTAAAAGTGTGCTACTTTTATAGTTACGGTACCACAACTGCCCATACTCACTATCACCCTAATTCAAAGATTACCCCGTTCATGAGCTATTATGTGTATGGCTACCCCATTCTCGATCTGTGACGATTCTGCACGTTTAAATTTGCGGATGATGATTGTGTGTTTTTGTGAATACTATGTAAGGCAAGTTTCTTAGAAAATCGTTCTTGCAGAACTTATGTGCAATCACCAAATGGTGGAAGTCGAACCTGCCATAAACAAAGTCGTGTTGCTCTGCCTTGGTTATATTAATGCAATATACCAGTTTGATGTAAATATGAGGCAATGGTTTTAAAAGTTGTGATCTTTAACAGCGTGCATGGTTTACCATAATGCTGAATGTAATTATTTAGAATGGGCTCCAAACCAGCCAAAATGAGCTCTTAGCCGAGCAGAATGATTTTGAGTGGACAGTTTTATCCTCAGTCGCGGGCATTTCAAATGACTTACCATTTACTGGGTAATTGTTTATCTTGTTTCACCACTTGTATAACCCTAAACTTGCAGTAATGGATATATGAAAAATATTGATTTGAAAATCAATAACCCATTAAACATCCATGATAAACCATTAAATATCCTTGCAGCTAAAAACGATTTCAAAATTAAATTGTTTGCTAGCAAATTTCGGTATGAGGACGCAGCAAATATAGCAATACAAACAGTGGTCCACATCTGCCTCTGCTAACTTGACATGAAAGATATGATGAAAGTATGATAGAAAACTTCCACTAGAATCTGACGTCCATTTTAAAAACCGTTTAAAGTCTACCTATCTAGGATAAATCCAGGAAAGAATCTACATTTTATTTCATGAACGAATCGGTTAGCTACAATAGCTTGTGTGGGCCAGATGGAATCTTCAACTTACATTTACAACCCATGCGGATACTTACTAAGTGTACTTAGTGTATCCCAGGTGGTTAAACTACAAAGCGAAGAAAATTGCCTGTGCAGAATTATGAAATTACCTAAAGTGTTTGGTTCTCTGATCCAGAACTATATTTGAATATAATTTGTGATATAAATTGATTCTATTATTTTTTATTTTATAGATAACGCCAGTGATCTTATAGTAGAGAATCAACCGTAAGTTCTTTTGTCAATAATATAAGCGTATATTCAGAAGTTTTGGTGATTTCACATTGTTTGAACACATGTTCCGATTTTCGTTTAAATTGGTGTGTATGTACCCTAGTTAACCGGAAATTCCAAAATAGAATTAATTTGGTTCCAGCGTGACGTTAACAGTAAAAACTGGGTGATCGAATGCCACTATTTTCATAATATGTATTTGAAGAAAACTAGGTTTTTTTAGTTTTTTGAACAGAAGTTTTGTATGCATTAAAATCAGGGATGCCAATCCTAGATTTTTTAATGTTTGTTTCAGCGAAACAAACCACAAGACAAAATTCGGTTCTACGGTGGGGACATTTGGAAAATTAAATGGTCATGTATTCAATACCTGACAAAATTCATCGTGTTAATTCTGACCGAATGCTGTTTCCGACTGTCTTCCAAATTGTCTAATTTATGTACCAAATTAAAGTCATGACAAAACGACAGGGTTGTATTTCCCAGTTAAAAAATATGCACATACAAGAAAGTTATGACCATATTTACAAAGTGGTGCATTTTTGGGCATATTGGATAGTTTGACTAATAATAATTTGGTCATACCTTCCTTGTGTGCTTTACAGCATTCGGTCAAAATTTGCAAGATGAATCTTGTCAAGTTTTGTATTCATGTCCATATATTTTTCCAAACATCTCCACCATGGAGCTGAATTTTTTCTTAACACAAGGAAAAAAATCTAGAATAGGAACCCGCCAGTTTCCCTGATTTTAATGCATACAAAAGTTCCATTAAAAACTTCAAACACCCTAGTATTCTTCAAATGTTATGAAAATGGTCGCATTGGACCAGTTTTTAACGATAACGTCACAATGGAACCAAATTAATACTATTTTTGAATTTGCGATTAAAAAGGGTACATAAACATTAATTTTGACCACGTGCTCATAACATGTGAAAATCACCAAAATTCTTTCTTATTTCCCTTTGAATTATTTTACTATTCCAAACATGTCTGGGGATGAACGACAATGGAATTTGAATTTCAGAGTAATATTTGAATACAAAGGAACTGTTGGGAGGTCGGCCATATATCCTGAAAACATGGCGTGCTTAAAGAAAGGTGAATTGGTAAATGATGCAATCGTCCGCTTGTGGTTGAATGTTATAATGACGGATAAAGTTGGATGTGATGTCAGTGAGAGGTCGCATGTCTACGACAGTTATTTTTTCCAAGCTTTAGAAGAAAATGGATACAAAGCCGTGGAAAAGTATCGCAAAACAATTGATATATTTTCCAAAGATTTTCTCGTATTTCCGATATGTTACGGGTAAGATTTACTTGAACACCCTTCCAACATTTACCGATTATTTCTAGGGACCCCACAGACTTTGTTTTATTGCAGTTCACACTGGATTGTAGCCATTGTATGCTTTCCTGGATTGGATGCGCAGGAGAAATCGACTAACGATAAAAATTCCAAGTCCTGTCAAAATGTTAAGCGTCCATCGATATTGATTTTTGACTCAAATGGGGATGATGATGAGTTCAAACATAGTGTGTATAAAGTCCTAACCAATTATCTTGCTTCAGAGTACAAAGTAAGTAATAATTTTTAAAACGTTCTAGATCCGGAGAATTTTATAGTTCTAACTGAAATCTTTAAACACTTCCGTAGAAACAAAAAGGTAAGGCAAAATTATTTAACGAGAACACAATGCCCATTGTTGACTCCAAAGTACCCCAACAACCGAATGGCAGAGACTGCGCTTTGTACATGTTACAAAATGTGGAAACGTTCTTCACTGAGCATGCCAACTTCTATGAGGAAAATTCTGCATTTATACGTTTATCGTTTCCGCATAGCGACGCCATTGGAAAGCGCGCTGTTATCTACAATTTCATCAAGACTAGAGTGGAGACTCAGAACCCATTACTTCTTAAGCTTATTCCGATTATAGATACGCTTTAGTGTTTATAATCGGAATAACTTAGTTTAAAGTTTCATGTCTATTCATACATTATAATCTAAATCAGAAGACCACACTATGCAACTCTGAGTGGCCTTTTCATCAGTTCGCTTTATTCATTCATTAGGATGGAGAAAACGAACAAACTTATGTTATATATTACAGTTGTAAGAGTTAGATAATTGAACGAGTAATTAGGCGTGGAAGTTCTCCTGAGAAAGTTTACCATAATCAAAATTGCTGTAAAACCTTGATCGTACAATTTTTGAAATTTCTTCGGTCATAGCCGAAATTACTAGCAGTGACTTCTATTATGGCCAGCAATTTTGCCATTGATATTGATTTTCATAACTAAAGGTTGGTGAAGTTGATAATATTTTTTGCTTGGCAAGAATATGACTAGAAATATATAATTTGACATTGCTTAACTTGTAGCAATGATTTGTTTACATATGCAATACGAGTACTTACTTATAATTGATTAGTGATGGCGAAAATCGAAACTAATCGCGATTCTTTCTTTTTCCCAAACGTTTTGTATAAAATCGGAAATATTTTTATAGGAATCGAAAATTGCAATTTTCATTAAATAGTACTTTATCACAAATCCAGCATTCAAAACTGCATAATCTTAAGACCAAAAACGTATTGCCGCAGAAACCTAACTAAATGAGTGGATACTATGTATCTAGCAGAAAGGACGATGTACATGGCTAGCAAAAGTTGCAATTATGTTAAAATTTTTTGCAAAAATCAAGTCGCTTATTCAATTACCTAAAAGTGTATATCCAGGAAACGGTTTGGAAATCGCGTCAGAGTTTAAATTAATCGTTTGCCATTGCTATAAATGATACTGCAGTTACTGCGGCCAAAAAGCAATGTTTCACAGCAATGACTTGATATCTTATTCAAGATTTTTTTGGTTTTTTCATGGAGAACAATGGAGTTCCTAGAAAAATTGAAAACCGATGGAAGAAACTAATTAGCATAAATATAAGTACCCGACGCAGGACTCTGCTAAATGAAAATGCATAAATTGTGTGTTTGAGTGGGGAAATGGCTGTGCGTATAAATGCAGGTTCCTGTGTTGGATACTTATTGTTATGCTAGTTAGTTTCTTCCGTCGGTTTTCAATTTTTCTAGGAACTCCATTGTTCTCCATGAAAAAACCAGAAAAATCTTGAATAAGATATCAAGTGTGAAAGATTGCTTTTTGGCCGCAGTACTGAAATACACAGTAAACAGACGATCATCAAAATAGACACTACAATGAACATATGCAGTGTCACCCAACCCTAGCATTCCTATTGATTTTTTAAATGGTATTTCGAGCCGATTTGCTTGGTTTAAACGCAACCATCAGAAATTAGAGTCTAATAGCCGGTGGCACTTGCAAAGCTGATGTCACTCTGCTACCCAGAATCAGGAAACTTCATTGGATTACTCAAATACGGCTTCGCCTAAGTTCCAGCATGCCAGAGAACGATCAAACTCTTGCAATTACTTTGCAGAAAACGTTTCCCGTGTCCAACGTGTTTTTTGTAGACATTTCTTCACTCTCCACATTGCATCTGTCCATAACATCAGGACAGTATCACCCCTAGTACTGAATTTACCACGTCAACCAGTTTAGTCGACGGACAAAATGCGCATGAACCACAATTCATTCCCTGCCTGTCCACTGTCCTATGTTACACTTAGGAAAATGGATTGTAAACCCTGTTCTCCATGCAGCTGATCATGGAAGGCCTTCCGTGTCATGCTACTCAGTTGCAATTCAGTGGATCCCTCCGTTAAAGAGAAGCAAAACACAGCGCCAGATGTACCGTACGCCTCATGTTTCCGTGCTCAGAGCGAGAACAAACGCTACCTAGGCTGGCTTATGGTAGGAGTGAAAAAAGTCACACAAATGTGGGTCCAAGCATTTTGGAGCGTGTTTTCAGGGAATCAACATTTGAGGTTTGATCTTTATGGATATTTGCATTCCCACTTTTCGGGAGGAAATTATCAGCTGATACAACACTTTAGCATTTATGAGTCAACAAATAGTATCTCTCCCCTACAACGGGCTAGGCTAGCTCTTATGTCTAGAAGAACTAGGGAAATCTACAGATATATGTTTGATGATATCATATTCATTTCCATCAATAATTTAACACATTTAAAACTAATCTCATCTTGACAACATTTACCATAATCTACAAGTATTATCTGCTGCACAAAATCAAGCCAGTTTATGTCAGTTTTCAACTTTTCGTGTCCCTTTGAACTCCAAAAAGCTCTTTGACCAAACTATCAATATCTCTTTTGAGAAGAATTTCAATATAAATTTATGTAGCTTACTAATAATTTTCTTAATTAGGTTTGTACTTCTAATTTATGTACCTTTCTAATTCAGTTTAATAACGTTTACATATTTCTATGTCGTATTTGAATTTGTGCCTTTGTGTAGCTTTCCAATTTGTGGTTTTGTGTAGTTTTCGAATTTCTGCCTTCGCGTACGTTTGGAATTTGTGAATTTGTGTGGCTTTAGGTTTTAAAAATTTGTGTTTTTGTTTAGCTTTCAAATTTGTAAGTTTGTGTGGCCTTCGAATTTAAGGCTGTGTGTAAGTTTCAAAAATCTGCTTCCGTGTAGGTTTCGAATTTTTGTTTTTGTGTGTATTTCCAGTGTATGGTTTTGTGCAAGTTTCACTTTTTGTGTGGCTTTCAAATTTGTGTTTTAAAGCTTTCGAATTTCCGGTTTTAAAGCTTTTGAATTTCTGTTTTTAAAACTTTTGAATTTCTGTTTTTTAAACTTTTGAATTTATGTTTTTAAAGCTTTTGAATTGCTGCTTTGAAAGCTTTTGAATTTCTGCTTTGAAAGCTTTTGAATTTCTGCTTTGAAAGCTTTTGAATTTCTGCTTTGAAAGCTATTGAATTTCTGCTTTGAAAGCTTTTGAATTTCTGCTATGAAAGCTTTTGAATTTCTGCTTTGAAAGCTTTTGAATTTCTGCTTTGAAAGCTTTTGAATTTCTGCTTTGAAAGCTTTTGAATTTCTGCTTTGAAAGCTTTTGAATTTCTGCTTTGAAAGCTTTTGAATTTCTGCTTTGAAAGCTTTTGAATTTCTGCTTTGAAAGCTTTTGAATTTCTGTTTTTAATGCTTTGCCATTTTTGTTTTTGTGTAGCTTTTGAATTTCCGTATTTGTTAGCTTTTGAATTTCGGTTCTTGTATTGCTTTGGAGTATCTGTTTTTGCGTATCTATTATTTTTTTTGTGTGGCAGTCCAATTTGTGTTTTTTGTAGCTTTTAAATATCGTTTTTAAACTACCGAATTTATGTTTGTGTGTAGCTTTCAAATTTGTGATTTCGTGTAGGTTTCGGGTTTCTGCTTTTGCGTACGTTTGGAATTTTTGTTTTTGTGTAGCTTTCAAACTTCTGTTTTTGTGTAGCTTTCAAATTTCTGTTTTTGTATAGCTTTAAAATTTCTTTTTTGTGTAGCTATCGAATTTCTCTTTTATAGCTTCTAATTTCTGTCTTTAAAGCTTTCGAATTTTTATTTTGTGCGTAGCTTTTCTGTTTCTGTGCAGCATTCAAGTTTCAGTGTTTGTGTAGCTTACGAGTTTTTGATTTTGTGCAGTTTATGAGTTTTTGATTTTGTGTGGCTTTTGAGTTTGTGGTTTTTAGATATTAAGTTTATCATTTGGTGTATGTTTCGAATAAGTGTTCTTGTGTAGCCTTTTATTTAGGTAATCTGTGTGTGATCTTTTTTGCTGCATTAAATACTTGCTTAACGAAAGCTACACAAAAGTGGTATTGATAGGTTGGTCAAAGAGCTTTTTGGAGTTCAAAGGGACACGAAAAGTTGAAAACTGACATAAACTGGCTTGATTTTGTGCAGCAGATAATACTTGTAGATTATGGTAAATGTTGTCAAGATGAGATTAGTTTTAAATGTATTAAATTATTGATGGAATTGAATATGATATCATCAAACATATATCTGTAGATTTCCCTAGTTCTTCTAGACATAAGAGCTAGCCTAGCCCGTTGTAGGGGAGAGATACTATTTGTTGACTCATAAATGCTAAAGTGTTGTATCAGCTGATAATTTCCTCCCGAAAAGTGGGAATGCAAATATCCATAAAGATCAAACCTCAAATGTTGATTCCCTGAAAACACGCTCCAAAATGCTTGGACCCACATTTGTGTGACTTTTTTCACTCCTACCATAAGCCAGCCTAGGTAGCGTTTGTTCTCGCTCTGAGCACGGAAACATGAGGCGTACGGTACATCTGGCGCTGTGTTTTGCTTCTCTTTAACGGAGGGATCCACTGAATTGCAACTAAGTAGCATGACACGGAAGGCCTTCCATGATCAGCTGCATGGAGAACAGGGTTTACAATCCATTTTCCTAAGTGTAACATAGGACAGTGGACAGGCAGGGAATGAATTGTGGTTCATGCGCATTTTGTCCGTCGACTAAACTGGTTCACGTGGTACAGTCGGTGGCCTTAATACATAGTAATTCCGTTGGAAGAGAAATGCGTAGGGTCAAGTCCCGTTTTTTTCAATTCGCCACAGACCTCCCACGTCGCTGCCTTATTTATCAAGAGAAAAACACCCGTCATTCAACGTGTAAGGTCTGGGGTGAATTACGAAAAGTGAGGGGGAAAATGACGAAACGACGTGGGAGGTCTGGGGCGAATTGTAGACAAACGGGACTTGACTCTAGGCGTTTCTCTTCCAACGGAATAAATATGTATTAAGGCCTCCGACTGTAATTTTGTACTAGGGGTGAAGCTGTCATGACGTTATGGACAGATGGAATGTGGAGAGTGGGCAAATTGGACAATGTCCACAAAAAAACGTGGTGGACACGCAAACTTGATATTCGAGTTTCCAGCTATACAGTCTCAGTAGCAGTCTTACTATTGTTAATGCAGCAAACGTTGAGGCGAAACTCTACCATCAAAAACTGGACGCGACTTAAGCTCTAAAATTTTTGAAGGCGATTCTGACCCGTTTTTTATTGAATGATACGTGTTTGGTAGTTTTGCTGCAACTTTTTTTGTCTTTGTTACTTTGTTTCGTACTCTGTGAAAATTTTCTATATTTGAGGAATCAGCAAGGTCGTTTTTGGCATAGGGCTAACAAAACCCCCACAAAATAGACGTTAACACACCAGTTTTGACAAATAAATCACTTACGCACTCCCAAATTTGAAATATTTGAAGCTTTTGGGCAAAGGTTAGTTAGCTCATCTTAATCTGACAAGGTATGCTTTTGACTGTTAATGGTAAACACAGATGCGATTTATCACATCTTGTTTAGCGTTTCTCGTAGAATCCAAATCCGGTTTCAGTTTGGTGTAAAACTCAAATTTGGAATTTTAATTAATTCATTAGTAATCGTAATTAACGTATGAATACAAGCGCTTGACCCCAGCAACATTCCCCTAGTGCTTCTCTCTCTACACACACAACACACAAAAACAACGTGCAAGAGCACGCAGCAGCACTGCTTTGGCCATTTGTTTTGTGTGTTGTGCGCGTAGACGGAATAGCACCTGGGTGATGCGGCTGGGCCAAGCGCGCGTATTCATACGTTCAGTTTTTTCATGGCTTTCAACTTCAGTATTAATTTATTTTTCAGTAGTTAGGTAATTTTTCAACAAAAATCACTAAGATTCTAACGGAAGTACCCAATAGGCTTCATGTTTCAGCTTCTCCGTCTGGCTAAGCGCCTGGTTGTTTGTCTGTGTGTCCGTCTACTTTATTTTTTAAAATTGGCTCTAAACGGGTAAAAAAGGCCTAAATCTGCAAAAATAGGCTCTAAGATTACGGGCCGTAGGGAAGGTCTAAACTAATAAGATAAAATATTGCGCTTGAACCGAAGCTTATTAGAATAGCCATATGCAATATCATGTCTACGTCTAGTACATTAGTCTACACCTGCAATAAATATACACTATAATAAATAAATCTAACGTAGAAGGCTAAGCACTATTATTTTCTGAAAATTAAAAGAATTTTAGCCGACACTTCAATTGCAATATGTTTACACTATCATATATTTTTGTCTTCCCATACATTTGCTGTCTCATTGGAGCTCGAAGAGCTCCAATTTCGCAAAGTACGCTGTTTGCAACAGCAGTTCTGTATCAGAAGTTTATGCATTCAGTTGCAAGGTCAAACCCTTTGACCCTAATTCATTTCTTAACTATTGGGAATTTTGAGATGAACCCTAAAGCAAATCGGCGATTTAGACAATGAGGATGGCTGCTTTTGGATTGATTTTTCCAAAATATGCAAGAATAAGAAAATTCCTTCCTTAGAACTTATTTTTAAAGTTAATCGTCGTGGATGGTCTGATATTCAAGCTTAGTTGGCATGATAGCGACGTTACTAACGTTTCAACTGTTGTTATAACGGGAGGTTATATGTCGTAACTGGAGGTCTCGATTTCGAATCCTTCCCTGTCGATACAACATGGTAAACTCTTTTTGCTCAAACTAATAATATATAAAACTAAATCATAATTTGTACTAGAAATTTTGAAGATTATTATAATGGTAATGACAATAATCTACATGTACGTATGCCTGAAACTTTGTTCAAAATCTCTCCATTGAGGAAATATGCACTATCTTGACTAATTTTGACTTTAAAAATTAATTATTAAAATTTAAGAATACAAATAGGGATAAAAACCCAGATTGTCTTCCCAAAATATTCCCTCAAAAGTACAAAATAAATCTTGTATGGGAACGTGCGCGCCAGGATGTGGCAAAACGAACCAACGTTATGTATAACGACTACAAAATTTCTACAAGACTTATAATATCTTATACTTACAGCTTACCTTTAAATGCAACAGTTTTTAAGTCTGTGTATTAACTAATGCACAATTTCAACCTGCTTCTGAGTCTCCGGTTTAAATTTAAAGGACTCAAATTTTACATGTAAATTAAAGAAAGTAGTTTTGCTTAGTCCTGGTACGCACGTTCCCATACAGGATTTATTTTGTACTTTTGAGGGAAGACAATCTGGGTTTTTATCCCTATTTTTATATTTATACACAGATCATGACAGAGCCCTTCAAATTCGAAAGTAGTTATTTCTGTCACTACATTTAAGTACCAGAAAAATTTAACCAATTTTTTAGTACAGAGTCAAATATTACTTCATATTCATTATCATTATTAGTTGAAGCAATTTATTCTCCTTGACAATTTATCAAATAATCTTTTAAACTTTTGTTGAATTGTTTCCGGTTTGGTATTTCTTGTAAATAGTTAGGTAAACCTGTCCATAATTTAGCAGCTGAATCTGCAAAAGATCAGTTTTCTGGATTATGTATAATATGTATCATTCTCAATATACCATAGGCTAAAGTCTTTAGCAGCAAGCGTTTTTATGGTTTTATCATAGAGTGGCCGTTTTCGATAAACTTAAATGAAATTATGTACCAAAATTCATTTAATGACTTATTGAGTATTAGTTAATAGTTTGAGACCTATTCTAGAGTCTTTGAACAATCATATTTTACTGTTTATAGTTTGTCAAGAAATCATAAAACCAAAAATTAAAATATGCACGGTATTTATAAAGGAATGTAGAAAGCGGTCACTTACCATCTTGTAATTTTAATTTTAAGATAAAACAGGTTATGCATATGTACTTTGCAGTTTTGTTTGACATCAGAAGCCAATAGTTATAAGTTTGACACATTTCTATAAACTTCTTTCTTAATCATATATTATTCCAGAAACAAAGCAATTCTAAATGTTTTACTCCAACACTAGCTGAATGCTGATGTGGAGAATGTGCAATGTATTGCAGTGTGTACTGTAACGTATTAAGTTTTGCGCTATTGAGAAATACTGCCATTTGTGTTGTTACAAGCGAAATTATCGAATTTAAAAATTTATATGTGCACAGCTAATGGAAATAAAAGTTTGAACATGTAAGGATAATCCTCGAATAAAACAAACCTAAATGTTAAGAGACGAGTTCTCGTGCAATCATCTAACAGGCGTATACATTACACACACTACACATTATTTACTCAACAAATGCTCGTTTTACATGCCAAATTCATTTTATTTTAATAAAGTGTCGTTAACATAAGTGTAGTTGCTTTTGATTTATTCAAACATACATTCTAGTATATTTATATGTTGTCATATTATTTATGTATATAATTCCTAAATAGTTGTCGTGTTGTCGGTAAAACAACCTAAGCTTTATACCTATGTAGAATTTTATTGACTAATTTGGTGTGAAAAAATATTTTGTACTGGAAAAAATCATTTACGTTGTCACCATTTTGCAAGAGTAATACATGTAATTTCGGTTAAACTATATTAAGAAATTTCAAAAAAAGTTGTATAATGTGGAAATATAATGTTTAAAATTGGCGGTAATAAACCAAAATTATAAATTAATGTTAATCTTTCATTTGACCGCTTAATATTTAAAAAATGTAATTCAAGTTGTAAATAATGGAAATAAAATAAATTTAATGCATTGAATGTGTTATGCTGTTAAATTATTTGCGGATTAATTTCTTCCAACTTAAATCTTTTCCTGGATACTTTCCTGATACGCGTGAATTACTAAGAAATGTAACATTTCTGTGAGATCCCAACGTGTAGAATTCAATGCCAAAAACTGCATTCCCGTATGGACTGTCATTATAGCTGTTCAGCAGGTTTTTAAAACTAAATGCCTACTGTGAATTGAAAAAAAGCTTGGTTTACTGTTTGTATAGGCCTAAAAGTAACGCTAACGTTGTCAATTTTTATTTTTTATCCAAGCGTCATTACAGTTGATGGTTGGGTTGTGCTAAAAGATTCAAATACATAATCGTGTGCATACCTCAATCACTTCAAATATGTGTGCAAACATTTTCTAAAATTGGGATTTTATGTGAATGTAAGTCAAAAACTGTAGGATCTAGCTTTTTCGTAACCGAAAAAAGATAAGGTCAGGTTATAATAGAAATTATAGTAATTGGAGAAAAACGTTATTGAATGTAGAGTGAGTTGACTTACCGAAAACTTTCAATACATTGTACTTGTGAACTGTTCACTATGTTATAAGAACTAATTTTCCAACATTGGGGCCATTACGTGGCAACTTACCGTAATGAGCCGTACCGTACCGTACCTTGAGCGTAATGAACAAATGTGGTTCAGCGCCCCAATGAGGTTGTATATATTGTATTTATAAACTAACCAACAAAGTATATATGAATATTAGGAAAATATGGAAATTTTCTAAGATCATAAAATCCCGGTCTGCAATTTCTCAATTTTGCATAGTTTGTCTTTAAACGAGAATGCAAACATTAATTGCTATTCCGTTTTTCATCCAGCTCAAACAAATGTGAGCACAGGGGTGCATATACCAAACTTTAAAGGATAGAGAAATCACGTTACCTGTTTATTTACAGCAGTACCAAGAGCATTTAAAAACTTGATTTATCAAAAGGAACCCTTTGCAACGAACGAATGGTCCGGCCCTTATTTCTGTAAGAAGAAACTGGATGGTTCAGTTCATAACTCATTCGAAAGAGCATGTCTTGCTTACTGTTAGAAATTAGAAAAGATATAGGAGACGTTCAGGAGGAAGGGAATTGCCGCCGCTAATGCATTGCTTATGGGACGTTCAAATGGTTCCATCTGCAAAGCACTAGTGGCGGGAATTCCCTTCCTAGTGTTGGATTTTATTAGGTTCTCTTTAGTTACAGAGTACTAAAACAGCATATTAGCTTATACTATAACTTGCTGAACACTTTGTGCTTTTTGCAGAAACGTTTTCCAAAAATGCACTACATACCATGTGCATTAAGGTGCATTTTGTAGCAACTCAGTCATTACAGATCGGATGGTTAGAGTTTATAGCTCATTCGATCAGGCATTCTACGGCAAATAAAACGATGTGTTGATCTAACAGCAACTACTTGCACAAACGTCATTTTTGGATATGGCATGGATCTTACTCTGATTTTCTTCGTATCCTACGTATTGTTGTTTTCTATTGCATATCCATTGCATTGCATTTATTTTCCGAAAAATGCTTAATCGAATGAGCTATAAACTGTAACCATCCGATTTGTAATGACAGAGTTACCACGATATGCACTTAGGTGCACATGGTATGTAGTGCATTTTTAGAAAACGTTTATGCAAAAAACACAAAGTGTGCAGCATATTATACTCAAAGCTAATATATTGTTTGTTGTTCTAATAATGAAGCAAAAGATGCTCTTTCACATGACTTATGAACTCTAACCATCCAGTGTGTTATTACAGAAATAAGCCATGGGCCAAGACCCTTCGTTCTTTGCATAAGGTCCTTTTAACTAAAACAACAACAACGCAACGGGTGCATTTTTTTGTGACACATGGAAAATATGTACAAAGAGAGGTAAGCTGGAGGCCTGGTTCAAGGTGGTTGACTGCAATCTGCAATGGCAACTCTACACTAACGAGTTAAACACACCAATCTAACCTAATCTAACATAACACACACCAATCTGCACGTCTATAGAAAAAACTTAATTTAACCAAGTATCATCTTATAATATTTGATGAAAGTAAACACCGTTTGTTTTACGGGCCCTGCCCACGAGCTTTTTTATGTTTCTAATAAATATTCATTCATTCGTTCATTCAATCAATGTGCATGTTGCAAAATTTGCTACAAAGAACCTCTTTCTGACTCCAGTTTTAGAGACATTTGCAGTAGCTTATTTAACCCTGTACTTACTTGAATAATCCAGATCTGAATTTGTTTTTTGAATTTTTAATACTCAAAGATATTATAGTAATAGCTTCAAAACAAAGTTATGAAGGTTTGAGTAATATTTTGTTGTTTTCTAATTACAAAAATGTAGTGAGTTAGGTAAAAAGACCTCAATGTTCAGAAATGCAAATCCAAAACCAAAATTGAAACAAGCCCGGTTTTTCCAACGGTTAACGTATCTTCTTAGTGCTTATATAAACAGCTTTTATCATGCTGTTTGAGGTCATAAAACAGAGTATGTTGCAAAAATAATAATCATTGCGAATTAGCAGAATCGAAACAAAAGTTTCGTCAAGTTGTTTTACTGGTAAAGCTTCCAGTGTAGCACCCAATTGTTTTTATTTGAAATTGTTCCTCAAATACTGTGCATAGAAACACTCCACATTTTTACAATGCAATTCAGAATATTTTGTACGCATGATAATAAGCGTCAAACCAAATCGTTAAACAAATGCTTTAATTTAATTAGCGAGCTTTATCAGTAGCAAATTGTTATAAAATGCAATTTGGTTTAGGTTTGCATAGCCTTGTAGGTTATGGAGTTGATGCAATATCTTTTTTATAGTAAGATATTGCCAGAAACATTTACGACAATAGAAACCTTACTATGTTTATTAAACACAACATCCAAGATTTAGGCGTGTCACGTTTTGCTATAAAGTTTATTTATTTCGCAACTTAAAGTTCTTTATTTTTATGTGAATATCCACTGTTTTTCTCCATTTACCTACTAGCATACCTATTTAAGTTTGAAAGCAAATGTAAGTAAATATAGCTTCAATCTGATATTTAAAATGATAACACTAGCCTTTTGAGAGTCGACGAAACACGTAGTGGCTAAAAACTGCCGATATAGTCTGTCAATTTTGTTTGCAACAATTCGGTTGTAGCCAGCATGACTTAAAGATAAAGCAGTTTTTGGCAGAAAATCATTTGATCAGAAAGATGAAACCACAGATATACGTGAACTTTTTACACATAAGCAAATTTTTGTAAATTATAATTGCGACGAATAAACGAAAAAACAAGGACACGAACAAAATAGTTATATAGACCAAACTATGCCAATGATCAAATGTTAATTCCGCTCAAGTACAAACTTTTATTGAGAGCCAGCTAATATGAAAACTCGAGAATTACAACTTATTGATCAAATTATAAATGTAAACTAGTGCCGCGGTGCGGTTATGACAAACGTGTACCGGTTACACGGCCAGTACCCAATCGATTTATGCTGTATAAACGCTTGCTACATTTTTATGCTAAATCCCATGCTAAAATTTGGTATGCTTAATCCCATGCTATGTCAAAGTGATGCTTAATCCTATGCGATGTCAAAGTGATGCTTAATCCCATGCTATGTCAAAGTGATGCTTAATCCTATGCTATGTCAAAGTGATGCTTAATCCCATTCTATGTTATAGTGATGCTTAATCCCATTCTATGTTATAGTGATGCTTAATCCCATGCTATTGTATAGAGATGCTTAATCCCATGCTATGTTATATTGATGCTTAATCCCATTCTATGTTATAGGGATGCTTAATCCAATTCAATGTTATAGTGATGCTTAATCCCGCAAAAAGTTGATGTAATGTTTAATCCATCGTTAAGTAAATGTGATGCTTAATCATACAATAAGAATTCGTCATAAGATTTAAACGGTTTGAATTAGTTTAATTACAAATTTAAAGGGATTCATTCAATAAGGGATATTTTACAGAAGAAGGGGCTCCAGTGTAGTTGAAATCAGGAAAGGGCATCTGGACAAAGCAAGAAGAGGAGGAAACTGAAACAAACAATATCCCAATGCTTAATCCTAATGTTCATGTGGTTAAGTATTGAATTTGCGTATAATGCTTAATCCAATATAAATCAATGCGATTAAACATTAAACTCAAACATAAAGCAGTCTTAATGCTTAATCTTATTGATTTATATAGGATTAAGTATGGAATGAAACTTACCAAAATATAAGGAGATCCATCGTAGTTAGACTCAGGAAAATGGCAGAGAAGACGGAGTGTGGCGAGGGGGAAACTGAAACAAAACAATATCCCAATGCTTAATCCTAATGTTCATGTGGTTAAGTATTGAATTTGTGTATAATGCTTAATCCCATATAAATCAATGGGATTAAGCATTAGACCAAAACATAAAGCTGGCCTAATGCTTAATCCCATTGATTTATATAGGATTAAGTATGGAATGAAACTTACCAAAATATAAGGAGATCCATCGTAGTTAGACTCAGGAAAATGGCAGAGAAGACGGAGTGTGGCGAGGGGGAAACTGAAACAAACAATATCCCAATGCTTAATCCCAAAATTGATATGTATAAGTAATGATATTGTGTATAATGCTTAATCCCATATAAATCAATGGGATTAAGCATTAGACCAAAACATAAAGCTGGCTTATGCTTAATCCCATTGATTTATATAGGATTAAGTATGGAATAAAACTTACCAAAATATAAAGAGCTCCATCGTAGTTAGAATCAGACAAATTGAAGAACAGATGAAAAGGGCCGAAGGGGAAACTGAAACAAACAATATCTCAATGCTTAATCCTAACGTTAATGCGATTAAGTATTGAATTTGGGTATAATGCTTAATCCCATAAAAATCAATGGAATTAAGTATCAAACCCAAACGTAAAGTTGGCTTAATGCTTAATCCCATCGATTTACTAAAGAATAAATTACTTACCAAGTTAACATGCCCAATTGAATAAAATTGAAAACAATATTTACAATTCAAACCGTTCATATAGGGATCTTTTGCACACTGATATGCATACATAGTTTTCTATTTTTTACAGCTGTACTTCTGGATGCATGCTTAACCCTATAAACTCAAGTATCTTGATAATATTTATAACAAAACATATTTATACTTATCATATAACTTATTTTACATGCATGCTAACTGAAAATGTATGACCACATCACTCAACCAATATACGAATCAACTATAGCGATTCTTCGAACTCAGTAGCATCCAACATTTCAACGTCGTCATCAGGAAGATCAATCGTGATAACATCCTCATTTCTACTGAGTGACACATTATTTAATCCTTGACTTAAATTTTGCACTTCTCTTGATTCTGTTGAAAAAGACACGTCATGCAGAAGTGCTACAATGTGGTTCGGTTTAGCATTATCTTTCGATATTTTTACAAACCCAATCATCAAAGGATCCTGTTTAAGCTCGAGTGGATTATAATTCTGAGTTGCGACTCTACTATTACAATCTAATCCAGTTGTAACCACTATGGGACGTCTCAATGCATATGAAGTACCCATGATAATTTCCAAATCCGCCCATTGATTATAAGACAAGGTTTTAAGAATCACGTTTGGTGCTGAAGAAGCCAAAGCAGAAAACATGGAGTCAAAAATGTCGTACTCGTTGGTTATTTTAAATGCTATCAATATTTTTATTGAGTTTGTAAGTGAGCAGTTTCCGATTAGATTCATCGATACTGAATGGTAGAAGCACCTTCCATCTCCAACTATGTTTACTGGCAAATATTTTTTACCATCGCGAAAGAAAGGACAAACGTTTTCCGCCAGTTGTTGAATATCATATGTGCAGATATTTAAACCTGAAATGAGATTAGCGAACATTTCAAACTCATGCCTAAATTGACAGGCATACTTCCGAAAGCATGCTACAGTAGACTGAACTTGCTCATCCCATTTTTTAATGAGTTCTTCAGAAACGGTCCTTCCAGCTTCAGCCCACAGAATAGGATCTGATACGTTCCAAATGTTCAGCACATCATTCAGCTGTTCAAGCAACTCGTTCATAAATTTGACACCAAATCTAATTTGATTGTGAGTGACTGAACTTCTGTTACAGGCGTTCATGAAATCTTCTGCCAACTTGTTTATGCGCTGGCTAAGCCTTGGAGTCTGATCTGCTAAATCTACCTCGCTTTTAGCTCGGATTAAATTATTAGCTTTTTGTTTGGTTTCTTGAACCAAATTGCTAACAGACTCTGATATACCTTTCTGTAATATTCTTGGAGGTTTAAATGGAGCGAACTTCATTTCTGTGACCTTTGGTTCAAGATCAGGTAGAAGAGGGAAAATCTGAATTTGTGTGGAATTTTGGTCTTCGATTTGAAGCAAGGGAAAGTCTCCACATCGCCTTGGTTTTCTCATGATTGAAATTTCATCAACATCTGTCATCCACTCTAACAATGTTTTATAATATTCTTTCAAATACACTTTTTCAAAGTGGGTGTTCAACAGATATAACTGAGACAACTCTTTTGGCCTACTTAGAGCTACAAACGCTTGCCCGCTTTCCCAAAAGGATCGATCAAGATCAACATAATATTTACCTGTCACTGTAGTACCTTGTACAGCGTGAACAGTGGTAGCATATCCAAGAATTAGTGGATATTGGTATCGATAATACAAATTCGCCCCCAACTTAAATGGTTGTCTTATCTTTGTTAGAGGCAACTGCTTTGACTCGTCATTAAGATCTTGCAGTATGACATAACTGCCATCGTGTGCTACACGAAACACTTTAGCTCGCTTAGAGTTTACCCAACCTGTGGTCACATCAATGTTTCGCAGAAGTCTTACTATGCAACCTTCTTTGAGAGTTAGTTTTTCATCCCATAAGGTTTTAAGATATGTGCGTATTTTTTCTTTTACAGCCGGACTAACTTCCTTGTTGGTGTCCTGCTCAAAGTCTTGCGCATAGATTGTGACAGCGTCACCAGGTATTTTTGAAATAAATTGCTGATTGTAAGACATCATTTTCCTACGTGTTGCAGTTACAATTAACGAGTCGTCCTCGCATTCAATTTTTGAGGCATGTGTGTATCTAGTTCTAAGAACAGCTTTATCCTCTTCCGTCATCATGTTTATTCTTACACGATTCAGCAGAGCGGCAAAAAATTCATCTTTCTGGCGAACTGTCTCCTTAAGAAGCAGAATACTAAACTCATTTAAGAGGTAGTTTGAGAAAACCGACTTTCCAATAGCAGGTAGTTGACACGGGTCCCCTATTAGAAACAAATGTTTACCTCCTAGGGGGGACCGCTTTGACTTCCCGTACGTCTTTGTACATTCATTAAGCTGATCAAGCAGGTCTGAGTTTAGCATAGAAAACTCGTCACATATGATAACATCTGTTTCTTCTACAATTTTGGCGGATATTGTACCAGGCTGCAGATATTTGTTTCCATATATATCAACCTTTAGATAGTAATGAACTGTTGTTCCAGAAATCAAATGCGCAGCACTTCCTGTCGTTGCCAGTAAAATGCACACCATCTTCTTCTCAATGAAGTATGAATAAAGTGCTCTGGTTATGTATGACTTCCCAACACCAGCACCACCTGATATTATAGCCAAAACCTGTTGGTCGTTTTTAATCTTTCGATCTACCCACTCCATGACATTTTTCTGCGAGTCAGTCATTGAGCTTAAGTATGATTCATAAGGTTCATATTTTACACGCATTTCGAACATTTTTGCGAGTTCTTCTCCGAATTCATTTTCAGTTTCCTGATATGTCTCGTTTTCCAATACCGGCATACTTTCAACCCACGGTATTATGATTGAATCGACAAAATCTTTAGTAACAAAAGATTGATCAACAAACATTTTTGCAAGTTCAATAACACGCTCAACGGAAAACCCTCGTTGTATTGCACCCAGCAGAGCTGACTTGGCAGTTTCCTCAGAGTCCACTAAGCCACGCAGACAACATTCTTCTACAAAAGTCTTGGAGACGTTTTCTTCACTGAACGGAAATCCGTTCTCGTCTAGTTCATCCTCCATTATTGGGACGTTAAGCAAAAGTCGCTGTTCGTAGTATTTTTCAGACTCGTTACCAAATGGCATGAGAAAACGCCATCTTGGAACAGCCGCTTTTCCACGTTCTACATATTTATATCCGTGGCTCATGTAAATCATCCGTTGAGATTTGATTTTTCGAATTCTACCAGTAAACTCGAATTGTGATTCATCAATTTTGGGTCTAATCTCGTTTTCGGATTCATCCTGTGATTCAAGCAATTGTGAATCTAAGCTTTGTGTGTAGATGGTACATGTCTTAGCGGACACAACATCATATAACCGAAAAAGATCTATATATGTTAGATTATGAAGTTCTTTTGGACGAACTAAATATTTGTGAAGAAGTGATTGATAATACACATCTTCGCTCTCATTATTCAGAGGTAAATGGGATTTTCTTTTTAACATTCTCTGCTTTGGTTGAAAATCACATGGGAGAAATATTGTCTTTCTCGACGATCCAACTTGATGGAACTGAAGTAAATGTGCGACACACTCCAAAATTCCTACGACTCGAGCTTTCAGAAAACAATCCGCATCCGAAGTAATGTCCTGAATATCAATGGAACGTTCGGGTTTTGAAACATATTTGCATAAATAGGCTTCTATTCCATTTGATGTTACTTTTTGAACATTGATATGTCCGTTCCAGCACATTAAAGCATATATGTTGTATGGAACTACATTCTTATCTTCGTCACTATGACGCGTATATGTGTATCCCATTTTTGATTTATTAATCTCTTCCGATAATTGAACTTCATAAGGAAATCCATACTTGCATTTTGACTTTATGTCCTTTTTACAGGCTCCCAACGTGCACGTATGTATCTGAAAAGCCTTTACATATTCACGGGCTTGAAATGTTTGACGCTTAATTTCATCGTCGTAGCCACAATACCTCGGCATTTCAGCCATTACAACACCTTCAGGTATTGTATCTTCACAAATCCATAAAACCATATGGCAATGCAGTGCTCCCCGGTTTTGATACTCTATGCGAAACCAATAGTCTAAAACTTCACCAAAAGGTCCGTTTTTATTATGAACACATGATTTCATAAATACTTTAAGTCGTTTATAGAAAGCAACTACTGTTTCCACAGGATAATTCACTACACTCTTCCCACCCAAAGCTGGTTGCAATATTGGCTGGTCAAGGAAACTCAAATCCTTGGCCGAAATTTCGCCGCATGCCTTTTGTAGCTCAAGCCAATTGTCGTTTTGTGTAAGTGTTACAAACAACTCAGGCTTTCCAAGCTCACGGACCATAGCCAACAGATCGGAGCTGCGAGCCCGCCAATATGTTTTTGATCCTGGAATGGTGCTTGGCACTACAGATCCATACCTATTTGCATTTTCACGGACATCTTTTGCTTGAATGGCGTCAATTAATTCATTAACATTAACAGTACGTTGGCGATTGTTAACATAGAGAAGCCTCTGTTTGATTAATCGATCATACCAGAAAAACATAAATTCATTGTTTTTTCTAAATCTAGAATCTATTGCAAGCAGTCTGTGTTTTACATAAGTCTGCTGTTTCAAAGTTGAATTAATTTTCCAGCTACCATTTCCTTCGGGAAATAAATGTGGCCATCTTTTAGCTTCAAGATCAGGATCGGAATAATTAACATTAATTATGTCCCTAAGGGTTTTCAAATTGTCGTCCAGTGGGTGCTGAACACCATATTTGTGTGATTGTGGTTTTATTTCTGCCTCAATTTTAACATTCTCAGCAGGGACTAGAAGACCAGTTGTGTCTTTTCCTATCATATCTGCTAGGTTGCCTTTGGAAATTTGTATGATTCTTTCTTCAGGGCGGATATTGTATACCGACATCAAGTACCCATAAATAGTTTCATAGTTGGCAACAAAACTTTTGAACAATCGATTATTTTTTCGTAACCAACGTAAAGCCGTTTTAATTTTTTCTCCAGAGGTGTCTAGTTGTACAGGTCTTTCAATTCTGTAGTAACTTGTGTAAACTTTATGGTAGTCTGAGTCACGTTTTTTGCCAATGTTACACTCACCTTGGCGGTGTTCGAAAATTTTGCATTGTAAGTTTTGTTTTTGGTACACACAGTAAAACCCACCACAAAGTGCAATTTGATTTTGCTCGTGCTCGTTAAGGTTGCGCAATTCGACAGGTATTTCATATTGCTTTGTTGTGGAAATCATCACACTATATTCGATGTGCCAGTTTGGATTTTTAAAGCACTCTAAGCATGTGATGAATTTTTCGTCAACAGTATACGTATACAAAACATTTTTCTTTATTTGTAGGACATAAGGAAAGTCATCAATTGGATTAGACAACATTTTGCGATTGTTGCTAGTCAGTGCTCTGGCAAATATCATGCCACAATTGTGACAACAATCTTTAAACACGCTAGAAAAAGACACCGAGCGATTTTTTGATGCGTATGCTTGTAATATTTGATGATCTATGTTTGACATTGTATCAATGTCTTCACTGCACGCATAACTGCTCGTTATCAAATTTTCTTTATATTCGTAGAAATGTTTAAGAATTAGGGCATCAGTACCAAGGTAATCCTGTCCCATTCTTGATTTGAAATATTGTTTAAATACCTTGACACTCATTTTTGCAAGGTTATCAATATTTTTTCTCCGACCATCGCGTTTTTGTGCAGTTATCACATGTTGCGCGTGGCCTACTGCCTGAGCTAACAGCATGTCAAGATCATTATTCCAATCGTTTAACTTTGCGGCAGCTGCCGTTGACATGGACAAATTGTCACAATTATTTACAGATTCATACTGCACTTGTAAGTCAGTTTTTGTTCCATCGAAGTTCGGATGGCTTTGCTTAAACGTATGGAAGATTTTGTTCCAGTTTGGGTAACCATCCACGCAAATTAGGTTTGCCAACCTTACTAGTTCCAGTAAGTCAGACTTTGTCCAATTGAATGATGTTGCAGGTTTTATAGTATTGCTTTCAATTCGAGAGTACTGCATGCGTAGTGCATCATTTCCTCCGTCAAACCCTGGATGAAGCCTGATGAAATCATTTGCAATGTTAGACCAACTTTGTCCTACGTTAGCTTTTACTATGTACAAAAGGTCAGTTTTAGCTTCGTCAGACCACTTAAATTCACGGTTGTCAGATTGCATCAAATTGTTGAATACATTTGTATTTGAACTTTTGTCTTTAATTCGACAGTATTGAGTTTTCAAGGCGTTTGCTTTACCTTTATAATGCGGGTACAGCTCTTTAAATCTGTCTGATATTTTTTCCCATTTGTTTTTTTCATCAATTTGATCAGCAAGGGACAATAAATCTGCCTTTGCTGCAGCAGTCCATCGAAATATTTTGGTATTTTCCATGTTGTTGTACATGGGGTTAAACATTAATTTGTTTTTACGGGATTCAGTATTCGTGTTTATTTTATTACGGAATTAAGCATTCATATATATGTTTTATAGAATTAAGCATAAATGTATTTTTGATACGAGATGAAACATTCATGTATATTTTAACACGGATTAAGCATTTATGTGTGTTTTCACACTGGATTAAGCATTTATGTATGTTTTAACACGGGATTAAGCATTCATGTATGTTTTAACACGAGATTAAGTATTCATATATGATTTACGATGGGATTAAGCATTCATGTATATTTTTGCATGGAAATAAGCAATCACGTATATACAATACTGGGATTAAGCATTCATGTATAGCTTAACATGGGATTAAGCATTCATGTATAGCTTAACATGGGATTAAGCATTCATGCATAGTTTAACATGGGATTAAGCATTCATGTATAGTTTAACATGGGATTAAGCATTCCAGTGAATTTTAACACGGGATTAAGCATTCATGTAATTTTTTACATGGGATTAAGCATTGCATAACCAAGTGTTATGATGCCTTTAATTTTACGACCTGCACTGTATGTGGCTTACAGTCAACTGTATTATTCGGATAACCGATAGTGACAGCAAGAAATGCGTTTACAAAACGACTTATAATCTTGAAGAAAATGGTGTTGAAGTTTTGAAGATGAAATGGTGTTGGGTCCGCTGGGTGCACTTTGGAAAAAGCTGGTCTGCTCCTGAGAAGAGGTAGATCGCAACTGAATTAAACTCCGCAGTTCTACTTCCTTATATACTGGTTATTTCTATCAGAGCTGGGATGGGATCGCGATCTCGGGATCCCGCGGGATCGGGATCTTTCCGATTTCGTGGGATCTCGGGATCGCGGGATCTGGGATCTTGCCAATTTCATGGGATCTCGGGATCCCGGGATCTGGGATCCTGCCAATTTCATGGGATCTCGGGATCCCGGGATCTGGGATCCTGCCAATTTCATGGGATCTCGGGATCCCGGCATCTGGGATCCTGCCAATTTCATGGGATCTTGGGATCTCGGGATCTGGGATCTATCCAATTTTATGGGATCTTGGGATCTCGGGATCTGGGATCTATCCAATTTTATGGGATCTCGGGATCCGGGATCTGGGATCTTGCCAATTTTATGGGATCGTGGGATCTCGGGATAGGGATCTTTCGGGATCGCGATCCCAGATCCCGGATCCGGGATCAATTACCATAAAGATCCCGCGATCCCACACCCCCATGGGATCGGGATCATGCCAATTTTATGGGATCTCGGGATCCCGGGATCTGGGATCCTCCCAATTTCATGGGATCTCGGGATCCCGGGATCTGGGATCTATCCAATTTTATGGGATCTCGGGATCGCGGGATCTGGGATCCATCCAATTTTATGGGATCTCGGGATCGCGGGATCTGGGATCCATCCAATTTTATGGGATCTCGGGATCCCGGGATCTGGGATCCTGCCGATTTCATGGGATCTTGGGATCTCGGGATCTGGGATCCTGCCAATTTCATGGGATCTCGGGATCCCGGGATCTGGGATCCTGCCAATTTCATGGGATCTTGGGATCTCGGGATCGGGATCTTGCGATCCCGCGATCCCAGATCCCGGATCCCGCATTTCGGGATCTGGGATCAAAGATCCCTTCCCAGCTCTGATTTCTATAGGATTAAGCATCGAGTTTTTGTACATGGGATTAAGCATTGAATTTTTGTAAATCCAAATAAACATGATGATATTTAACATTGGATTAAGCATGGTGATGTTTACCATGGGATTAAGCATTCCGGACGAAGTTGTTCGTTTTGCCCGAAAGGCCGAGAGAAAATTATATGGGATTAAGCATTTGAAACTTTAACATGGGATTAAGCATTAGGGTTACAAGTTTGTTCGTTTTCCCCGAAATACCAAAAACAAATTATAATATACATTTGTCGTTAGCTGCATAGGATTGAGCATTTGAAACTTTAACATGGGATTAAGCATTTGAAAATTTAATATGGGATTAAGCATTTGAAAATTTAACATGGGATTAAGCATTTGAAAATTTAACATGGGATTAAGCATTTGAAAATTTAACATGGGATTAAGCATTTGAAAATTTAACATGGGATTAAGCATTTGAAACTTTAACATGGGATTAAGCATTAGGGTTACAAGTTTGTTCGTTTTCCCCGAAATACCAAAAACAAATTATAATATACATCTGTCGTTAATTGCATATGATTAAGCATTTGAAACTTTAACATGGGATTAAGCATTTGAAATTGTAACTTGGGATTAAGCATTTGAAACTTTAACTTGGGATTAAGCATTTGAAACTGTAACTTGGGATTAAGCATTTGAAGCTGTAACTTGGGATTAAGCATTTGAAACTGTAACTTGGGATTAAGCATTTGAAACTGTAACTTGGGATTAAGCATTTGAAACATTAACTTGGGATTAAGCATTTGAAATTTTAACATGGGATTAAGCATTTGAAACTTTAACATGGGATTAAGCATTTGGGTTACAAATTTGTTCGTTTTCCCCGAAATACCTAAAACAAATTATAATATGGGATTATAACCATTTAATTGGTTCCTACTTAAGACAATATTATGAATATGCAAGTAAAAATCAGGAAGACACGCTATATCCTAAAAAGGATTCACGGCAGAGCTACCCATTAGCAGCAAGTTACGTTTATGTACTTACACTTTATGTAATTGTCAGACAAAATAGCTACAATATGGCCTTTCACTTTAACGCTAGCATTTGTTCTATTTAAGTTCTCAGATGCACAAAAATAAGGATGGAAGCTATTAATAGCGTAATCTTAGCTAAGAAATTTATCACACATCTGAGGTCTCCTAGTGTCAAAATCGAATTAGTTAAAAAAAACTACTCCACACTTTATTTACTAGAATAATAGTGTGGTGTGTTGTGTCATACCATAACGAGATCTTTAACAGTTTGAAGCAGGTGAAATAGCTTTCCCGAAGAAGGCATAAGAACAAAAAAGGCCATTTTATAGACAAGTATTTATTCTAAATCGTTTATTGCTTATACCTGTAATGCCAGCAATAAAAGTAAAGTAATCACGTTAAAGCATCCTAATTTCAATTATTATTCAAATTGTTCATTTTAACAGCTGGCTTTATTTTTATTTTTTCTCTTTCCCCGGCCCCATGCCTTAAAAACCTGCCCCGACCCGCGTAAAAACCACGCTCAAAACACGCCTATTTAGCCCCTGGCACTTCCCTTTCTGTACTTTTCATTTCTTACTTGGTGTTTTTGTACAATGCAACGCAAATGCAATGCATCGATTTCTTTGTGATAATCGGAAGTACAATGCCAAAATCAAAATTTGAATTAATTTCAACTTTCAAGAGTAGGCTAATAGAAAACCACAAATGCGAAGTGGAGCTTGCAAAATTTAGAATGCAATTTCAAAAACAAATTGAAATACAAAGTCAACCTGTTACATATTTTGCGTTTATGGTTTTCACATTCACAATTGAACAATTGCATTACCTTTAATTACAATTACTACATCTGCATTACAACTATTAAAAATGTTTTGTAAGGTAAGTTTGCAAAATTTCCAATTAACATTCAATTTGATTTGAAAATTGTAGTTTATTTACATTATTTAATTTATTCAATTATTCGATTATTTTTTTCAATTTTACAGTTTAGTATTTGCTGCTGATTCATAATGCGTGACCATAACGGAAGTAGTTCTTTATTATAAGACCCAACAGATTGTAACTACTCTCATGAATAATTTTCAAATTATGATCAACGCTTTGTGTGGGGTTGTGTCTAATTTCCTATCTGGCTTCGGGATGTTATGTAATGCACGGCGTAATATTATAATGCTTAGGTGGAGATCTGAGTTGGACAATGTAGTGAAAGATGAGATTTAAAGAATGTCAATTGGTTGGGCCAATGTGAGAATGAGTAACATGATGAGTCATCATTGATGACTTCTAAGACTCAAAAAGTATAAAAACTGTCAGATTTATTTTAAGACAGTCTATAACTTATCTGAAAAAACGAAGATGCTGTGAACACAATCTGGAAAGCACAGCAGCTTAACTTTCTGCTTTTCCAATTCAAAATTCAAGAAATGAGTGACCAGGTTTAGTCGTATTTGAGATTTTTCAATGGCATAATTTTATTACATGTGTTTAGAATTTTACTCATTACAATCCAGAAGAACCGAATGTTACCCATAAAACCCGTTTTTACCCATCCTACGGCTTTTCATAAAAAATTCGCGTTTACCACGATGCCTGCTTGTAAATGGTGTCTGAATGGGTAATTCTGAATTCACAATCCCATTAAGGTATTTGGATGGTTTATTGCCGCCACCATATTGCTGCACTTTTATATCAAAATACCGCAAGGATTTTTTTTACATAAAAATGAATGAAAGTTTGCATTTTGTGCTTACATTGCAACAATGGCCCACTAGGAAAATCCAGAAAGAAGAAGTTACAAGGGTGCTTAAACAAGGTTTCATTACGTCGGTGATACGTCAAAGCCCTGAACCAACATTTTCTCCCAGAATTGAATCATTGAACCAGCAATGGCTTTGCAGATTCTAACGAATGAAACTGAAGTTTTGGGATAATTGCTGAATAGCATAGCAAAATCATCAGGATTTGTTGGCGGATTTTTTGGTATGCTAATATTAGGTTACCCCAAAAATGCAGTTTCGTTGGTTAGAATCCGGAAAATCGTTGCTGGTTCACTAACTCGATTATGGGGGAAAGCGTTGGTTCATGGTTTAGATTTGTCACCGACAGTTTGCATTTTGATCATGATAAATATACCAACTACACTTTGCGCGTTGAGTAATGCAGTGCGAGTTAAAGAGTTATAACGACGAAGCTGATAAATGGAATTTTTAAGTTTTTCTATGTAACATGATAGTTTGTATGTGGATGTATTCATGAATGTTAATTTTTGAAATGCTTGTTGACGTTTCATTGCCTTGTGTGTTCTGAGATGTGTACAGACGGGTTTTTCCTTTGTTTACTTTAGTTTCAAAAGTAAAGTATATAAGACAACAAAAGAAAAGTGCTCGATTTGAGATGCAAACTTGATACTATTATGTTTTCAAGACAAATTCAATAATTCAACGTATCAACCAGAGCCACCTAACGTCGAAAGCTCGTGTGAACTAAAATAAAAAGTTCTGACCGAGACATTTCTTAAATAACTTTTCAAGGTCTAATGCGTCATTAAAATGTTATGTTTCTGTTTGAGACTTTATTTGGATAGATTTTTAAAACATGTTAACTCTATGATCTCTTATGATATTTTTACAAAGCAAAATATAAACTACTTTTATTGTTCATTGCTATGGTAGTTGTAATGATTGTTTGAATTGATAAACCAGAGTTGGCTGACGGGTTAAAAAGAATGCTGGGTAACCCTTTTTGCCCGGGTTTTAACGCCCCCACCCGACCCCTTGCTGGGCTGGGTTTTTGGGCAATAATAAAAGGAAAAATATTGGTGGGCTCCTACAGAAACTGAGTTTTCCCTTATCACGAATTAGTTTGCCGGGAAAGCCAGATTTTTTAGGGGAAAAGTCAAACACCAGACTTTTCCCTTATGATAACTGAAGTTTCCCTGAAAAACTTAGAAACATTTTGACACGTTGGTAGAGGCTGCTTACGTCATATGAAATGAGTACTGTACATTCATGATTCATAAGCTGTTAGTATGCATTTAAATTGTATATCTTTAAAAAAACACAATTACAATACAATTACACAATTACAAATACAATATACAATTGTATATCTTTCAATGTAGAAGCATAGTATACACATGTCAATTATATTTATTTTTGCCTTTTGTAAATATTTTTTTCGTGATTTCGATAACTTATATTTTTTAAAATTTTATATGAAACAATATAGAATTCCGATCAACATATATGCGAAAGAAAAGTGTCAAATATTAAAACAATACTGAGCGTTTTTAAGCGCTTCAAATTCAAATAGGCAGTAAATAGCTTCACTTCAAAAGTTTTCCCGTCGAGGCTTGTGGCCCTAACCTCCAACTATGGCTTCACCAGGAAACTTGTAACTGCAATTTAGGCTTGCTAGTGTTACTGCATGTTTGCAGATACAACTTTTAAAGAATTCAATGCAAGTGCATTTGAATAAACAAAAATGATCAACATAAGATTCCATCACTCTTATATGTTTCATTTCAGATTTTACAAAGTCAGTGAATGTTTCAGACTGGATGTACCTACTTGTTCATATTATTCATATTTTTGCAAATAGGCGGCTAAAATGCTAATGTAGTATTGGACATTTGATTTGATCTTTGTTACTACATATATACAGACAATTGCATACCTACAGATCTGCAATATGACAAGAATAGGAAGTACATTTCATTCGTATAAAAGTTAATGTCTATGTTTTATTAAAAATAAAAAGACAATTTAAATGCATATTATCAGCATATGAATCATTAATGTACAGTATTCATTTCATATGACGTAAGCAGCCTCTACCAACGTGTCAAAATATTTCTAAGTTTTTTCAGGGAAATTTCAGTTATCATAAGGGAAAAGTCTGGTGTTTGACTTTTCCCCTAAAAAATCTGGCTTTCCCGGCAAACTAATTCGTGATAAGGGAAAAGTCAGTTTCTGTCGTGGTCAGTTAATTGATTGCCATAATAAAACCCCATGTTAAGTTTAAACCCATTAATAGCGCCAGATTCTATGACCCGATATACATGCATGTATAATAAAATAAAACCCGTAAATGCCCAATAATCCCCGTTAAAACCCGCAAACCCGTTATTACCCATTTAAACCCAACCCGGCGGGTTTTAATTTAGAAACCCGCGGGTAGCAATCTCTTGATGAAATCAATGTTTTTCTTCGTAGATGAGGAACTATCAGTATGTATGTATAGTATAATATGGATTTATTAATGTGCTCTTTATGACACGGCCCATAGAGGATTCAACGAAATTTTTAAAAATATGATTGAGTTACAAGAATACATTTTTACAATTAGATAGATCTGCAATGTCATTCATTCCACAAACCCACTCATTAAATCGAAAAAATGCTACGTAGTGTTCCAAGTGTTTGCAGAAAAAAGCATGGAAATGCCAGGTGTAAGCTATACCACTATTATTTCATTTCGAAGAAGTCAAATTTTATTGACTATTGTTATCTAATTACACTCAATAATAGAAGTTGTGTAGCCTCGTTTTAGCAGCAATGTTCACACAAGTGGCAGGAAAATGACTATAATAAAGTATTGCTGGCCAAAATGACAATACGAAGCTTGACTACATGTCGTTCTACACTCCAGCAACGCAAATCAAAACTAAAATATGATGCGTGCGTACCATGGGTACAAATTATATATGTAAATATATTAGTGAATGTAAAGCAAACATAGGACGTGCTGTCAGAGCCAATATATCCTACCCCTTAACATTATGTAGTGGTAGATATTATTGTTAAACAATAGCACATAAAACTTGGCTGTGTCTGACTTTTTTCCTGGAAGTGGGCCATCTGCTATTGAAGACCGGACATGCTACGATAACCACTTCTGTCACAATGCTTCAGTTGCATTTTTGCTTTTCAATTGCAAAGACAATTTTTAAGTTCCTAAAACGCGAAATTTAAACTGTTTAACTTAGTTAAAAAACGTTTCGTTGTGATCTTTCTAAAGTTTATTGATGTATAAAACTAAAGTGCGATGGGATATACATAAAACATTTTCACGTTTGTCAAACCGAAGCAGTGGCGCGAGTTTGTCCTGTGTCAAGAGTTCCTAGGAGAGTTAGGAAAAGGAGGAGATATTTACGAACACTCCCGAATTGTTTCCAAAAAATGTCCGAAGTAGAAGGTAAGCAAATATATTTATATTATAGCGGGTTTTTTGCTTTTTATTAAGAGGAGGCAAGACGGGGAGTGGAAACCAATGATCACCATCATTTTCTTATATGGCAATGAAAAGATGTGATGTTTATATCATGCGAAATATGAGATAGTTGTACCTGTGCTGTGACACTGCATGCACAGGTGTGTAAAAAACGCTTGCTCTTTGTAACGGTACCAAAATCATAAATTTAAAGTCTACCGTTTTAGTAAAAAACGGTTTCAAAAATGTATGAAAATGCCACAAAATAAAATCTTAAAAATTCGCCCCGTATTTTTATTTTGCTATCAACAAATCTGAAAATTCAAATGCACAAAATGGAGAACAGTTTACTTGATACTTCACAAGGTATACTAAAAATACTTGACAAATTTTTCTATAATTCTATTTTCTATTCTATTTCTATTTTGTATCAACGAATTCTATCAACGCAATTATTTCTGCCACTGCATTGTTTATATCATTGTCATGTGTGAAGTTATTACACGGTTCTTCGTAGTGGAGTATGTTGTTAGAAGCATATTATCATTTTTTGATGTACCTGGGCAATGTTGGTGGGATTAAAAGCAAAATATTTAAGAAATATATATGAAGAAAGCTTCACTCAGGTATGCCTTCACCCATTCTACAACCACCATTCAGAAACCAGGCTGAAGCATACCAAATTGGCACTAGGTTTGCATTCGAAAAACGGAAGTACAAAGAACAATAGGTATGATTGATAAAAAGATGGAAAAAGAGGAAAGTACGTCACCAAGAGCTCACATTACTTTTAATTATGCTAATGTTAATCCGAAAATAATATAAAGTTAACAAAGTTATCGTCATTTAGAAAATAATAAAATTCGCATATACTATAAAGCTACTATGCACCTTTGGATAAATTAATGATAGTTGGAGAAAACCACTAAACTGACTGTGGAAATCGCTTCCATGAATCCTAAACTCATGCTACATACATACTTTAAAAACATTTTTATGATACATTTTTTAACTTAAATGATGCTAGCAATTTAACATTACTTAATAAATGCACTATATGCATAATGAAACCTGAGCCATCGTTTTATATATAAGCACATTCATATTAGCTCGCTGCTTCAGCAGAGGAGCTTATGCAGATGTTGCAATTGCTCGCTGCTAAAAACACATAAATGCTCAAAACCTTCAAATAGAATAGTTTAGAACTAATTTAATCTGGTTTAGGGTCCATTTATACTAGTTTGTAGTCCATTTGTGCTAGTTTGGAGGGCAGCTATTCATGTTTGGGGCCTATCAAGTTATAGTTAGAGCCCACGTAGCCTAGTTTGATGTCTATTTACCTTGGTTTGGTCACAATTAAAGTTTGCAGACACAGGGAAACAACAAGATAAGTAGAGTTTTACTGAAGGTTTGAACTGAAAAAGGCGTGTACACATAATAAAATGACGATGAATGATCATGGTCAATCATTTTGTGCAAAAATGTTTGTGCATTTGAAGTCACAATGTAGATGTTATTCACTTACACCGTCACATTCTGCGTCTTGCCAACCGGAACCAATACTACCAAATACTTAACATTTGACGTTCAGGTTTTGTGATACATTATACATAAAATGTATGACTAAATGGACTAATCCGTTCGCAGAGAAATGGGTTTAAAACCTTGGCAGATAATTTTTCGCCGCGCAAAAACTAAAATTATTCTTGCATAGCACGACAAATGAAGCAGTGGCATCAGGTTATCTGTGTTTTTATTAACGAATTTTGTTACGGTATTTTGTAAGTTCCTTCTAGAGAACGTTGTTTTGATAATGGAGCACATGTTTAAATAACTTCAAGTTCCTTTATCTTATACACGTAACTAAATGTATATTATTTCAGCTTTACACGGAATACTTGTAAAGCTAAGGAAAAAAACTCAGTGCTAACTGAGAACTTGATTTTTTTTATTTCTAGGAAAAGTTTAAAATCCCATAGCAAAAATAAGATTTTTCCAAGGATTAAAGCCTTTTTCTGTTTCTTGGCCACTTTTAAATGCACAAAGATTTCCTTCCAATCCGTATCGTGAATACGAGCCATAAATACTAGAAATGTTTTCTAAATCATACCAAACATTATTAAATTAAATCATATTAATTCACCTGGGCTTCGACTGTAAGCAGGAAATATATTAAACCTACTACTCCTTGCCTGGTTTTTGAATCACATAACTTTTCATAGCTTTTCTTTTTTCAAGGCAAATTGAATACTAATACGCAATTTGAATTCTTTGGCCAAACACTGCATTTAGATAAAGTACATAACAGTCTCCTGGGAAAAAATCGAGTTCGAAGAAGAAATTTCAGCTTGCAGAACGCAGCTGATTGATATGCTGGACAATGCAAAATAGCTGCGCATTGCATAACCAGCAGTGCTCGAAAAAACACTTCTCTATCAAACAGCATTATCCACGGAGCGGGCTAGGGTTGCTAGTTTCCACCTAAATGTTTATATATAGATCTGACCATTTGAAATTCCGTAATCAAACTTTGATTATCAAAGTATGAATGGTAAGCACAAATCATGCAGAATTGTGTATATTCAAAACTCGAACGCTAGCACTGAACCAGCTGGGCAACTGAATTTAAATTTTAAATAGAATCATAATTCAGCATTATAATCAACAAGTATTTGCTGTATAAATACCATAATGCTTTTAGTGTACTAGATCAAGGAAAGGTGAAAAGTGATACTGATATTGATACCTTCATAAGAAGGCTTCATAAAAAGTAAATTTGGTCTCATCAATACGAATTTTAAATTGTAGCGGTTGCCAACTCATATGCATTTTTACAGGTTAATCAAGGTAAAGTTTAGAAAAAATTAGGTACATTAATCTACTACCATGTATTTCCAGCAAAACTTATGTTCAAAACAGCAATCCTTGTAACGGATTGTGGTCCTATATTCCTCTATTTTATGGTTTACATGCGCATATTTGAAGTTTAATATACCGTAAAATGTTGTTTTGCTGCCTCTGACGGAATGAGCCTCAATTCAGTAGTATGAAATAAGTGCACGTAAACAAACATCGTCATCAAATTTGCAGACACAAATGTGCCATTTTGCCAGTCATTTTCTTTCTATTAGAAAATGGTTAAAATATATGATGTAATAAATCACGAAATTTGAAATAAAGTAGGGCAGTTTTTTATTCAGTAGTCAATTTTGCCAATTTTATATATTCCAATTTATTCTACATAAATGTTAATATATTAAATTCTCACGACAATATGATGCACTCAAGAATTTGCAAATCACGACTCACAACATACACGTTTGTGTTAGACGAAACTCAAATTGAAATTTCAAAAGAAAACCCGTGATTTCTCTGATATAATATTTTACTTATTCATTTGTCTTTGATTGGCCAACTGAAAAACCTTTACGAATCATATATAGGTTTCTAATGACAAAATATGACCTTAAAAAGTTTGAATATGCACGATTAAATGCAAATCTGGGTTACTATTTAGTATTGAGTTATTAATCACCTAATTACACACAATCAGCTAACGGATTGAATTTTTATCAGTTCTTTGAAAGCAGAACAGGTTCGTCAACCCTCACGTATATCCTTTCGCTTGGCTTCCGTATAGGCATTTATTAGCTCGCTGCATTGCAGAGAAGCCTTTTACGATGTTGTGTGTAAGTCTGCCTGTCCACTTTATCTTAGAACCAGGCTAAAAGGCTGACTGAATTCTAAACTCCGCATTTTCTTAAAACTTTGGAATCATAGAAATTTAAAGCATACTACTTCTTATTGAGTTTTTATGGCATTGAGTAAAAAACAGGGTTCCTTAACCTCTTGCAAGTTTTTTTAGAACTTTCAGATCATTTGTGTATCCGTTAAGCCCGTAATAAGTGTCACCAAGCCCGTGGTGATATTTGCATGTTTTCATTAATTCCTTCGAGATCAAAGATCAAGTTAATGCACAGAAGGATAAATAAACCCTCTCATGATTGTTGGTTTTGGAAATAAAAAATTCTCAGAGGAAAAAGTTTGACCAATGGTGTACGCACCCCAGATATAAAACCTGGATACGTGCCTGTAACGTATTTAAAACTATGTTTTACATACAGCATACTTATCAAATGTTTACGGTACATGTTTCAGTAATTTAAAAATAAATTGGGTTTGTTTGTGTTATGGAGGAAGCGCCAGCAGCGCTGTTTGAGCTCCGGTGACCCCAGTACAACCTTAGTTTGTTTGGAAATACGCAAGGTCACTCAGCAGCTTACGTAGCTTGTTTTGGGCGATTCAAATAAAATTTGAGTTATTTTTGATACTTTGTTACATTCATCTGCCTCCTAGTCACACTTAGATGTCCTTAGATGACGTCATCTTAAAAAGGTTTTTTGAGTGACCCACTGACATCTGTCACTACATTGTAAAGGAAAACTTATGAACCATATTAGCAATGAGGTAACAGTGTTGGCAGGGTTGAATTCGGGCATGGAAAACTGCCGCTTTATGTCTAACTTCGTGGACTTTTGTACAAATGTATTAGAAAAGAAGGGCTGCAATTGACTACTGGTTTTCCGACTTATATGAAAAATTAGAATAAACAATCTGTAATAAGCTGACCACAAGTCAAATTGAAATCCAAGTAGGGGATGTTTATAAACCAAGGTTTTAACTTTGTACTTATTATATTTTGTGTTTCTTTGATGCAAATTGGCACCGTTAGACACATTACTCCGCGTATTCCTCATTAACGTAAGTTTTCATTTAGCAGGCCACCTATTGGTAACCACGTTGTAGTTGGAAATTCATAATGGAATATAATGGACGATAAAATGAAGATTGCAAAATTTACCGTGTAAAAAAAAATTTCTACAGTTTTTTTGTAATTTTATACAGATAATCATGGAGAAGCTGGTGGGTCAAACAACAGCACATTCCGCAGACGAGCTGCCAAAGACAAAGCTATGGCATGCATTTTGGATATATACACCAACAAAGGTAATTTGTTAATTTGAACTTACTCAGAATCCATCAAATCTCATCCAGATAGATAGAATCTTTGGTTTTCCGGAAATTCTAGACATACTCTCTGAAAATTCTAAAATTAACCATCATTATGCTGGTTTCCTCAATGTATTATTTTTGCCATTTCATTTAAATTGGATACACATAAGATGCAAGTTATTGTTGATGATAATAATATAGTTAGACTAGTAGGAGCCCGTTATGCTTCGCATTTGATATTTTGAATAAATTAGTCCGTATAATGATGATAATGATGAATTAACACACCTCCACGTAAATTAACTGTGACCACGGTTTTGGTTCATTTGGAACCCCTTGGAACACCTTAGGTATTCTTTGGAACCCATAACGTTATAACATGCCGTTACAACATGCAAAATACCTATATCAAATTTCGTAAGTAGTTCTGCTTGTTACGTAAATGGCAGTATTTCAATTAACGGTTTCTATCGGTTTTCGAACAAACAAACTCCGGCGAGCTATTAACACCAGAAATGGATTGGTGAAAACCGTTTTTGAAAATTCCTAACGTTTCTCGGGAAATCGTGCGGACGGACGGACGTACATACGACAAACTCTTTTCATAAGGCATCGCTTCGCGCTACCTAATAATGAGCACCCCTACAGATCACATATTTCGAAACCCGACGCTGTCATTTACTACCCATGATGACTCTAGCTCCCAACAATGACTTATAATTCTTATCCAGTATTTTGTAATGATGACTTGTTACAACTAATGACGACAATTGAATATTGTTAGGTATGCTGAGTGTATACGCTTCCACGCTAAAGTAGTAATTTTGTAAGAATGGGGACGTTTTACATAATGGTAACTTTGACTGTTAAATTAACGGTAAAAACAACTAATATTTACAAAAGAAGTATCCTTGTACCTTCTACTGTACTTAAAGATGTTGTGTGCAGAATTTGGTGTTTGAAAGTGGTCTAGTTTTTTGTCAAGAGGGACCGATAGAATGGTCAAGAGTCCCATGTTAAAGTAAATGGACCCACCTAATTTGCATATTATCATCATATTAGTATAGTGATAATATGTGTTAATAAAAGGGGCGTTTTCAAGGGCTCAACAATTAATTTTTGATGGGTATGGGCGTGCTTAACTTTTATGCTCCCAAAATCATTCGCATCAAACAATTTTTCAAAAGAAGATTCGGATAACAGGGTCCCTGAAATCCGAAAATTATTCAGTGACTAGTAAGGGTAGTTTTAGCAGCTATTAGTCAATTTTAATAAAGAGTAATTTATTATTTTACAAAATTTTAATGGCCAAATGACGCAAAGGCAAACATTATAACATTATGCTCTTGACAAGGTGAAAAGGAGAGTGGTAAGTGGATGCGTTGGAAGTGCGCTGCTGCTACTGCGGACGAGAAAGATGATATTTTTGGGTGTGAATTTCTGCTGCTGCTGAGTATCCTAAACATATAGGTACCAATTTTTTAGTCTTTCCAAAAAAATCAAATAACTTGAAGCAATTGAAGCTAGTGAAAGTTTTGTGTATCCTATAATATACAATGTGACTTTTCTTTTATATTCTCTGTTCGTAACAATGCCAGAAATGCCCTTGTAAATAAACCGATTTAACGATCATTTGAAATACGTAGCTGAGCCAAGTGGATATCTGTCTGTCTGATTCTCTGACTCCATTCACCATACTACCCCAGGGGGATAAGAAATCAGGTTAAAAGTCATAGGATTATTTCTCATGACTCAATGAATCAATGTACCAAATCTGGTGCGATTCAGACCAAGTTTTATAGTCAGGGGGGTTTACCTCCCCCTATTACCCCAGGGGGATGACAAATCAGGCTCAAAATCAATAGGGCTATTTCTCATGACTTAATGAATCATTGTACCAAATTTGGTGTGATTCTGACTAATTCCATGGTCAGGGGGGTTACCACCCCCTACTACCCCAGGGGGGCGAACAATATGGCTCAAAGTCAACAGGACTTCTTACAATGGCCCAAAGAATCAAGATACCAAATTTGGTACGATTCTGACGAAGCATATGGTCAGGAGGGTTACCTCCCCCTATTACCCCAGGGAGATGACCGATCAGGTTCAAAATCAATAGGGTTCCTCCTGATGACCCCATGAATCACTGTACCAAGTTTGGTGTCATTCTGACAAACCGTCTGGCCTATATAGTGCTGACACACAGACAGACACACAGACAGACAGACAGACAAATATGACAATCTCAATACTAGCTTCACTATGCTCAGCTACGTAATAAATTGAGTTGGAAATAAAGTTGGAAAACCATACTAAGTTTGGCATGTTTGATGTCTGAAACTTGAATTGATTGAATTTATGTAGTACAACCAGGTAATTGTTGTTTTTAGTTTCCTCAATTTGCAGTTTTGAGTCAACATTTGTTTATTGTACGTAAACCAATGAATCAAAACTATTTTGTTCAACGTTTTGTTCATGAGAACTTTGTAAGCGGAGTTGTTAAATCGGATTTTTGATTTACGATTTTGTGAAATTGGCATTAAAAAATAAGATAGCGCCGTAGATATGAGCATAATTCAAGCAGAATATTGTTTGGTTCACCTATTTATCTAATCAAATCAATCAAAAATTTGCAAATAATAATGCCGTTTAAAAAGTTATATGTATAGTATCAGTGTCACTTGTTGTGTATATCTGCAACTAAATTCTTAGTAAATATCTCCATTGAGAATGGTGTAAACTGTTTTGCTGTATTTTTACTAAAACACTAAAAATGAAATTGTACGGAATCATTTTTTCAGGACTTTGTAAACCTTTGTCTGGGGAAACTGCTTCTAACCCACCGAGCATACGTTCACATCAAGGTACATTTGAGACAAAAAAAGCAACACGGAAAAAAGGTAAAAATGACAAAAGCTATTCCAATTTTGAATATAATTTCTGTTATATGAATCCGTCAAATAAAAGTAAAAGACGGGCGTAGAGTCCAAAGATAACAATTTTTTCGACAGCCACCAATTCAACCTAAGTATAACTAGCGCAATTAGTTAAATTTCCATACAAAAAACGTAATGCAGTTAACCATATTTTTGAAGTGCAAATTATTTGCTGTCGTCATATCTGCATCCTAACTGGTTGTCAGAAAAACCACTTTTCTTCGCAAACCTTTATAACCTTTAAATATATGTGCAGTTCCAAAATTCAAATTAAAAACAATTCTAGAACTTTAGTATTTACATATAAATAAAACATTTGTGAGTAGCGCAGGTTATTTCCGAGTTCGAACGGACATTTGAAACTTCAAAACAATTTTTATTCTGGTAATATTTCTTGTCGAAGCCAAAACATAGAATTACTGATTTGTTTAAAAGAAGAGTTCGTGTTCACAAGAGAAGTAGGAATTTCTCGAGGTACTTTGAGAGATAGGGCTACATACCGCTCTTAAATCCGTCATACTTTTACCACTTGAAACGTAGTAATTTATCATATATACGTAATTATTATGACTTCAATTGGTTTGAAAACTCAACACAAAATTTTTGCACGTATTTGGTCGACAAATAAACGCAAGGTTACAATCTTCAAGTTAGGGTTAAGGAAATTTTCAGTTGCTGGAAATATTTGCAATTTTGTGCAATTTTTAATTTAAATGTTTTAACATTTGTCAAATTCATGAAATCTTTCAGCAATTAAGCACAAACTAACAGAAACCACCGGCAAGTCTACACCAAGTAGACCAAGAAAACCATTTCCGAGAGCTCCCAAAAGACCTGAAGTCACGAGAAGTTTAACGGATCACAAAAAGCACAGCAAAGCTGGTGCCTCAAAAAGATGCGTCGATGCTAACCAAACCAAAAAGTTCTATCTCGAACTTCATAGACTTGACCTAAGCAAGCTTACGCCAAACCAGAAAAAATATCTTGATTCGTCAAGAGCATATGTTGAATGTAAAAAGCATCAAATATAACACCACTCAAATATATTGCACTGCGGATAATAGCTGTTTGTATAATTCATTTCCTTTTTTTACTCAAAGATTTAAACAAACTGGCGAAACTAAACGCTACTCCGGATGCTCAACCACAAGCTATAGACAGAGTCACTGGTACAAGTCAAAAAAGTAAGTTATTCATACTAATTAATTAGAAATTGACAGGTATCTCCTAATTTCCAATTCATTGTGTGCAGCCATTTGGCCAAATGTGTTTTTCTTAGAGATGGCTAAACCAATTTCAACCGAATTTGGTTTACAGATTCTAAGGATCTTGCACAGAACAATATTGAATTTCATGTCAATAGGTAAACTTCAAAGTTTATAGGTTGTCCGTGGTTCCATATTTTTACATAGGACTTCTATCATGCGGCACATGATCAATTGTCGACTAGATTTACGATTATGATCTTTGTTTGTTAAAATTCGGATAGTAAGGTCCTGAAATTACGGCTTTGGTTATCAAATTGCAAAATCAAAGAATATATACTGTTCGACACCTAATTCTAAGTGCATCATTTCCCAGAATTATAAATATGAGGTCCATTGGTTAAAACGAACTTTGTTTGGGCCCCTTTGTCAATTCCAAATTATTCCATATTATGCTTATGGTTTATTTACTAAGATATATTGAGTTGATATTTAAAAAGTAAAATATATTATTTTCCAGGAAATGTCGACTCAGATGAATATGACACCAAGAATAAACGTTTCAAGTCAGAATTACAAGATGGTAAGTATAAGAACGTATTTCATAACGTTTTTCTTATTGCATTTCATCGCGTTGATCCTTATAACGTGTTCAATACGAGAACACTTACGGAGTCATGTTGATTTTAAGCTGGCACGTCATACATTTTTGTATTTTCAAAACGGTTGGTAGTAGTCCCTGTTATCCAAAACTATTGATATTTTAAATTAAGAGGATAAATTAATACCGGGTATGCAGAGATTTTATAAGTGTTGGATACAAAATTCAAATATATGTAGTTTAGCACTTTAAAAATACAGGAAGTAAGCGTTGATTTTCAGCAAAATATTTTTCTAAAGACACGCTCTAAACACAAAGATAAGTGTAAATTTTTAACTAATCGATTAAATCGATTGACATTAAATCGATTAATAAGCAAACGAAAAAAACTGAACCCTTAAGTCATAGTATATATAAGGCATAGAATTCCGATTTTCAGAACACTTAATATAACAAACGAAACACGAATGGAAACATAGTAAGTTGAAGCATCAGTTTGTCAGTTATGACTCGGAAGTTAAGCTTATCAACCTTACGGATTACCTTACGAATGCTGCCAAAGATTTTTCTTAACCATGTCATTTTCAGCCACTTTACAACAACATTCTTATTTGCAATATCTAGTAGCGCCATTTGCTGGTTTTAACAAAAGTAAGCGTGAATCACCACATTGCATGCTAATACATGGAACATTTTTCTGTTGAACTAAAATTGCATTACTTTTAAATACAGTTTCTTGACCTTATTTTAAAAACATTTCTTTCCTTTTTGGACCTAGTGAAAGCTACCCGCTGAATAACTCCAAAAGTAGGCAGCGTAATAAAAAGCAGTTTTCAGATCTTAACCGATCGCTATGTGTTCCATTGAATGCTGCTTGCTTCGTGTTGTTAATTTCCTGCGCACAATCGACGGAATCACGGAAAATGAAAGTAGCATCCTTCTTTGAGACAAACCGGCACTCCAGCGCAAACCTTTAATGTATCTAAATTTCATGTTGCATAGTTTAATTTAGAAGTTGAAATGTAGTAGAACTGCTGTAGAAAAAGTGACATTTTCTCACTGACGCAGCCTTAGTTTTTATGGATTAGTGTGTCCAACTGCAGCACCTTAAACGCTACCTACATCAACTACAATGATTCCCTTTACCAATACTAGTTTCACAAAAAATAATAATAATTTTGAATAGAAATTCTAAAAAGTGTAAAATCATACCCAAATTATGCAATATTTTGTAAAGTCCATGAACACATACATACGGTTTTTCTGTCAAAACGAACAAAAACTGAAAAATGAAGCACGTTTAGGCACATGTAAGATTTTAAATGCATCAAAATTATGTATATAGTGCTAAAATATTCCAATAAGATTAGCCAGAGTATATTTCTGTTCCAACTATTGTACTTTTCTCGGTTTTTAAGGAAATGCACAAGTGGTTTTAACAGAAAAAACTTAATACTGTTGAAAATAACATTGTTGATGATTTGTTGTCGATTCATGTTTCATTTCTGATCTAAAATTTCAAACTAGATTATAAGCTTGAAAAAATTTTATTACTGACTTTTTATTTTATTTTAATCCAGAAAATATTGGGGACCTGGAAATCACAAATTTTCTGCAAAAAGTTTATAATATGGTCCGTGAAGTGATTTCTAAGACTTCACACATTGACTGTCAGACCTCTCAACAACATTCAATCCATAGGCTCAGAGACGGGGTCATCAAGGCGTTTGAAGACATTTATAGGACCATTGAGGAATTCAATAATGGAACTGGAGAGAACGGTAAGGTCGATAAACTAATCAAATATGCCTCTCAATCTAGCTATTCTTCCGTACACCTACCAATCCTGTTCTACAGCAGCCTGTGCTGGAACTTCCACCGAAACACGCTGAATCTTAAGTACTGAGTCAGACACAAGGTCTAAGAACAATATTGATAACATGAACTAGTATATGTAATGAGTTATTCTTACACCAAAACATGAAATTTTTTGAAATTTCAAAACCTTTATTATATATTCCGATAAGAAACTAACTGCGCCCCGTATGGGAAGTCTTTTGTAAATAACCGGGAACTACTTAAATAAAAAATTACATGCACCGGATGTAATGGATTGATTTATATAGGAATATGAGTAGTTAGGAATATATGTTGTGCAATGATACTTAGAAAAATTATGTTTTCATTGCAATATTCTAACCAAAGGACCTACGCATATAAGAGACAAGTGGTAATGTGGTTTGTTTTGACAATTTATTCTTGCCGCTCGATAGCCGAGATTGCTTCAGCAGGTTTTTGTCCAACTAATAACCGACGCTCAACAGGCTAGTAGTGCTCCCTCTCCCCCTCTCCAATCCCTTAAGAACGAAATGAGAGAATCTAGTGGGCAAATGCAACTAAATTTTTTCCGTGCGGATATTCTCAATCCCACACCGGCACAAATCCTACTATCCCACACAGAATACGCTCACACTCTACAATTTTGTTTTGGGAGGAAACGATTGTAGGACTTTAGAAAATAGCCCGTGCAAAATATCAACTATTCAAAGTATCTGTGGAATTGGTGGTAAGGAAAACTTTTATCTGAGTCCAGGGAAAACCCTAAGAGACTTCTCAAAAAGGATGTTTATAAGATATTTTTGTGGAACCTAAAGGTTAAGTAGAGAATTCAATATACATTACCTTATCGTTTACGCGTTTTACAAAAAATAAAGCTTTTCCAATTATTTCCAGACATTTTGAATTTTACATACGTCAATTTCAAAACAACTTTTCTTAGGAACTAAGCAAACTTCAGGAATTTTTAACGCTGTCAATTTTTACTGTCCATCTATCGCAGGGTATTTCTGTTTTGCAGATACCGCAGGAATTTTGTTCAAAAAGTCGATTTTACTTAGTAAAATAGTGAAAGGTGAAAAATGAAGTGTCATAGAAAGTTGACAAAAATAGAAAAGTTGCAATAGCAGCATTTTAGACAATATTTTAGAAATCCTAAAATACTTGTCTGAGATATAAAGAGTCTGTAAAACAACTTTCTTTCAAATAAGTTTATAAATCACTCATTAAAAACAGCACATAAAATTTAGGAATTGCATAAATCAACTGATTTTGCTTGTTTGAACAGTAAACTTACGTAGTGTGAATTGGGTTCTAAAAGTAGCCAAGACATCTATCAGCTTCCTTGATCAAAGAGTGGCACTTAATATGTCAAAAGAATCCAGAGAGACATAAGGTACATACGGTAATTCCTGCACCTTAAATTGAATTTTAACTCGTTGTAAACCAGTACTGCAAACAGCAAAAAATTTCCAAACCCGTATTCTCCATCTCAAAACTTAAATCCTTAACCCTAATCATTACTTAAATTCATTTTGGGCACAACAAGTTTGTTCAGTTAAAGATCTGTTACGTTTATAAAAATTCACCAAATTCCAAGAGCAAAACTATTATTTTGGTATCTTAATTTAATTTTAGCGAAAAAATTTATAGTAAATAAATTAAAATATTTGAATACCTTAGGACACTTGCTATGAAAGCTTGATATTCAATATTGATAAAAGATCATCTGGCAACAAGAACCTACTAATGACAGAACCTTAGATGTAACACGTGCAAAAATTTTGAGTATGCACTAACTTTAGCGCAGAAAGAAATTATTGCTTTAAAAACTAGAACAAGGTGCAAATATAGGAATATTGGGTATTGCATACTAATCCACAGAAAGCGCTCATTTATATGCATACACTAATGCCTGGACAATCTGCTAACCGTTGGTAATACCAATCTCATGAAATCAGTTTTAGTTAAAAAAGGAGCTTGAAACCAAGTTTCCGGAAAATAGCAATTGTTTAAAATTTAAGTAGCATTTGTCGTTGAGTAGTAAACTTCATAAATGGCAAACTTCCTGAGCAGCAAAATTTGCGTGTAGTTAACATTGAGTAGCAAACTTTGGTAGCATTCTGCATGTTTCCACGAATATTCATTGTTGAAGTTTGCTACTGCAAATTTTGCTACTCATAGTTTGCTACCTACGAACTTTGCTTCTCGCGATGTTTACTACTCGCGACGTTTCCTGCACACGAAATTTGCTATCCATGAAGTTTACTACTTCGCAGTAGCAAACTTTGAGTAGCATTCCGCGTGTTTCCAGGGCATGCTGGTGCTAAATAAAAGCACTTTGTTCTGTATGTAAATTATTCAGTAAATTTACATCAAGAAAAACGATATTATATAATGTGTTAAATCAGTTGATGAGTTTGGCTTTTGGAACCATAGTTTTCTTTACAAGCATTTTTTCGTGTTTCAGACTCTGCAAATGACTGTGCAGAAACTGGAAACCAGGAATTGTCAGGATCCACTGGCGAAACGCTGGGTATGGGAACGGAAAGTCTGAATAAAAGCAACCTGGAAAACAAACAAAACGTAGGCAATTCAAATGGTAAGACCGAACAGATTTTTTATGTAAAGGATAGTGCTTACTGATAGTTGTACTGATAGCTCACAAATAGGCTAGGTAAACATGTACGCAGAAAAAACCATAATATGGCATGGTTTCAAATCTTTTTTGCAATGTTTCGTACGTGTTATCATGCTTTTTTTCTTTATAAAATAATTATGGTTGTCGTTCTTCAATATTCAGGTAATACTATCAATAAAACAATTTCCAATCAGATCACCTGAAAAATAAATGATCAAAACAAATCAAAATAATATTTGGTGGCACAAATTTGGAACATATAATTTAGTAATAAATGTGATGGAAAAATGCTGAGATGTACTTAATTATATCAGTTGGGATTGCAAAAATTGTTTAGATTAGATATGTAAAGAATACATCTCGGCTACGCGTTTACCGTTAATATTATGGTGGCCCGCATGGAGATAGAAGTAAGTCCGAGTAACCAGAAAAGCTCCTATCTTGGGCATGTAAAACTCAGGTTACCTGGACTTGCCAAAGTGGGACGATTTGGTAACCTATTTCGCTGATTCAGCGTATTGGTAACCTGAAACGAGTAACTTTTCCCTTACCAAGCCGGAGCATGCCGATTTGTGGTTAGACATTTTAAGGATGTAATGGTATGGCTTTAGGTAACTTCACCTATCCAAATATAAGTAACTTGAGAATACTGTAGCGCATTAACCTGGGGCTACCTCGAAAAAGATTGAAGGGATACCTGCGGTTACTGACAACCAGGGAGGTAATAACGTACTTACTTACAATGCAAACTTTATGCGGAATGAAAGACAAAATCATCTGATTTTATTTATACAATTTAGATAAGCATGCTTATCATCACTCCTTACACATTAACTCCTATGACAGTTTACATTAAATAACAGGTTTACTTTGTAGGTTTAGAAGAGTTCAGTAATTTCAGGATTAAGTTGAATGTAAAATAATCACAGGACTCCCTCCGGTAAATGAGCGTTGTAATATAGATGTCTCCATTAAGAAAAATTTGTAAACATAGAACAGAATGATTTCAAAACATAATTAGTGTATTTACCAGAAGAATGACTCTGATATTTAATAAATTATTTAAGGATCTTCACTCACGTATTTTATCCCATGCATGTCCTCAACTGTCTACCGGACGGTTTTTACTGCAATGGTAAAAAATTATTCAGTTTTGAATGATAATGTCAATTTAATAATGAATACTAAAAATATTGATTGAACATATTCAACAAACATGTTTGTCTGTCGGAAACTTACCCGCAGAATGAAATAAACCATTCGGTGTTTCCTTCTTGATATACTTTTGCCAGGGTTTCACGGAAGAAGTTGATTGCTGGACCCTGCAGAAAAAATAGTTAAAAAAATAATGCACGTGATTGTGAATGAAAGATCAAAATCTTTCATCAAACGCGTAATAAATAGCTGGAACTGACTTTACCATCTGCATTCATCTGCCAATGTTGACCATCGTCAATAAAGAATGATACTTTTCCATCGTGTATGGGCAACCGAGGTCCTAGTTTCTTCCCAACTGCATCTGTAGACAGCAGAATTATTGTTAGTTATAAGCGGTGTTAAACCATCTTAGATTTGCCGATTTGAAGATTCGTTAGTCATATTTATTCATACTTACCACGAGTATGTGCCATGAACAAGTGCGATTAAGATAATTGGATTGTCCATTAAGTTCCGGTTTAAGACGCCATAACATTGTGCCGAATTCATCTGTACACATAGCAGTATAAACATTAACTTCACTTTATAATAACTACACTTTGTTTCTTATCACTGATTGTTTTTCTTACCTTCTCCATCGTCGTAACTGATGATATAATCAATTGAATGACAAGCATGCTTGTCTGGCACCCTTTAGTCAGAAGTACAATCTGCGTTTAGAAGTTTTTCACATAAAAGTTTCGCAAGTTTCGATTTTAACGTAGAATGGCCGTGATGATTAATTAACAACAAAGGAACCGTGTGTCTAATGGGGACTGAATAATAACACTTATATTAATTTTTATTGTAAAATATCCTGAGTGGACTTTTGATAATTAGATGAGCTAAACATTAACAAGCTGATTTCAACTCAGCAGTCGGTTCCGTTTCATTTTCGCATGTTGAGGAAATACTCAATGATACAGTGTAAATGCATGATATTGATTTAGGCCGACACACGCGCCTCTGTAGTGCAAAAGGCAAACACAATGATCGGTTACCTAAGCCATACTTTAATTATCCTAAAATTGGCACCCCTACAAAAAGGTAACCGAAGGTATCATGTGGTATGAAAGCTCACGTGATTTTTTTGAATTTTTTATGTTGATACCTATGATGAGTTACTTCTGACTTGCCTGGACTTACTTTTATTCTATACGGGGGTCGACGTCGCTTTTATGTCTCTAATAATTTTTGGGCGTTTTTCCCGTTGGACGATGGAATTTAAGAGGCATAAGGGGAATTGGTGTAGTTTGAGGGGTCTTGTTGTTGATTCCCATTGATGTAGAATGGTTCCTATCTGATTCCAACCCGCACCTGGGTCACACACATAACATATATTTTTAAACTAAAAAGTCCTTTGGAGCCTTATCATCCTTTTTAACCAATAGTGTGAACAAAATACTTAAAATTCAGTTATAATGTTGACTACTGATCAAATTTCATATTTGTGAAAATCAGTTGCACCTTATGTGCAACGTGTTAAATATAAACAAATATTGTTAGAAAAATAGCTTTTAGAAAAATATTTTTTTAAAAAATGTAAAGCAATGCCATTCTTAAATTACTGGTGCAAAAAGTGTGAAAATTGGATTATGTAAGACTTGACTAATAAGTAGCCGTACAAAACTCAACAGCGTGCTTCTACATAGTTTCAAAAATTTGGTGTGCAATAATCACCATATATATACTCCATCTACATCTCTTTCAAACCACAGTTAAATCTTGAATCAACTAAATTGAGAAAAAATGCAAGCAAATTTGTGACGGGATCGTAAATCTTATTCCACTTACTAAAAAGTTTGAACAAATGGATCTTTCAAAAAGCCACCATTTTCCGTTGATACTTTTTCAGCAACCCTTAATATCAACTGTTCCTGCTCAAGTATAATAGTTTGTATAAATTATCAAGTTTCTTAGCTGTTTCCCTAGTTTCTTAAACTGGGTATGGTAAAATCTCCAAAACTCGAGAATTAATTTTAAAATATTAATATAATATTTCTTGTAAAAAATGTATGCATGATAACGTCTGAACATCATTGAATTGCTTATATACCTTTAAGCTTCAACAACATCGCAATCAGATAATTTTCTAATTATTAATTTCCGAGAACACCGATAGAAATCTTTCCTTACTACCGACTACACAGATACTTTGCGGAGCTGAAACTTTACACGAAATATTTCTTCTGGTCCCACTATTAATATGTGATAAAGGCTTTGAAATTTGAGAAATATAGTTTTTGATGGGATTTCTTTATATAACACGTGGCGACAGCTGTGTTTTTGCCGCAATGGCAGTTTCATGACATGATCACTTTTGAGAAGGCCAATTTTGGGTCATCCAAAGACATAGTTGGTATTTGCAAGCTTTTTGCTGTAGATGTTAACTACATCTACAATTTGCCTGGCTCTAAAATTAGTTAATCAGTACCTGCGTAACTGCAATTAGTGAAGTGAATATTTTGTCATAAAATATATGTTGCACTAAATACTATTTCAATGGTTAAGATTGGAATAAATGATGTATCCTATATCCTACCATTAGAGAGACAAAAAATAAACCCACGATGGGGTTGAATCCCAAAAACATTTCCTAATATGTGTCAAAAAACAAGAAAATGTGTAGCATTATAAGGTTTTAAATCCATGCGATCGTGTATTAACAGTTATCTTTGTTTACTAGAAGGGAAAAATGATATGCGAATAATTCCCAGTTCTTTAGTGTAAACAGTGTTGAAGTGCAATGGAAGCGCGTGTATTGAATGCGCAGCAAGAAGTGTGCAAAGTGTGAAAATGAGATTTGATCTTGAACAACAGAGTGTGGTTTTCAGCTTTGCGTTTAATATTGCATTATATTAGGTATGTAGCTTAGATATGTACGACAAATGAGCTGAAAGTTCGGCTTTAGATTGTTCGCGATTACTTCTGATTCTGATCGACTAACTTGAAAACTGCACGCACTTGACTTTGTCAATGAATCTTGCAAAACATATTGGACAATAATACCTCTATGTGACTCAATCTTTAGAAACACCTATAACAGCTCATACATATCTGTATTTTAGTTGAGTAATCTAGAAATCAGTTTCTGCTACTTAAAACTTCTTCAATCTTTACAGAAAATTAGAGGCATTCCATTATTGGCTTTAAAACAAGGTCATGAGACTCGGAGCCAAATTTTCTTATATCTAACCAACTATATATTATGAAATACCTGTATAGTATGAGACGTCATATTTAATATTCTTCGAATTACATTCTGAAAGTAGATAGATATTTCAATGACAGGAACAGTAAAAATCGACATTCGACATAGTCAATCAAGTCGCACAAATAACAAGAAGAACTTGGATGATATCGCCTCAACTTCCCTTTGCAGAATGATTTCGTATTAACCATTCAGTTTTTCATTACGGTTTGAAATACACTATAAAATACTTTCAATGTCGGTTTTTTTGCAATTTGACTAAAAACATCATTCAATTTTGGTGAGGATACGGACTTTGCTGTATTCGATTCTACGAAAAAGTGTGCTTGGAGATGCATTGCATTGAAGGTCCCAAAATTCTATTAATTAGCTATTGCACTTGCCAGCCACAAAGTGAGTATATTTAACATGGGTCATTTGAAATTGAAGATATCAAGACCAATGACGTTTGTCCTCCGGTGGGAAACTTTGCCCCGGAAGTAATTCTCAGTTTAAAGATAAAATTTACTTTACAAATAGTCCACGTCAAAAAAATTTAATGGTGACCCTTGGACCTTTGCAACTTTAGCGTTTAAATTTGCATTCAGAAAAATTTGTCAGTTTTGTGTGCCGGTACGAAAAGCATTTACTTCTAATTTGAATATTTTGTAATAATTTGCATATTAAATTTACCAAGCCTAAAGTTAAATATCTCGTTATATAGATCGAATCAAGCGCCAAAAAAATGTATAATATTTTTGGGGTTTGGAAGAACATACAAGTTAATGAAGAGCTTGAGTGTGTTAAGGTGCACCTTAACGAGTAATTTATGTGCATCTTCATATTTAGTTAATTTTTAAATTTTATTAATTGTCAAGATTTGACGTTTCGACCAAAGCAGCTCTATTGACTGGGGATTTTGGATTTTTGCAAAAAACAAGAATTACTCCCGGGGGAAAGTTTACCTCGGGAGAAATGTATTTGTTTGCGTCTTGATTTTTAAATTCATATATTGATTATAAATTGGTTTTACTGGAATTTAATTAAATATTGGGTTATTTGGGGTTGTTTTTTTGCATACGATGTTTCATAATTTATTTTACAAAACTTATTGCTCTTTAACATTATCGCTGCTCACATTTTGATATCGAAGTCTAGAAATCAAAGCTGTCTCCAAGATGTCGCATTCAAGATTCTACTCTAAGCCAAAATGCTTATTGTGGGATTAGGTTGATATACCTCAAAGCAGAAGAAATAGCTAATATGTACAAATTGATATTGCATAATTAGTTTTCCCTAGCCTGGTTTTAAACACATTAAGTTTGACAATCTAAGTGAGACCATACTTTCGTTTATCTCGCATAGGCGGCTTTTGGTAATACAGTATAGCAAAAAATAAGCTTTTCTACAACCTTGATTGTAGTGGATATGTTTTGGCAACTTAGTTTTATCATATAAAACTTCGCTTTTTTCGAACACTGATAGTCTAAGTTGTTGGACAACCTTAATTTTAAAATGTTTCGTTAATTGTCACAGCATAATTAAATCTAAAATGCTCATAGCTCAATGCTCATAGCTCGTTGAACCTAGTTTCGTTTTGTGCTCAATGTGATTTTGAAAAATCGTCAAGTCTGTATCGTGCTCACACACAAACAGACAAACATGACAATCAATACTAGCTTCGTTATGCTCAACTACAAAATTAAAAAGAGCTACACTGAAACAAAGTAGCAATTTGACTGGGTTTGTCCTTTCCAGGAAAAGTCAAACACCTTTTAGAGTATTTTGCTTTAAAGGTTTTGTAAAATTAATCAGTCTGTTGGATTACTAGAAACAACTGCTACGTGTAAAAATGTAAATAGATAATATTAGGCGCTGTAGAACAGCGCATTCTTTGTACCATAATAAATGAGCTTTGAGTTATAACTCGTGGACTGAATTATTGTCTAGCACTAATTAAGATCACGCAAACACAAAAATCTAAACAAGTTTTTTTACAAATCATGAAATAGACGATCATGAAGTGAGTGACACAGGAGCATTAAGCGATGAAAAAACATTCGAAGAATCTCAAAACGTCAATGATGATAAGCAAATAGACGATGAATCAATAAATGCTTCAGAACGAGTAAACGTGTCCTCTGAACCACTAAACAATGTCATTCCGGACTGTCCCATTGCTTCCACCTCTCATCAAAACAAGTTGAACGAAAGTCAGATAACAGGTAAGCTACTATCCTATTTCTTAGCGTTTTGTGAATACTTTATCTACAACAAGAATCAGTTTCATGTAAGGCCTAAAATTCTTGTATTGCGACTGCTTCTGTGAATTTGTGCGCAAGCTATCAGGACACATCATGCAAAAGCACCAACAACCATGTAGACAGATGCGTTTTGTTTGTAGTTGGGCAAAGCTTAATGAATAAGAAATATTTGGGGTTTTTGGTATGCGGGTAGCTCTTTTATCAAAAGTAGGACACAAATTTCAAACATATGAAGTTAAGCTGCTTATACTCATCACTCACGAATACACTCAGGTAAATTTAGAAATACTGTCATTCTAAGCCACGTATCTAATGATATGCTGATTTGTAATATATTGTAACATCGTCGGCTGGGTTTACCAAAAGTAAGCGTGAATTGCCACTTTGTATGCTAATGCTCAGACTTAGTTTGTTTAAGTTGCTTTCAATATCCATGCCTTTTTAGACCAAGTGTAATAAAAAACTAGTTTCAGTTCTGAACCGGTCGCCATGTTAGTTTCTATCGAGTGCTGCGTGTTTTGTGGTTACGTTTTCTGTGTAGAAATAGGCACTCAGGCGTCATCGACTAATGGCGTAACTTTTGAGGGTTAGTCAGTGATCTGTCAGTGACGCCACTACTAATGGCAGGGGTAGGTGGGTGGTAAGCAACAAAAATGACTACCGTATTACCTTAAATAACTGCTACTAAATTTCATTAAAACTAAGCTTATTTCAATGTTCAATAAAACATTTTATCAATATGCTTTGCTGTCTGAATTTATTGTTGTCTCCTAATATTACTTATATAACAATGTTTCTGCAATAGTTCATTTTCTGCTCATAATTGGGACCTCCCGTACTAAAGCTTGTGAAAGTTTGTCTTGCATTTTGTGAATTCCAAGTATAACCATTGAACATTGAAGAATTGAATGACATTGGTTTTAAAACCTATAAAATGACCAAAAACATGCTAAGATAGACGTTTGTACCCGCCAGCAAACCATCAAACGTTACATTATGTTTTTCCAGATATACCACTCAGTTCAATTTACACACAGGAAATTTAGGAATATAATATTTTACAAAATGGTATTTCAAAATTCTTTGAAACAAACCCCATTCAATGATTGGCAAAAATAAGGCATTCGAATTTATTAAGTTGCGACTTAAGAAGCAAGTTATTAGTTTTCTCTGGTCCTTCAGTCTGTCTGTCTGTCCGTCTATCTGTGGATGCTCTAGAAGCTGCATTTTTAAACTTTTTTAAAAAAATTTATTTTGCATAATGTTCAAAAGCATCCTCGCTTGGATAAGTTTGAAGATGGGCACAAAATGTCAAATCTAGGGTCACAAGGTCACGACGATTTTAAAATTTTCTCAAGTGACCTATTGCATGTGACACATGATTATAGATAATTTTCATCAAATTAACGAATCGATAGTTAATTTTTCAAAATTCGAAATCGTATGGCCGTTAGAGCTATTTTTGTTTTGAGGGTTCCAGACGCAGCATTTTGATTTTTGAAAATTTATTTGTGCAAACAATATAAAAGCGTCATAATTGAAACTTAACTGAAAATGTGCCCAAAAGGTCTACTCTAAGGTGAAAGGTTACGACGACTTCAAATTTTTCAAAAGTGCGGCACATGATTTTAGGTCAGTTTTTGATCAGTTTAACGATTCTGATGTCAGTTTAACAAAATACATAACCGTTTGACCGAAAAGTAAAACAAGTTCAAGATATCAAGCATTTCAAAGCTACACGGCATATGGGGTATCAAAAGAAGCAGAATTGCAAGACAAATGAAAATTTGTTAGCACAATTTCAGGATTTTCTTGCCGGCTACACAATTTGATCACATTGGTCTCAAGTTTCCTATATCCTGTTTGGCAGGTTTATTAAATTTCGTAAAACTTGGCTAACGTCTAAGTCTTAGACTCTAAGATACACGGTACGCAAATTAGCCCAAAAAGTTAAATGCTAATTTTTGCGTTTCAAAGCTTTTAGTATTGCGTAAATAAAGAAAAGTTATGCCACGATTTTTTTTCCAGCGCCGCGGTGGCACAGAATGCTAACCATGCACTCTGTCGCTACCGTGCTCGGGTTCGATCCCCACTGGGAAAGTAAGTATGTGCTGTTTTCTGTAAATGTGGGATTTATTCTGTAATAGTAAATGGGTCTTCGCTCTTTCAGTGGGTCTGTGCTAACATTGAGATTGTAGCTTAGTAAATTTTCAATAATTGCAACTCCATAATATTTCTCGTAAAAAGCAACACTGTGTAAAAATTACTGGGAGAGTCTGCAAAATCCAGAGTGTTGGATACGCGGCTGTGGTCCTCTCTAGAGCACAATAGAGGGGATTCCTTCCCAATACATACATACATATGCCAGGATTTTTAATCAAGCTCCCACCAGCAAATCAAACGCTTAACCTACTTACATAACTCAAAATTCTAAGGGGTATCCGAAAATCAGACCAAAAAATTAAATTCTTTCAAACATTTTTCGATATTTAAACACTTGATTTTAACAAGGGATCCAATGGCTGCTTGTAAAGATATGCAATGGAGTTTACATACGAATAAAGCAGTATTGGTTTATCTTAATTATGCTTTAATATTTGTGGTTTCTAGTATGAACACAAATAATATTCAAATATAATTCAAAAAATATTTTAATTAGAAATTACTCAAATAGTTCTTTTTTGAAAGCGTAATTGAAATACAAATATTGAATTAAATTAAATTAAAATTACATTGTCGTGTTTTCCTATTTCTGAAAAACAACTAAATGGACTGGAAATCTAAACATCTAAACCAAAATGCACCTATTCTAAGAAACAGGATTGAAAAAAACCTGAAGGGATCCGAGTTACACCGGAGTCCAATTTCACAACTTCTCTAAAAGCCACGATTTGGAATGGCCGATACCAGCAATCATCAGCTGGGCACGTTTACGTTGGCTGTAATGACAGCCGGGCATAGAGTGAATTTTGAGTGGCGCCCCTTCCGAATCGTGGCTTTTAGAGAAGTTGTGAAATCTCCGGTGTATGCCTACTTTTAATTTCTGCCGCTAGAAGCCGAAACAGTGGGGCATGCTGGGTCAGAAAGACCTATTTAAAAAAATATATAATTGAAAAAAATCTTCCTCTGCTGGTTTTTTATGTTCAGCCCATGCATATAGACTGCTGCGAGTTTTGCAAAAATGAATTTCTGCGCGCTTTTGAAGTGAGACTGGCGAACATAGCCAGAACAGACAAAATTATTTTACGATTACGGTATAATTTTTTGGTCACCCAATAACAGTGTACCTATGTTAATAAATTTCCAAATCAAATTCGCAGATTTCTAATATCATATTTCTACCCATCATACAACAAAAAATGGTTCTCAAAAACAAAAAAATTTCAGTAAAATTGATATTTTCAAATTATATAAACAAATTGGATTGTTAATCGTTTATGAGCGTAAGATTCTGCTAATACTAAAATTTGTATTTAAATTCAAAAGAAGTAGTCCTTTTAAAATTGGTTCATAACTAGCAGGGAACAACAAAATCAATTAAATAGATTTAAGATTCCACCAACTATCCCAACCACAATGTATAAAAACGTATTAAAATGGTATGGAATTTTTCTTTGGAATGACTACTATAAAAAGTTAAATAATGAATTAGTTAAACCCAAATGGGAAGAGCAAAAAACTATTAATGAAATATTTTCGGATACTTGTAAAGAAATTATAATAGAAGAAGGAAAATTTTTATTTATGTAGTTTTATGTTGTTTTATAGTACCAGAATTATATATGGAAATGACCTTGCTTGAATGTTAAATGGCACCTTATGTATTATGGAATGACACCAGTTTTATGTATTTAAAATCAGACTGGAAAGACTGAATGCAGACAAGGAGTGTGTTCTTCCATGTATTTAAGGAATTTTTACATTTTTACATGTAAAAATGTAAAAAACATGTAAAAATGAAAAAAATTATGGAAAAAATCAGTACGATAGAGCCAAGATGGCTGCTTTACAGTGCCCAGCTCACACATTGAAAGCTGAAGTATGGTAAAACTCTCTACAAATGTGGGTCTAATGTGTATTTAGTTCAGTTTTAACATAAAAGTTAACTTATTGGCACGTTAACTTCTGCGTTTAACCATTTTTCAAAAGAAAAATCTTTTTTACATGTTTCTTCCATGATGGTTTTCCAAATTCCTCTCTTTTTTACATGTAATTACATGTTTTTTCCATATTTTTACATGGTGCATGTATTTACATGTGCACACCTTGAATGCAGATAACACTTTAATTTTAATAAAATATACAATACAATAAAATGAGCAAAATGAATATTATACAAACTTTGTTGGTCTGCAATAAACTAGGCCATAAAATATGCATACCCATGTTCATTTTTCGGGGTTCAAGTACGTGTTTTACAATCTTGAATGTCCATGTGATCCTTTGGCATTTGTTGCTGAAGTTAATCTTTATTAGTTTCTGTTTGCTTCTTTATTTTGATTTACGACATATTTGAATTGATGTGTAATGGGTAATTTTAGAACCGTTTTGAGACAAAAAATTCGAGCAAGTTTAACATTAGCAATTGACTTAATCAAATGAGCCAATGAAGTAGGGATATCCAGATAATATATAATATACGTAACAATCAACAAAAAAGGGATTACAAATGCAAACCACAAAAATTCCTGGAAACCCCATTTTTTTGGAATAACTGGACACTAGATTTAGTCCACTTCGTTTCGATATGCTTTTAGACTCTGTTTGAATGCTGTAGTGCGTGTCAAATTTTAGACAAAACTAAATAATCCTATTAATGTCTGATTAAAATACGTAGCTAAGACATTTGTGTCTGATTCACTGACTTCCCATGACGCAAAATATCACTATACTCAATTAGGTGTTATTTGGACAGAAAGTATGGCGAATGTAGTACAATTTTGATAAAGCGTCTTCCTTGTATTGTGTTCACACTCAGACGGACACATGCACCAACGACAAAACAACTGGATTACTATGCTTAGCTACGCAAGAACTGTAGATGTAGGATGTAGAGCAAAATTGCATTTAGGTTTCAAAAAATGAATGCTAAAATCCTTTACCGGTTTTACATACTACCATTTAAGAGATTAGCCTTAGCAGTTAGCCTCAAATGTAGGGCGTGAACCAATGATGATTTGGCGTTGGCGTCATTTTGTTGTCACTTCTAAAATTCATCAGTGACCATTTTTTAATAAAATAAGCATGCTTTTAAAAAGCTACTGGTATTATACCCAGTGGCTAAAATAGGCCTGTTTTGAGCGTGAGAACCACGCGGGCCGGGGCAGGCTTTAAGGCCTTGGGGATGGGGTTGAAGACAAAATAAAACTTTCTTAAAACAAAAAATAGGAGGATATTTGATAATATCATACTTGCATGTCGTTGGTGCAATCGGAAGCGTGCATTCTATCAGCAATTTAGATTATTTATTTACACGTAGTGTTTATGATTTACTTGTCTAGTTAATGACAATTCTTTAGTTGAATATATGAGATTTTTTTCTGGGCAAGCCATTTCTTATTGTAGTACAATATAAGCAAAACAGTTTCCAAAACACTAACTACATACTACAATTTGCAACTTAATTTCAATGCATTTGAGCACTTGAGTAAGTCAATGTTTCCTATTTACCTGGTAATCCTAGTAATTTACGTACATTTACGTAATGTACGTTTTATCATCTTTTATCGGTTTACAGTGGATGCTTATAATTATCTCTGTCAGTGAACTGAAAATTTTATTCGAATTTGCTCTCATTCAGATTGCATACTAAGGAAAAATTAATCTTTGATAGATGACTTTAATTTTTATAGTTGTTTGGCTTTACTCATGCCGATTTTGCCAAGTTAGTTAATTTGACATGGCATATAGGTTACTAGGTCATTCAACTTATGTCTACAAACGTTTTACGTAAATACATGTGTGTTTAATCTGATCTAAATGCCTTGTTGCCAAAATGCAACTTTTATACACACTACACAGTGTCGTGTTCATAGTAGGTGGAAAACGATAAAAATAATTTTTAAAGAAATCGATTTATCTTGGATTTTCTGCCATTTCGCTTCTTATCTGAGATTTACTATTATTTTGGTCATAAAATTGCAGCAACAAATTTCGTTTTAAGCTTGCGCTCTCAGAAAAGTATACATTAGAATTAAATTGCAAAGCAACCTCTTTTTGAATCAGTACATTACGTTTTTATGATTACATGATTCAATAAAACTTTATAATCTCTAATGCTACGGAATAAATATACTATTAGAATTCTTCTGTGGTTATTTGCTCTGGTAATGTATTTCAAAGTCGTAAAGGTTTTTCCTGTTATATAGTGCCACGTGCTCCTATTGTTAAACGTGTACTCTAATACTAGCATAATAGTTACCATCAACTGTTGCTTTAAAGTTGCAATGCAATGTATTAAATTAGATAGTTTTAAGTTTTAGTTTAGACAGTTTGGTGATAATTATGTAAACCAATTCAGTCGTTTCAATTTCGGTAAATATTATTCTTGAAAAAATTTCAAAAACTTTAAATTTTACAACTTTAAAAGGATGCAAAAAAGATTCAATCCGTTTCAATTAAGTATATATTTCACGGTTGGCTGGATTCAGCTGTTTAGTACCATGTATTAAATACTCTATTTGACATTCTAAAAATAATCTCAAGTTTTTTCTTCAATGTAGATATTTAATTCATTATATGTTTCAAATAAAAATGATTCAACGCAAAATCGAATACCATAATAACGTAAGTACTATTAGAAGTTTTTTCTTGATTTGATTCCAAAGCTTGAGCAAGACTCAACGCCAAAATACAGCAACTAAATACGTTGAGGATTGGTATGCTAGTTTTTTAAAAATAGATTATATTTATAAAAATTGCAGGCAGGAGATTTATTTTGTAAAATATCTCACGCGGGCCGGGGCAGGCCTACTTTAGCTACTGATTACTAAACGGTGCTACTTATCTTTTGCCAAACTTCACGAAGCCGTCAAACTTACAATTTTTGCTTCTGAATCTTGCGATAACTTTTAAAATAAGCTCCAGAGTTTAATTTTGGTTGAAAACATCTACACTTGCACCAGTTCTTTGTTTTTTGTATGATTTCTGGGGAGGCTTTTATTCGTATCCGTTAGTAGCTTTCCAAACACACGTCAAAAATTCTTCTCTCCTTTAGAAACAAGGATTGATTCAAATAGCTAAAGCTATCAAAGCCCATGGGGCTGGCATCTACACTTTCTACAGGAGTGTTTTCTTTAGCATAGTGCTCACTTCGAGTATTTCTTTAATCTCTTTCGCATAATCCAAGGACATTCTTGCGGTGTAAGATGAAGGAAAGTTACGATGATCAAAGATATTTGACCTTTCTCAGCATCACTTTGCTCAAATCTTCTCGGATAACTTTTTAAACAGTGCAGCAGGGTAATATGCATTGTCTAGCACTTTCATCTTGACCGTAAAAATGCATATTTGCAGCAAATAATTTGGTTTTTGCTAAGGTCGCAAAATTCCGGTTTTGATTGTTTCAAACATATGTAGATGTAGTATCTCTAACTTTCCGTACAGACCAAACTTTTTATACGGAATGGGTTCACGGGTAAATAATCTTCTCTGAAACGCGGATTTCAGTCGTAGGAAACCTAAATTTCCAACCGGTTTAGCTACAAAAACCCTTGGAAAACCCTAAAACGTGTTTTCCCATTTCCGGCGACGTCTCTTTGAGGCAATTGTTTTTAAAAAATGGTGTTACATCAAAAACGTAATTAAAATGTCTGCTCTTTCAAACTGTACCATGACAATCTATGTAGCATTATAGGAACATATTTTTCCGACCCTCATAATTTCGGCAAAAGTTAAGTAGCACCCCTGTATACCTAAAACGGTTGCCACATCAGCAAGTTTTGAATAAAATATGTTCTCATAAAAATTTAATTCTGGAACCGTCAAACAAGATTTATATTGGTTAACTTGGTAATAAATACAATTGCTGAGAAATTTCTTTGCGCTATCGCTCCAGCTACTCGTTTTTTAAAAAATTGTCATGCGTTAGGCGTTACAGTTATTTTCAGAAATGACGCGTTATTTCTTTTGCGTTTTCGTTTGCGTTTATTTTTTACACAGTAACGAAAGGGCGCACCAAAGACGCGATACAATGCGCTTTTTGTATATTTGCATGGTTTTAAACCTTCAATTGTAGTGTATGAGTACCAGGGACAAAAATCACAGAAGCACGATTTTGGGGATTTTCAAGCAATTGTGTTGCAAAAAAAGGAGAAATCAAAATATGCAACCAAAATCCAATAAAAACGGTTTGCTTTATGCGTTTTTTTAATTCATTTGCATTATGCGTTATGGTTATTTGCTATTTTGAGAATTATTTTGTGTTACCTCTATTCGTTATTTTGAAAATTCATTTGCTTTATCGCTACCGCTACCCGTTATTAGCGGTAGAGATAGCACAAATAACGCGCTACTGAAAATAGCTCTGTTTCACACAATACAAACATTTCATTTACGTTCAGTTAAAAAAGTTTAATACAGCAGCTACCTAATCGCTTTACCAACCTACGTACGTGTATCATAAATAAAATAAATTAGTTCATAAGATATTTTTATGTACCATATCACTCAATACAATTTGGCGTCACTTACATTTGCTTTGAAATTATTTTTCAGATGCGGATAACTTTATATCGATTGGATCGTCGACAAGCATTCTAAGAGCAACATGTCACCAAGACACTAGGGAAGTATTTCCGGAAGTAACAAAAAAGGGCGCGGGGTGTTGTGCTTCGTTTGCAGCCCACGCTAAATTACAAGTCATGTCAAAGTTGAAACCACATCAGGTCGATGAAGTCATGCTTCGAGGATATCACTTCTATGAACTATGTGCCAAAAAATGCAACCGTAAAAATGAGTTTTTGAAAGCTGAAGAAGTTGATGGCATTGTCTTATGTCATGGCAGTAAACGAGTGTCTTGTAAACCCAAAATGGATGTAAACTGGGGTTTAGATATTCGTGGTAATTCGGGTATTCGATTGGCAAACTTGCCAGAATGCATCTATGCATTTTCTAACTCCGAGTACACTAGTGCCTTGTTAATTTACGGTGACAAGTCGTTTTGTTTGGCGAAGGAGCTTAATAATTCGGAGTTAGAGAAAAACAGTCCTGAATTTATCTATTTTTTCAATCCGGTTTCTTGCGATGAGTATGGCAAATCAACACAGATGGATACTGAAGGTACTGCTTGTGTCCTTAAGTACGCAAAACAGGATGCACCGAATCTAATTTGGAGATACATACGGGATAATTACGGAAAACTTGTGGATGGGTCCGACAATGTGAGTCTGTTTAATCTGACGCCATTGGAAATTACAGGTAAGACACTAATGCATCCTTACAATAAAATATACCCTTATCATACAATAGACTGTTTCGCAGGTTTTGGCATGCTTGGATGAATGTTTTGCGTCTACAATTACAAATACAAAATTGTCTCAGAGTTGCAATACCAAGTTTTTTGGTATCCCAATTTTTGAACTTTTTTAATTTCGCGCTTGGTGTAGGTGTTTTAAAGTCTAAAAGGTATTACATGTTGTATAAATTATCCATCAACTTGACAGGTGTTGTTATTTATGAACATCTGCACAACAAGCTAACCACAAAGACTCCGGAAAGCCATTTTTGGTTGGAGTATCGTTCCACAAAACTTGGACGACGTCGATTGAAAATTGTAATGTGTGTCAAACTCTAGACGAAACTACTATGGACGTAGCTGGGCCAATTATTAAGTAGCAAAAGCTACTTAATAATTTTACCCCATGACGTCTGTCCGTCTATATTTCACCGTCGTCAGCACGATATCTCTTTAATACTTTCATCGATTTTACCGAAACTTTACGAAAAGGTGTCCCATAACATGATGTAGCTATTTGCAAAGTTTTAGGTTAATAGATCAACTGGTTTAAAAGTTTTGAAGGTTAAAACTAAGTAATGGTAGATTTCTGGTGGTGATTGTTGGACATTTTTGTACCTACTTATAGAGATAGGATCAAATTTCCCTCATTGTTCTTTCCTGCGGACAGTTTTCCCCCAAAACGGACAATTTTCTCCCAAAACGGACAATTTTCTCCCAAAACGGACAATTTTCTCCCAAAACGGACAATTTTCTCCCAAAACTGACAATTTTCTCCCAAAACGGACAATTTTCTCCCAAAACTGACAATTTTCTCCCAAAACGGCCAATTTTCTCCCAAAACGGACAATTTTCCTCCAAAAAACCTTCACCCAAGCCGAACATTTTTTCCTCGTCCTATTTTTCCCCGACACTTTTTTCCTTAATAACACACATTCAAACAAAGACTGGATAGTGTGGAAAAAGACCCGGTCAAAAAATCTGTGGCATGGTAAGTAAGCAAGCATCACAAAATATTGGGAATGCAGTCTTAAGATATTTAAATTGAATGCTAACATAATATCCCTAAAAATTTTATAAATATATATGGATGGTTATTGTGATTGCTGACTTTGCAAATTGAATTATTTTCAAAAAACTAAAAGCACAATGTGAATTTGTCATTGGAAATATTTTTTGAATACGAATAAAATTGTCAAAGGGAAATTGTGTTTGAAGGAATTTTTGAGTAGAGAAAATTTGTGTGGGAAAATTTTGCTGAATTGGCAAATAAAGTGAGGGTGAAACTGTCCTTGGAAAGTGGTCCGGAGAAAGTAAGTCACCAACCCCTCAGCGGAGCAAGGAGGAGCGGCGCAACTTTGTGGAACTGAATTGAAAGCTTAAGTGTAAACTATTCAGACCCTAGTTTGATTTGATGGTCGGGCTTTAGTGGCTAAGCGCCCAACTTTTTTTTTATGGGCAAAGGTTCGTACCCAACCATCGTCATAAATATCCTTGGATTACCCAAGATAATTTAAATATTAAGGGCCTGAATCCGGTCTTTAATGATTCAATCTGAAATCTTGAGTGACTATGCAGTGTGACACATGATCATGGTCCAGATTTTGACCAAAATTACAATATGTTGTAGGATTGTTAAAATACGAATCTGCAAGACCTGAATTAGTTTCTCAATTGTCAAATCTAAAATCCTTAAGGATTTTACTGTGCAACGAAAGATAATAGTCCAGTTTTTGGCCAACTGACGAGTCTGAAGTTAGATTGTTAAAATTGTTCTTCATTTTCCGTATTTATTTCAATGACTTCCACAATACAATTACTTCATTGACACATTTGGGCATTTTCTGTTGAGTAGTTGATTTACTGTATGCTTTGTACAATGGACAAACTTGGTTTCGCTACTTCGCTAAATGTAGGTATGTTACCTGCTTTATTTCGTTATCTGTCAGTCTAATTCAAGGACTTCCAATGACTCAAAAATCACTTTGACAAAAACTAATGCCAAGGGGTTATCTCACTCGGGGGATGATCATTCAGGATTCCCTTTTGACTGGACGAATCCTAATCACACAATCACACTGTATCCAAACTTGTTATAATAATAAAGCCTCCTTTCAGTAATAAGAATAAATTTTGGTGTTTCTACCAATTTTGGAACTCGTTTTTCAATTTTTGTCAAAATTGGCGTGCATGTATCAGTTGTTTTGTTTCCCGGGTAACGTTAATACCCGGATGTACAATAAATAGTAAAAACGGAAGACCGAATGTGACTATTTTAATAGTATTTGAAGAATACCAAAGTTCCTGAAGGTTTTTGAATATAATTTTTATATGCATCAAAACCTGCAGAATTTCCGAGGTACTAGACTTTTTAATGTTTGTTTCAACAAAAAAGTACGCGGGACAAACTTTCGTTTCATGGTGAAGATGTTTGAAAAAACATATGGTCATGTAGGCCAAACTTCTAAACTAAATAATATTTACATATACAATATATAAACTGACAAACACAAACCTTTTACTGGCAAACTTAGTAATTGTGTAATTACATACATTTACCTTGGTTGCAATCCAGTTTTCATAAAAGCACCCTTCTAGTCGCATTTCTAATCTGCGTGTCTCGTAACTTGAATAACTCGTAACTAATTTGATTTTTTTAGATGCAGACAACTTTGTATCGATAGCACCGTCGGTAAGCATTCTAAGAGCAACATATCACCAAGAAACTAAGGAAGTATTTGCCAACGGAGGTTCACAGTGCACAGGATGTTGTGCTTCGTTTGCTGCTCACGCAAAATTAGAAGTTATCTCAAAGTGGAAACCACATCAAGTTGATGAAATCATGCTTCGAGGAAATTCATTCTATGAAGTTGCTTACGAGAAATCTAGTCGCGAACGTCGGCATTTACATGCTGAGCAAGTCAATGGCATTGTTTTGTGTCGTGGTAGTCGACGAGTATCATGTGAACCCATTTTGGATGTAGACTGGAAGTTAGATCCAAATTTTCCTTGCGATTCCGGTGCTCTGGAAAAGTTGCCCGAATGCATTAATGAATTTATCAACTCGGAGTACACCAGTGCCTTGTTATTTTACGGTGCGTTTTCATTTTGTGTGGCAAAAGAATTCAATTATTCGGATTTGAAAAAAAACAGTTCTGACTTCATATATTTTTTCAACTCGCATCCGTGCGATAAGTATGGCAATAAATCAACAGGGATAGATACGGACAGTACTGCTTGTGTCCTTAAGTACGCAATACAGGATGCACCGAATTTAATTCTCAGCTACATATGGAATAACTACAGCAGATACGTGAAGGAGCATCTGTTTAATCTGACCCCATTGGAATTGTCAGAAATCACACGTAAAACACTATTCATTTATCAGAAAAAAAATGTTGTGCAAGTATTGTAAAGTAACGATAATTTTAGGATCTAACCAAATTATCAATTTCTCTTGAGGTCTGTACGAAACTTGTAGAATCACATATGTATTTCCAAACATTTGTCCTCCAATCCAGTATAAAGCATTTGAATGATAAGCCCAAAAATAGGAGTTTGTTCCTGAACTAAGCCAAGTGGTTGGGTCATGACAAAAAACATGTCAAACAAAAAAAGTTACAGCTTAATGATTGGGGTCAGTCAGTGGTCTGAAAATATCGATTTTTCAAAGACGTCATCGGTGCACGACGCCTCTAGCGTACACTTTTAATGTATCTCAATTATTTTTGATGTAGTTTAGTTTAAAAGTTGGGTCACGACAGAAATATGTTAGCACTGTTGTAGAAAAATTGAAATTTCCTCACAGCGTTTGTTTTTGCGGTAGTGTTGTACTACAGCGCCTTTGCGCTATATCAAATTAATATGATCAAGTTGACCAATACTAGAAGTACAGATCAACTAATTTCAAAAAGAAATTGAGAAAAGTGTACGATTGCACGGATTACTCAAAATTAGGAATTATATTCTGTACCGAACAAAGTTTTCGTATATACATAAAGATAAAAACTGAATTTATTTAGGATAATAGCAAAGTATTATAACAAAAAAATCATTTGTGGAAGTTGCCTAACGTCTGAGATACTCGGTACGCAAATTAAACCAAAACGTAGCATGCCAACTTTTGTGTTTCAAAGCTTTTAACATTGCGTAAATAGAAGAAAGCGTTCGCAAAGTTATGCAACACTTTCTAAGCAAATTCACGCCAGCAATTCAAACGCTTAACTTACGTATATTATTCGAAATTCGATGTATATTAGAATTGCTTACTCTATCTATGGCAGGAATGTTATTCAAATGGTTTGTGTGAATTTTTATATCAAAATGAAATTTGTGGTAGGAATTATTAGATACTCTATTTATGGAATACGAGAGTGCCAATGCAGAGAGTAAAAATATTTAATTCTTTTCTAAACAGGATCTATAAAAAGAACGGTGTTGTATTTTTAAAAAACTTAAATCCATCATGAAAATGTAGACACCTCTCTTACAATGTTGGTCTTACAAAACTACATGAAATACAAATTACACATCCTGAGTGCATACTCGTATTCGGAGCAGGAAATTTTACTCAATCAACATTTTGTGTTTTAGGCTCTTCACACGGCTGTGCAGAAATTGGAAGCCAGATAAAAGCCAGACCTGATAACAACATTCTTTCAGAAAATGGAAGCAGCAAAGCTAAAGTATCCAGAAAAAGAAACTTATCGGAATCAGGAAAAGATACAAATGAGAACAGTGGCAATAAGCAACAAAAGTTGGAGGATGTACAAGGTACTGTCAATCAAAATATAATATTTTACAAGATGGTATATCTAAATTATTTGAAACAAGCCATATTCAATGATCGGCAAAAATGAGGCATTCGAATTTTTTAACTTTTTGATTTATGTGTAAGTCTTAAGAGGCATGACAAGTGGGTGGGTCAGTCGTCGCAGTGACAGCTTAATGATTAGGTTCAGTCAGTGGTCTGAAATTTTTCACAGCTTTTGTTTTTATGGATGTCTTGTACTCTAGCGCCTGATTGTTACATCAAATTGATCCAGTTGAGCAATATTTGATTTACGAAACAACTAACTTCGAACAAAAATTAAGAAAAGTGTACGATTACACGGATTAGTCCAAATTAGGAACAATTTTCTGTACAGAAGAACGCGAAGAGTTCTTTAAGCATAATAGCAAAAGTATTATAGCAAAAAATCATATATGGAAGTTGCCTAACGCCTTTGATACACGGTACGCAAATTAACCCAAAAGGCTACATGCCAATTTTTGCGTTTCAAAGCTTTTAACATTGCGTAAATGGAGAAAAGTGTTCGCAAAGTTATGCAACGATTTTTAAGTAAACTCCCGCCAGCGATTCAAACGCTAAACCAGTGTATATAAATCGAAGTTCTATGTATATTTGAATTGCTTAATTATTTTATAGCAGGAATGTTTATTCAAATGGTTTGTGTGATTTTTATAGCAAAATGAAATTTGTGGTAGGAATTATGAGATACCTTTTATGGAACTTCAGAGTGAAAATGCAGAGAGTCAATATAATTTATACTCGACCAAACAGGATCTATAAAAGGAATGATCATGTGTTAAAACACTTAAATCCCTCATGAAAATGTAGACACCTCTGGTTAAAACAACTATCTGAAATACAAATTACACATCCGGAGTGCATACTCCTAATGGGAACAGGAAAATATTTGCTCAATCAACATTTTGGGTTTCAGGCTGTTCACACGGCAGTGCAGAAAATGGGAACCAGATAAACGCCAGTTCAGATAACATAATTCTCTCAAAAAATGGAAGCAGCAAAGCTGAAGTATCAAGAAAAAGAAAACCATTTGATTCAGGAACGAATGCAAATGAGAACTGTGGCAATAAGCGACAAAAGTTGGACGATTCACAAGGTACTGCCAGTCAAAATTTTTTTGAAGATTTGTTTTCCGTAAGCTTGCTTTGCTTTGACTTTTAGTCACCTACTTACAAGGCAGACTTGTGCAAACGTTTGTTGGTAACTCTGACATCTATTGTTAGTTACATTTACAATTAGCTTGGGTTAGTTCACGCGTTTTGTTTATAAATTAATCGACCATTTATTCTCTCTTACTCAGTATAATATTCCTTATAGTTATGATACAGAATATTGCAGTTGAGTGTGACATTTCCTGCATGTGGAAATATTCAATTACCTGCCGCGAACTTTTCCAAAACAATCGGATCTATTATCATTTTGGTATGCAGGGTACTTACGTATTAGTTTACCAAGTATGGTAATCCTATCCAAAGCTTAAGGCTCGTATAAAGCGAATAAGCGAAAAGTGACGATGATAATGATAGAGAATTTGATGCATAATCCCATACAGCCACACACACCTTTATTTCTGAGCCAACTACAGCATTATAGAATAGTATGAGAACTAAAGCATAAGAAATTTGGTCATTTACTTCCCATTAAATAAATGTGGCTTGAGAGGCAAAACAAAAACCCGTTTTGGGATTGAATCCCGAGAAACATTCCCTATTATGTGCCAAAGAACAAGAAGTTGTAAAGCTTATTATGGATTTAAATCCGTGCGATCGTGTATTAGCAGAGTTATCTTTGATTACATTCTAAAAGTAGACAAAAACTTCAATGACAGGAACAGTAATAATCGACCAAGTCAATCAAGTTACACAATTAACAAGAAAGACCAGGATGATGTCGGCTGTCGGCTCATCTTCTCATTACAGAATGATGGCTTGTCAACCATTCTTGTTTTCCAATATAGTTTGAAATATCCTATGATATATCTTCAATCATATTTTCATATAGTTATATAAATCAATCATTAAATAACCCATATTAGGATTAAATCCCAAGAAACGCTCCTTAATATGTGCCTAAGAACAAGAAAATGTGTAGCACATTAAGGATTTAAATCCATCGTGTATTAAGGGTAAACTAAGTGCACGTAATTAAGATACAATGGCATTGCCAAAATGTATGTAGTTGCATGACGACAATCAGGTAACAATTTTAAAATCACTCTTGTGGGATCCAATTTCTGTAAAGGATCCGAACTAATTGGCTAACTGTTGGATTACTAAAGTACTTAACAAAACTGTTCCATGTTAATCTGATTACCTATACTTTTACACATACAGATGTATACAATGTATGGACTTTTTAGGATAATGGAGCACCGCTATTACAATTTGAATATCACTTGCACTGACATTTCTCGCATTAAATGGTGAAACAGTGGTCACCAAAAAGCTAATAACATTAATATAAATTAACTTTTTTACAGATTTTAGAACGCTGTCATGATTGTAACAAATCCTTTTACAACCGCAACATGGCAGAATTTTCAAATTGCACAAACTGGGCAAAGTACAACTTTTCAAGAGTACATGCTTCCGCTGTTATCCGGTCAAATGGGCTATAATAGAATAACCAGATTTTCCCATAAACATGTGTTTAGGTTACGTAGGAACACTAGACCCTTGACATAATTATCTTTGATTACAAGAAGGGAAAAATGATATGCAAAGATTTCCCAATTTTCTTGTAAACAGTGTTTAAATGAAATAGAAGCTTGTGTATTGAAATATATATGAAATGTGCAAAGTGTGAAAATGAAATTTGACCTTGAACAACAGAGTGTGGTTTTTAGCTTTGCCGTTAATAATGCAATATACTAGGTATGTACAAACATTAAGTGAGCTGAAAGCTCGGCTTTAGAATGTTGGCTGTTCTTGATGACAACTTCTGATCGACTGACTTGAAAACTGCTCACATTTAACTGTTAATGCATCTTGCAAAGTATACTGGACAAAGTTACCTCTATCTGACTCAATCTTTAGAAACATTTACAACAGCTCATACATATCTCTATTTTGGTTGAATAATCTAGAAATCAGTTTCTGCTTCTTGAGACGTCTTCAATCATTACAGAAACTCTGACTCTGACAGAAACGGAATTTTTCATGTCCCTGCAAATAAAATAACATCTACTCTACCAATGTTTCAATTTGACGCACACAATGTTACACAAGTATATATCTGTTTGCGTCTTGATTTTCAAATTTATATTTTGATCATGAATTGGTTTTACTGGAATTTTATTAAATATTGGCTTATTTGGAATTGTTTTTTGCAAACGATATTTCATAACTTAGCTTACCAAATTTATTGCTTTTATAACAACATCACTACGCACATTTTGATATCGAAGTTTTGAAGTCAAAGTTGTCTTCAAGCTGTCGTATTCAAGATTCTGCTCTCAGCCAAAATATTTATTGTAGGGTTAGGTTTATATACCTGAATGCAGAAGAAATAGCCCATATGAAACAATTCATATTGCATAATTAGCTAGCCTGGCTTTTGGCTTTAGACACATTAGGTTTCACGAGTGAAATTTTACTTTTGTTTCCCTCGCTTGGGCAGTTTTTGGTAATACAGTAGGTCGGTTTTACCTTTTCGGGGGTATTTCAATGCATTTTTAGGTCCCTTTTAGGTTATTTGAAAGCATTTTTCTTCATTGTATTAAAACCACTATGCATATGTATTAAAAAACATTTTTGAAGAGGGTACCCAAGGCTAAATAACCCAAAGGAGGATAAATGTTCCTCGTAAAACATCATGCATAATTTGCATTATATAAACAAACTACTTATCCGTGCTATATTAAAACTCAATTTGAATATGAATTCATGCCAAGGTTTTCAGCTTTCCTGCAAAACAAAAACGTTTATTAAGAAACATTGTGGCTATCTTTAGTGGTGCTAAGTCGTTTCGTATTTTAGGTTATCTGAAAAAAACGTTTCTTTGGTGGAATGCAGCCAAACAGAAAAACACGCTGCGCATAACAAATATCAGAATGTGCTACGAGAGTAAATATTTCCATATAGATATAGGTAATTGGTGTATTACTCAGTTAAACAATTGAGTTTTTAAAATAAATCTCACAACTGTTGCATCTTCCATTGTTTGTGTTATGTATTGTGTTATTGCTGGTAAAAATCAATCAATGAATCGTCCCCCAAAATTCAATTCAGGCTGCAAATTGTGGTCGCGAACCTTCATAAACTCATCGTTCTTTCTTTAAAACCACTACATTAGTTTTGTTATTTGCTATTCATCCTTACCTAAATTACTGTAACTATTTGCCGCTATTATTTCAAAATGGTTCGTTATGACAGGTTTTGATAAATCGGTTTAGCACAGAAAGTCAGGTACAGTCAGGGTTATCTCAACATATAAACATTTTTCTTTTGCATTAACATATAAGTTTAGGAAGCAAACTCCGTATGCTAATGAATACTACAAATTTCGTCAATTGCAAAAATCTTTTTTTCCCTCTTTCCGAAAAACTGCTAAATTAAACGAGTTTAAGCAACCAAGGCAACACAAACGCCATGAACAAAAATGTGGTCAAGTTTTGATTTTCTGCAATTCACATGTAAGAGGCAAATATCTTGATATATGTATGTATTGGAGAGTGGCCGGCCCTAAAGGAAAAAATATGGTTTCTTGTACACTGTAAATGCACGTTAGGCATGAACTAATCACTACCAATTAGTTCCCGCAAAACATTTTATCAAGTAAAATTAAAATTAAATTGTTTAAATTTTCAAAAGATACGTAACTAGATGGTGAAGGACAAATTGGTTGGTACCAGACTCCACATTTTTTCTGTTCTTTAGCATGTTAGATTGTGCATCTAAGGTTGGAAACCACGTTTTACCCAACAGCAGCACTGAAAAAGTTTGGTACTAATGAATTCGCCGTTAATCCAACTATTGACCCGAACATTTTAAAAATGATGACCCAATATCATATTATTAAAATTAATTTATTATTTGGCTTTTATTTGCTAAACAGTCTCAAGCGACAAGCGAGACCAAATTTATGGGTTTTCCAAAAAGTTTTAACAAGGGGGTAATTGTCGAACAATGCCTTTTCAAACGCAATTTTGACCTTGGTGTTGATTTTGAGAAATGTAAATTAACCGATACTGCACGGCGGCAACAGCACTTTATCTGGAAGTACAATCACGGCGATTTTAATAAAATTCCAGTCCTTCGCAACCAGCGTCACACGAAGTCTTTTTTTCCCAGCCCAAACAACTGTAGTGAGATTTTATTGAAATCGCCTTGTTTGTTCTTTGGTGCCCACAAGTCGGGTGCGTAATTCCACTGTGCAGTGTATTTTCCAAAATCAATCAATAAGTAAATATACAAAATATCCGTAACAAATCAAATTACAAAATACACATGAAGAAAGGAGGAAAGTTAAGCGTGATTTACCACTTTGTATACTAAGGTACGGCATTTTGTTTTGTCAAACTAAAAAAACAATCTTTTTAGACACAATTTGTTGAACTTCTTTGAATATCCCTTTTTTTGGACCTAGTGTAAAACTTAATTAAAGAAAAGAACTTCCAAAATAAGCAGCGTAAAAAAAAACGGGTTTCAGTTCTGAACCAGTCGCTATTTCAGCTTCTATCGAATGCTGCGTGTTTTGTAGTTACGTCTTCTGTGTACAAATAGGCACTCTGGCGTAAACTTTTAATGTATCTTAGATAATTATGCAGTTGCAAATTTGATGTAGTTTATTTTGAAAGTTGGGTCACGACAGAAATGTATTAGCACTGCTGTTGAAAAATTAAAATTACCTCACAGGTTATGTTTTCATGGATGCCTTGTAATCCAGCGCATTAACGCTTCACCAAGTCTATATCATATTATGATCCATTTGAGCAGTACTAGTTTTATTAAACAACTAATTTCGAATTAGAAATTGACAAAAGTGTACAATTACAGGGATTCATCCAAATTATGAAATATTTTCTACACAGAAGCACGTTTAAACATATACACAAGTTTTCCAAATAGAGGAACTGAGAGCTTGGGATCCTAGAAAAGTTATTTAATATTAGGATAACAGTTTTTAGGTATTTTGACAATGTTGTGTTCGTATCTTTACTTATGATGAGCCATGGGCTATGAACTACGATCATGAATATTATGCGGTGCTGCTGGGGCAATTCAATGCATGGTTCTTTGCCTTCAGTGTGGACCAGTCAGTTTTAGTGTATATCTTTATTGCTTGAAAGACAGAAGCAGAGTGAAGACGAAATCACAAGAGTTCGTCTTCAAAGACAATTTCATATCAGTAAGTTCAAGGTTTTATCAATCTACAGCAAGTCTTATCGTCTAGCATCGATTAACATAATTTGACTAATCTAAGCTATCTATGTGGTGGGCACATACACCACATTATCCTCCTTCCCTACTTTTCTAACAATCAGGATAGGAGATGCTGGTACGGCTAACGTTGGTTGCTGTCCAAAGCTTGCTTGCTGTTGTGGGGAGTCTTTTTGCTTTGTTGGTGAAGCTGCTGCTGTTTGTGGAGTTGGTTGTCTTGCTGTTGAAGGCCTTATCGCCTCATTAGTATCATCGTCTGGCAGAAGATCAATCACTGGATTTTCTTCAAGCTGCTGCGATACGGCTGCTCTTACTTGATCAACATGCCGTCTCATTTCCTTATCTCCACACTTCACCAGATAGCTCTCAGTACCGTTCTCTGTTACTATCTCTCCCTTTTTCCATCTTTCTTGGTTGCGTGTGTACATCTTTACCCACACCGCGTCGCCAGGCTGGAATTTTCTCATTTTTGTGGCCACGTTGTAGCTACCTTTCCGCCTGCTCTGTGCATCCATCACATTCGTCGGTCGGTCTGGGCTCATTATATCCAGCGTGGTGGTGCGCCGCTTTCTTGCTTGACGCCCACTCGTGTCACGATCACCACACTTCCTAGCTTTGCGCACAAAACTTGTTGCTTCGCCGCCGCTGCGTGGTTGATTTCTTGATGATGTGATGTGCTTGATGCCAGATTGCCGAACTTTTTCACTAGTCATTTTCTTCAATTGGAAATCTACATGATTCCAGTTCATCTTAAACTTGCTTAGCATGTCCTTTCCAAACAGTAAGTTGCCTTGGTCAACAACGGCAATCCAACTTGTCACTGTTTGATCGTTGTACTCAAGTTGTACTTTTATTTCTCCCAATGGGTAGAAAGTTTCCTTTTTCAGGTAGGTGATGAACATTAAGTCGGAGTCTCGCATCTTTGGCTTTCCTAACTTCTCCCATTCGTCAATTGATAACATTGAATCATCACAGCCAGTATCTAGTTCCATTGTCGCTTTCTTGCCATTTAACTTCACGTAAACTATCACCGGTTTCTTCTTTCCTTTGGAAGCTGCACTATTGCACCGTGACGACTTTACTACCTTTGTAGCTGAAGTTGGCTTTGTTTTACACATTACAGCAAAGTGTCCTATCTTTCCGCACTTGTTGCATGTACTATCCTTGTTGGGGCAACGTGAGGCGTAGTGTTTCTTGTATCCACAACGGGTACACTTTTTCACTTTATTGCTGCTGTGGCTGTGGCGTTCATTTTCGCTGTCTTCATCTTCATCGGATTCTGACGTTGACTCTGCTCTCTTCTTCTCTTGCTGTTGCTTACGGACCTTCAGGGCTTTCTTCATCTTCACTTTATTCACTTGGCTTTCTTGGGTTTCTGTTGACTGATGACCTGCTCGGATTAGGGCTGTTCCTGCTTCCGCAGCTTCTCGTGCCACCGCCAATGCTAGCACCTCTGCCAAAGTAATAGTATCATCTTTTGTGAACAGGTTCGTCTGTGCCTGTTCACTCGTCAGTCCAAAAACAAATTGGTCTCGTAGTCTTTCCTCCAAGTCCTTAAACTGGCACTTTGTGGCTAAGGTCCTTAGGGCTGCAAGAAATTGTGAAACTGTTTCTCCCGGTTGCTGCTTCCTTCCCATAAATTTAAACCGCTCTGCTATTACTTTTGGTGCTGGTTTAAAATGTTTTTGGAGTGTATCCAAAATCGTTTTCACTGCTGTTGCTTCAGGTTTGGCTGGTGACAGCAGATTAGCTAACAAACTAACATTTGGCAGGCCAAGGGATGATAACAAAATCCCTCTGACTCTTTTTGCGTTTGCTGGATCGCTTTCGTCAATTCCATTTGCTATTAGGATTGACCCAAACGTAGTTTGCCAGATTTCAAAATCGTTGGTGGTGTTATCAAAAGGCTTCAGTTGGCCAATGGTACCCATCTTGACGTGTAGGTAAGGATCAGGCTTTTCTTCAACTTCCACAGTTGCGTCGGGATCGTCTTCTTCTTGTTCCCCAAAAAGAAACTTATACATTCACGGTTTCATTTTGCTTGGGGCGGTGTGAGAATGACTGTTTTCTTCACTTTTTTCCCCAAGTTTCTGTCTTTTTCTTCCTTTTTCAGTTGTCAAGTTACTGAAAGGATTCACTGGTCACTACACTGTAAAATCCTGGTCGCCAAAATGTTGTGTTCGTATCTTTACTTATGATGAGCCATGGGCTATGAAGGCAATATTTTATTTGTCAGGATAAAATCGTTGGTTTCCCGGAAATTCTAGGCATACTCTCCGAAAAGTCAAAAATTAATCATCACTCTGCAGAAAAATGATTTTTTCCGGGAAATGAATTATTTTTGTCATTTTATTCCAAATTAAAATTCTTATTACAATACAACCAATCAGTCTTTCTTCAATGCACTACTACACTTCTTTGGACGATCTGGTCTTCGTTTAATACCTAATCTACTTGACATCGCCTCATGTAGCATTTCGCTATTTTGTATAAGAGCGAGGGCAGCAACATGCATGCAAATATAAGATTTCAAAAATTCAGAACAAGTTCAAGTGTAGTCTAAGAGATTAGTATTTTTTTAAACGAAATACGGTGCACATGCAACTCGCTATCTACAAAATCAACCTTTCTGTGGTTGTGGTTGCAGTGAGCTGCAGAGTCACTAAAACACTCACAGCCCTATTTGGTAAAGTAGTCTTTTTCAATCTATCACTGCTCCTAGGTGCACAGAAGTAATCAATCGGCAATCGTTTCACAAGTTTTGGAAACATTAGTGTCCTTTTTTCTCCAATTCAATGAGATATCTTCTTAAGAAATTAATACTTCTTTCCACTTACGTTTTGCAGTGGGCACTACACGCTCAAAACCTAAATCAAAATCTGTACTACTTTGTGAACCCATCTTACCTGTAATAATTTTGCCTTCCAACCAGAGACTGAAGGACTACAGACTATTTTTCCCTAAATAAGTATGTCCCCATATAAGTTATTATGCTCATCATTATGCATCTCATAATTTGTATGCTAATTTGTAAACCTTGGAAAACTTAAATATAATGACAAAAATTCATTTCCCGGAAAAAATCATTTTTCTGCAGAGTGATGATTAATTTTTGACTTTTCGGAGAGTATGCCTAGAATTTCCGGCAAACCGAAGATTCTATCCGGGAGAGAAATTACATGCCGGCTATGAACTACGATCATGAATATTATGCGGTGCTGCTGGGGCAATTCAATGCATTATTCTTTGCCTTCAGTGTGGACCAGTCAGTTTTAGTGTATATCTTTATTGCTTGAAAGACAGAAGCAGAGTGAAGACGAAATCACAAGAGTTCGTCTTCAAAGACAATTTCATATCAGTAAGTTCAAGGTTTTATCAATTTACAGCAAGTCTTATCGTCTAGCATCGATTAACATAATTTGACTAATCTAAGCTATCTATGTGGTTGGCACATACACCACAGACAAAAAATCATTTATGAAAGTTGCCTAACGTCTGAGATACACGGAGTTAAATATAGGATTCGCAGGATAGTCCAAAAAGTTTCAAAGTTTGCATGCTAATTTTCAAAGTTTTTTAACATTGCATAAATGCGGATTAGTGCGGAAGTTATGCATCGATTATTAAGCAAGCTCCTGCCAGCAATTCAAACACTTAACCCATGCATATAACTCGAAATTCTAAAGGGGTATCCTAAAATCAGACCAAATTCATAAAAAATATTCGATATTTAAACAGTCGATATTAACATGGAATCTAATGACTGCTTGTAAAGATATGCAATGGAGTTTATGTACGCATAAAGCAGTATTGTTTTATCCTATTTACCCATGCTTAAATATTTGTGGTGTCTAATGTGAACACTAAAAATATTCTAATACAATTTTTAAAATACTACGGCAGGAATGTTAACTTCTACCCTCGGCATATGTGGTGGATCGACTATTATGGGGACATTCGCGCTACAACGTCGCGCATTTTTATACCATGAAAACGCATGATTTCATCAGCTGATACCTGGCTTCAGTGAACTTTACCTTAAAATACACATGAATGAATAGCTATGACCACTGTATATGCCTAGGGCAGAAGTTAACATTTCTGGGGTAGTAGTTTAATCAAAAATTGCTCAAATAGTTTTGTTTTAAAAAATAATTGAAGTAGAAATACTCAGTTGCAGCAATTGAAATTGTAATTAAATAAAAATACAAACTCGTGTTTTCCTATCCCTTGAAAAAGAACTAAATGGACAATAAAACTAGTAAAGGTATCTAAATCTAAATATACCTATTCTACAAAACAGGATTTTAAAAATCTTTTGGGATTGGAGTTATGCATATTTAAAATTTATGCCCATAGAAGGCGAGGTACTGGGGCATGTTGAGTCAGTAAAATCTATTTAAAAACAGAATTTCAAATAGTCTTCACGGACTTGAGTTATGCAACTTTTTTAATTTTTCAGCGCCCTCTGCCGCTTTTTGTTTTTGTTAATTATATAAACCTGTTTTAAAGTAAAATCAACTGCTATCACCGCTAAAAATGGTTTCCACGTCAGTCAATTTTTAAAAAATATGTTCTCATAAAAATTTAACTTTGCAAACTTGATTTTAAATTGTATTTATACTATACTGTGAGTAACTATAAGCGGATGTTGACACTAAAAAATGAACTTTCTTAAATGTTGAAACTTTTGATACATAATGATAGTACGTCTAGTGAAAAAAGCCAGTGGAAGGTTTCAGGTCCCCAAACCATATAGAGCGTCGGTGGTGACGAAAGAAAATTTCACTAAAACGGATAGTTATTGGGTTGTGATTTTGTTCGTGAACCTTAACAGGTATATGCAGAATTTATTAGTGGATTTAAATCAATTAAAGGCTCTTGCAATTTTTTTTTTGCAAAAATATGTTTTAAAAAATTCATCTTTTTTCAATTTTTTCGTGGTTAAACACGCGTCCATTTTTAGCTACCAGCCAAAAGGCTGAAAATTTGTTATGCCCAGCTAGAGTGTAGTGTATTCCCGACCTACTGCAGGAAACTTCGTGTGAAGATTCGATACACCTGACAAAATATTGAGAAAAGTGGAAACCGGAAGTGCTTTGAAAAACTAAATGAAGTACAAAATTTGCGGTAGTTTTTATATTTGGCAACATTTCAAAAATCTGAAAAAAAAATCTTGTTTTTGCAATTTGAACTTTTCTCCATCAGCCGTGATGAAAGCAACTTTTCGTAACTACTGACGCCCCAGACGGTTTGGGGAGCTGAAAACTTCCACTGGCTATTTCCATTAGACGTATTATGTATCAAAAGTTTTAAAATTTAAAAAAGTTCACTTTTTGGTGTCAACAACCGCTAATAGTTACTCAGTACTATATTTCATTTACGTCCAGGTAAAATAGTTTTATAAAGCAGCCTTCTATTCGGTAATCAGCTTTTTTGTCTGACCCGCACTAACCTGACCGAGGGGATCGTTTCACATAAATACTATGGGGGTCGGCTGCGTCGGTTACTTCATTGAGAAAGTAGTACAAATGTGTGACTCGACTCTACTTTATGCAAAATCTCAATAAAGTACCCTGCGCAATTGACCCCCATAGTATGTGAGCCGATCCCCGCGGTCGGGTAAGTGCGGATCAGACAAGAAAGCTGTCGGTAACCGGCTCTTAGCCCCCGAACCAACCAGCTCCCGGTGGTCAGTTAGCTTCCCGACCCGCATGCTCCCAGACATATTGGCTCCCAGTGGCATTTGCTCCCAGGTAAATTAGCACCTATAACGCCTAGCTCCCGGACCACTCGGCTCCCATGCCATGTTGCTGCCTGTTTAATTTGCTCTCAAACTATTTGCCTTCTAGGACATTAGCTCCCAACAATTTACCAAACAGTGCATAGCCCTTAACATACAAGTTATAATTGAAAACTTAAACAATTCTACGAAGATAAATCAGACTACCTTACGTTTCATACTTTTATTTGAGGCATTTCATATAGTTTTGTTGATATTTTTCTACATCAGGTTTCCATTAGTTTGTTTGAGACCTTTTATAACTGTTTTAATCATAACTTTCTTACAATATTCAAGCCTATCCTTTGAGCTAAGTATGACATAATTGCCACTCAATTTAAAGCAAAAGAATTAGATTTATCTGCTAAATTTTTGTGTGGTTATATTTACGAAAAAGGTAAAATTAGTTGCCTTTGTTTGTTTGATATCTTCTAAGAAATATAATATTCACTATATAGGCATGCTATAGGTTCTATTAGAAATAGTTGTGACATCGGTGTGACCTCTGACCTAGAGTGGACCTATTGATCTGAAGTTCAGTAGGGTTGTGACTGAGGTGCTATAGTAGCTGTATACCAAGTTTAGTTGAATTTAGTTTAGCCATTACTCTGAAAACGCATAAATGCTATATCTTGTGTATATATATAAAGTGCCTGAATCAGGGCCTTAAAACCTGAATTTTGAAAAGCAAACTGCACCGTTGGAGTCGTGGTAAAAAACTAACCTAAAATCATGTGTCGCATGATATAGGTCCTATGTAAAAATATTGTACCGTTGGTGACGTCTGACCTTTAGAGTTGACCTATTGACCTGAAACTCATTAAGGTGGTTTAGTGTCTGTGTACCAAGTATGGTTGCAATCGGTTCAGCCATTGGTGTTAAAAAACCCGTACGGGCGGACGGCCGGACGGCCGGAGCACAATATTATCAAGTATCTTCAGCGATACTTAACAATATAATCTTTATTAGCTTGCTGTGTTTGCGGAAATGCTATTTAATATAGAGGAATAAAAACAAGTTTTGAGATGAATATAATGCATACCAAATAAGATGGTTTAATAAAAGTTTAATACCACAAAACCGTGGGAAATATTTTTTGCTTGTGAACCGGAAAACTGGTTCAGTGAATTTATTATCACTTACACAAATATTGCACTCAGATTTAGGGTGTATTGAACGAACCTTTCTATTTATATCGATGACGACTTCACGTTCCCACACTATTCATTTTTCTGCGGTGCCCTTACAGGAAGCTAGATTTCTTTCTGTGTGTAATTGTTTACAAAAAATTTCACATAATAAACTTATTGTCGTGTGTCTACATTATTTTGCGTAGATGAAGGGTTAATCGGGCCTTTAGAAAATGTGGCTAAATAGAAAGTTATGACCATATTAGTAATACCCTCTATTATGTCCAAAATTGCCTTACCTTTCTAATATGGTCATAAGTTTCTTTTAACGGTGTACTTCAAAAAACTGAGAGATACGATCCTGTTATTTTTCATTCATGGCTGTACTTTGGTATATGATCGAGATAGCTTGGAAAAAGGCAAAGGGAAACAGCATTTGGTCACTTTTGGCACGATGGATCCAGTATCCATTCAACTTCAAAACAAATTCAACAACAAAACACCAAAGCTCTTACTCATTGTGCTGAAAATTAGACACACGCAAGCAGGGCAAAGCCAAAATTAGCTTCACTATGCTTAGCTACGTTATGCAAAACTCTTTTACACATTTATCCGGTTTTACAAGTTACAATTCCAATGACTGGCTTGAACTGATTGCGTCAAGGCGTCGTCTAAAGACGAAAGTTAAATATCTCTGTTTAACAAACCACTGACTGACCACCAACCCCTCTCGGCTTGCTTTCACTTTAAACATTCGTCACTGACTTACTTTCTCATTGTCATTTACTAAAATCAATTTCAACATGTCGTTGGTCATTATGCTCATTTGCTTTACCTACCGTGATGGAATACTACTGCTCTCAGTCAATTTTGAATATGCTTTAATAAGAACTGATCCTGGAATCGACAACAACAAAATTTTCACTGGCAAACTAGATATTAGATTATAAGATAAAGATGAAACGGAGATCATGGATGCCATAATTAAATTAGATTCATATTATTAGATTCATATTATTATTATTCATATTCATATAATTAGATCATCATTAGATTGTACAATTACGTACATTTACTTTGGTTGACATTCGGTTTTCATAAAAGCATCCCTCTAATTGCATTTCCAACCTGCGTGTCCCGCAACTTGAATAAATTTGGTGACATTCTTTGAATAAAACAGCACCTATTTGTATTTGGCATCATCTACTTTCATTTTAGTAATACTTTAGTGGGTATGAAATATAAAATTTGATTAAAAATTTTTCAGATGCAGACAATTTTATACCGATTGGACCATCGGTAAGCATTCTAAGAGCAACATATCACCAAGACAATATGGAAGTATTTGCCAACGGAGGATTACAGTGCACGGGTTGTTGTGTTTCGTTTGCTGCTCACGCAAAAATTGAAGCTATCTCAGAGTTGAAACCACACCAGGTCGACGACATCATGGTTCGAGGAAATTCATTCTATGAAGTTGCTTACAAAAAATCTGATCTTACAAGTCGGTTTTTGATGGCTGACGAGGTTGACGGCATTGTGTTATGTCGTGGTAGTAGGCGAGTGTCTTGTAAACCCAAAATAGATGTGGACTGGGGTTTAGATCCAGATATTCCTGGCCATTTGGGTACTCTGGCAAAATTGCCAGAATGCATAAATAAATTTATCAACTCCGAGTACACCAGTGCCTTGTTATTTTATGGTGCCTTTTCATTTTGTGTGGCAAAAGAATTGAATTTTTCTGATTTCGAAGAAAACAGTTCGGAATTTATCTACCTTTTCAATTCGCATCCGTGCGATGAGCACGGCAAATCAAAACAGGTTGATAAAACAGGTGCTGCTTGCGTCCTTAAGTACGCAAAAAAGGATGCACCAAATCTAATTCACAGCTACATACAGGATAATTACAGAAACCACGTGTATGTGAGTCTGATTAATCTGTTTAATCTGATTCCATTGGAATTGTCAGAAATCACAGGTAAGACCCTTTCCATTTATTATATAATATAAATGTTATGCACGTATTGGTAAAGTAACAATTATTTAACGATTTAATCAAGGTGCCGTAACTGGTAAGAGTGTACCGGTTACAAAACCTGCTACAAAGTTACATTTAAGGTGGTACGCAATGCGTACTACACAGTATACCGGTTGATGTAACAATCCCTGTAGGACGTATTTTAAACGTCTTTCTTCCTGTTCTTGCTAGCCTGGGACCAATTGCTAATTTGAAAACTACACAAAATAACACAAAAATGAGCTTCAGAGCTATACCCCACATACAACAATCATTCATTGCTTGACAACCACAACTCCCGTGGTTACTAAAAATAGCCCATTTGAAAGAGAAACTTAAGCTCGTTTACATTGCAGTCCGGTTTTGTTCAGGTTCGAGTGCACTTGGTTCGAGAAGTTTACTTAAAAAAATACGAGTGGGTCCCAGCCTAGTGAGAACTTGAAAATGTCCCTTTCTCTGCAACTCAACCTTTTGCCAAGATATGTCTTAAGATGCAGCAAAATAGATATAAATATTCCCCTGCGTTAATTATACGTAGACTAAGCAAATGGGAAAATGACTAAAGATTAGTACCATGAAGGGATTTCCGGGCACCATATTTTAGAGGTTACAAATGTATTAATCATACAAAAAGATATTTTGCAAAGTCGAACAACTTGTTTGCAATTTTTTGCATAGATGTTTTTGAAGTGCAATCTTAGAAAAATTGCATTTATGCTATATTGTAGCAGCCAGTTATAAACAATCGTCAATTTTCTAGTGTTTGTTATGCAATACGATGAATATATTACATATACCTCAGTAATTTATTTATTGCGTATAAAATATCCCACAAGTTAAAACAATGATTTAGCAGATTTGCATCTAAAAACTATTCGGTGGTGCAATTACATGAGAGTTTATACAACCAATTTTAGTATTTAGCAGAAAGGTGTTTCTGCAGAAAAATTTAATACTTATGCATTTAACATATTTATTGCATCAACTAAAATACCGACGTACCACAATAACGTCTATAGTTATATATATACCATACATATACATAGTGTAGTGTCTGCAGTACACTCAGTATCATTCTAACCTCGACCTTAATTACTGATTCACAGAAAATCCGGATAAAATTGCTGCAAAGATCGCAAACTCTCAAAACGATGCCGAGCACACTCAAACCATGCCTACTTTATCTAAAAAAGATTGCACTTCAGAAATAAATGAACCAGCCATCAAATTTGATTTACCAAATGACTTGACCACAGGTACCATTTACGCACATTTTTACAAATACTTTACACTACTTACCAATCCCTGTTAACTCCTTACCAAACTCTAACTCTTTACTCATTTTTGTTATCTACTTACCAGTTTCTGTTAGAATGGGTAGCATTACAACTTGAGAAAATCCACTTTCAAATTACAAAAAATATATTTATTAACGTGCACCAGTTCCATTAATTGAAACATCAGCCAATCAATATTCAGATTGAACGCCACTTTCTATCATATTCATCATATAAATCGTGGGTATAGTGAGAAAAAAAAGATGCCCACGATTCATACAGTTAGTAAATATTTTTTTTATTAAGTGGAACTGCCACGTACACATCCTCCTTACCATCCCCTTGTCCTGACCAATCTCTGCTAATTCTTTACCCTACTTTACGTTCTCTGTCAAGTTCACACCAAACTTTGTTAATTCCTAAACAATCCCTAATAACTCCATGAAAACTCTTTACCGATTTCTATCAACTCTTTACCAGTCTCTCTTACCAGTTAAGTCCTCGCGAATCTCTATTAAGTAGTCACCAATCTCTGTTAACTCCTGCTAGAAAATCAAACAATGAGTGACGAGGACCATTCAATGGATGGTTTGGATCAAACAACGGATGATGAGCATCAAACATCAATGAGTGATGAAAGTCAAACAAATGCTGATGAGGAACCAATAATTATTGATGTGGATCAAACGATGAGTGACGAAGTTCAAAAGATTTTCGACAATGATAAAGAAAGAGGAGAAGTCCTAAGTCTATTTGCAGATTATGTGGTGGAGTCATTTGTAATAAAGGACTATGCAATGGAGGAAGCCATACAGCGCGCTACAAATGCAGGTATTTTATTCTAGTTTGTCCTTTGTATCTGGAAGTGTCTTAAGTAATTTGGTATGAATATTTAAATTTAAAGATGTGATATTTCCATACACAAGTTCACTTTGAAAAGTTGAAAAAATATATCCCGCTGTATTTCAAATTTACCTAATGAAAAAATCTTATCTATGTAACTTAATACCAATGCCCAATTCCAACTACTTAATTCCAATATTTATCTGTCCGTCTGTCTGTGTGTGTATGTGTCAGCACGATACAAGCCAGACGGTTTGTCAGAATCACACCAAATTTGATACAGTAATTTATTAGGTCATCCGGAGGAAGAGGATTTGATCCCATTGATTTTGAGCCAGATCGGTCGTCCCCCTGGGGTAACACGAGGGGGTAATTACCCTGACCCGAAGCTTTATCAGAACCAAATTTGGTACGGCGATTTTCTAGGCCACAGCAAAGAACCCTATCGACTTGAGCCGGATAGGTTTTACCCCTTGGAGAGTAGGGAAAAAGAACCCCTGACCATACACTTGACCAAACTTGTTACAGTGATTCATTGAGTTATGAGAAATAACCCTTATTATTAAGCAGACGAGGTCTTCGGACTTCAGTATGCTCATCAAGTCTGTATAAGCCTTCCGTTCTTCCGCCCTTCCGTTCGTCCGTAGCGCGATCTCCTCCTACCAGTTAAGCTCAAAAAGTGCCGCTCGCATATCAATAAATTTTATGTCGCTTTTAACATAAGTTAGAGTCTAGAATCCGAATTTGAAGTCCATTTTTTGTTTTATGCACATTTTAAAATTGCTTGTTATTTACGCTGTTTGGGTTTTAACGCGGAAAATCGAAACGTTGGGAATAAGCCGTTTTACATTTTTTAATAAATCTAATAGAACTATGTTTCTATACAAGTAAACTCTGTAGAATTCGAATATGAAATCAGTTTTATGATTTAAAGTTACATGTAAACTCTGTGGTCACATTTTCAAAAATTTACGCATGACCAAGCACCGGAACAGCCCAAACCAATGTGCTAAACAAAAAACTGATTTCATTTTCGGATTCTACGTGTACGACTCTATTAAAAACGACATAAGATTCATATGTATACGAGCGGCACTTTTTGAGCTTACCTAGCTCGACCAGACCAGATATTCAAAATCGGTTTTCACCACTGGATTTCTGGTCACTTAACCTCGATCTGGGGTACAAAAAAAGTTACCCCAGACACCCCCCCTTCCCCAAAATACCCCCCACAACTCAATTAACGTCAAACAATTTTAAATCACAAGTTCACCTGAATATAGGTAATCAATAACCCTGAGTTCAAAAATGACAACCGTTTTTCAGTAGCTGCCTGAAATGCCTGTCAAATTTGACTTTTATCAGTGCATCTATAATAGAGATACGCCACACTAAATAATAATACAACCTTCCTATTTATTTTCAGGACTTCAAAGATTCATATATTTTCATTGTGGGCCGACACATCACTTGAATTTCGAAAGAATCGTGCGGTACTACAATAACTTGTATAAATCTATGGAAGCGTACAACAAATCGAAGTCAAAGAAAACTTCATACTCCAAACCGTACACATCACTGGGAAAATTTGTAACGATCCGCACAGACGCACCATCTGGGAACATATTTGAAACTCGGTACTCCACCGATTATGCTATTGGGTTAGTTAATGCAGCGGATGGAACAAACTCCGAAATATCCGGTGAGCTTAAAAAAATTGGAGACATCATCATGTGACATGGATCATAGATTCCATTGAAACCTATTTCGAACTGGTGCTAAATTTGTAACCTTATATCCAGTCATATGAGATTATATGGTACAGAAATATAACAGTGGCAACATTTTTTCTCTGCCTAAGAAAGTTATGATGATGATGGCTACGGAACATGACATACAATTAATCTCAATGAATCTCTATTATTAACATTTAAACAACTAAACTTTAGGCGCAACATCCCAACTTAATGAACCATCTTTTTCCAAAAGAATCACATTTTTACCCGCACTCTAGAAAACACGCCATGACATTTTTCTCAAGGATTACAAATTTCTGGAAAATAATCCTACGTTAGAGCGTTTATAAAACTATATTTACCGTATGCAAATATTTCACCATAAACAAACATATGACAGCTACTTTTTACAAAGAAACAAAATTAAAAAACGTTCAGTGGCTTTTAGGATATCAGGAGACAAGTAAAATTTGAAAGTGGAACAATTAGAATAAGTAAAAAATGCTATACTTTACCTTGACAGCAACTTAATACAAGACGTGTATGCTAGTTTTAAAGCACGCTTTAATGGCTATCGATCGGTTTATGCAATGTTGGGTTTTAATATTTAGTTTGAAACTTTGGGTAAATTTTCCTACCGGTCTACTTGGGTTGTCTCAAAGGTGGGTTTAAATAACTTTTAATACTAAAATTGTCAAAAATTTTGAATAAATTGACAAAATTCAATGAAACCTTTGGCAATGTGACTTAAGCTTAAGCTTGGCTTAAGCTGTCGTACATAATATTATGGAATCCAAAGAACACAAATTAGACAATTTTGTGCTGATTTTGAACACTTATCACCTGATACTTTAGGAACCACGAAATAGTTTTTAATTCTGTTTTTTGCCAAAAAATGCAGGCAAATGTGTGTTTACTAATTTGCATCCGGAAAACACAGTTTTATAAACCCACAAAAGAAGGATTTAAAAAATTTGCAATTTTTTAGGAAAACGTCTTGCCATTTTCTCTAACTTGCATGTAGAAATGCAATTTTTTGCAAAAAGATATTTCATTTAGTTGTGTTGTAGCTTCTAAAGGTTACTTGATTAAAAGTTAATAATAAAAAAGTTACAATTGTTCTGCCAAAAGCCCTTGAAATTTACAAGTTGTTGCAATTTTTCTTAGATTTTTCTTTTTTTGTGACAATTCCTAGCAAGCTTATAGCTTAAATTTGTAGAATACTATTAATTAGTACGCAACTTGCTGGCCTACTTTCGGACAATTCTAACGAGATCAGGAAAAAAGTTTCAGATTTTGGGAAAAGGGTAATAATGTTGTGTTTACAGAACGTTCTGCAATTACTGCTTGCAACCTAGAAATATCTTGCTAGGACAATATGATCCCGAGTAAGGAAATAATGCGTAACTGCTTAGGTTATTTCTAGAATATGTGTTTGTGTTTTCTAGGTGTTAAAGTATATTTTGTACAGACATGCGTACCCCGGTCTTCATGATCTTTACACTTCATGGCCTCCAGCACTGTGCTTTGTTTTCATGTATAATATGATTTTACGGCAGCGAATTTTTGCTTCATGCAAACTAAATAGTTGCGATTCCAAGCAAGAGCTCAAGCTTCCCCAAAAAGGGTTCTAAAAGTGAAATATAGAACTACATGATCATGATTGCCCTGTCCTGCAATATCACGCTTGATTTTTCAGCAGCATATAATGTAATATAGCGTCTCACTACTGTGAGTTTATGCATTCGATGAAAAAAACCTTATAAATCCACTATTTAGATACTTGATAATATTTCGCTTAAATTAATATAATTTTGCATTGCCACTTAAAATATGTATAAATGACCAAACTTGTTTCGCTTTTAAAGCGAAAGCATTTTATCAGCACAAGTATTTTTCAAGGCAAATGAGATGAAATAGCTGTAGAACAAAATTTATCTGGAGGGGAACGTTCACTCTCCTTCTCATTTGATCAATGCCTTAGAAATTCTGAACTGTATGGCCTCCAATTCATACCAGAATTCTGAGTTAAGCTCAAACTCCGATTTTTACTTAACAAGTTAAACAAGTCAAGAGCTATCTTAAGCATGGCCTGACTACGTGATAGTAGACTATCATGGATTTTATTTCATTTGAAACAAAATAAATCAACTTTGGTGTGTATCGATGGCATATAGCATGTCAGTGGCTGAGTGTCAACAGAAGCTATATGAATTTTACCAAGAATACGACAAACTGTTTGGTTTTTCAGAACAATTAGACACAAGCCACATGACATTTTTGAAACCAAAACAGAGCAAGCTATATGAATATTCGGAATAACGTGAAAAAGATACGGATCGATAAAAAAGAAAATATATTTAAAATATACAAAGAAAAACATAAATAAAATGGAAAGTGTAGAGAATTTAAGAGTAACACCAAATACATCCTTCCCATGTTTTTTACTTTTTGTAGAAATTTCTTTTGTTACCATTAATAGAATCCATGTTTAAAAAACAGATAATTTTTGTTGCAAAATTTATTTAGTTCTATTTCTTCAAAATGCTCCAAATATATTTTGCGAATTTTTAAGCCACTTTTTAAAAAACTGGCATCGTAGGACTTTAAAAGTTAAAGCAACTTTAATATTTTGTAATGAAAACATATATTTGGGACCTGGCTTGCACATATAAAATTTCAAACTGCACCAGCTTACTTAACCACATTTCCGGCAAATTGACAAATATTTTGAACGTACTTTTTAGAAAGTGTGTACACCTCTCCAACATTTTATTACACATTTACAAGTTCTATAATAACCGTAAAACGTGTTTTCAGGTGTAACTTGCGAATACAATGAATATAACTTGTTAAAACACTGGGCGAAAAATACAGGTTTCTGAAACCGTGCTAAAATATGCAAATTTTGTAATCTAGGAATTCTTCTTTGGTCCGTTTATTACATTCGACTCTTCGCTTTCATTCGCATAGCTTCTGTCGATGCTCAGCCAACAATGTAGAATATTTAAGAAAACCATAATGCAGCGTTTCTGAATTAGACATCTATGAGCTGCAATATTTGAAACTATCTGTTGTTAGTAGGAGCATCAGATGTAGTTTTTATACCTATATTTTATCTGGAAAATATATAGCAGTAAATATATGCAAAATGTATGAATGCAAGAATTTATTGACTATTTCTAAATTTTAGAAGCTTCGTTTCGAAACGCATGCAATTAGTGCATTACAAAGCAACATACTGAATACTTCCATCCTGTTACTTGTAGGTGCTGTTTACTAAACACCGCCAAAAACCAACCTATATAGGTTTATGATTTAGAAGTGTTTATATTTAGATTTTGGCGTCAGGTAAAATGTTATCAAATTTGAAGAATTATGGAAAGGAACCACAAAATCATAGTTCAAAATGCAAATGATTACAAAATTACTTTTAAATGAATACGAAAGGGCTTTAACATGTTGTATTGAAGCATGTTGCATGACTTTTAGAACGGTATATCGCCTTCGTGCTTTGGCCACAAAATTATAAATTTGAAACGACATCAAGCTTTTATGTTATACTTCATAATTCAATTACTGGTTTTTGTTTTTTATTGTATTAGTTTCATTTGGACTCACTTCGCGCGGAGAAATAAATCCGCCGTTAAATCCTGGATGGACATGGAAAGATTTACAGCCAAATGTTGTGCGTACATCCAGTTTTCATATCCTCCAAAAGCAAACATTCGATCTTCCGAAATCGTTTCTGAACTTATTGAAAAATGTTGTTGAACGCGATAAAAGAAGAATGCAGAATTTTTTAAAAACTTTGGAAAATGGAAAGTCGGACGGCCCTATGCCCAGGAAACCCCCACCTTCATATATGGACAATATCATAAAACGATTTCTATACAGGAAAGCGCCCGCCAAAGTCTCAGGATACACCGACAACCTAGAACTTACATACCAAACTAGACCAGACATCCCACCAGACACCAGACAGACAGAACAGACACAACTCATCAAATCTTGCAACAAGGGAACACCAATATTCCATGACAAACCGCTGGATAGGAGAACTAATGAAAGTAAGATAAGTCTAAATACATAAAAAATCCATGGTAAACAATGGAAAATGCTCGCTGCAATTCTCACCATAATAATATTATACAAATATAATAATTATTATTTGGTTTCATACATCTTCCTGATGTAAAAAAATATTGTGGATGGACGGAGAGAAAGATAGACACACTGCATCCTAAATGGCTCTTCTGCGAAGCAGCAAAATCAATACCAAGATATCTGCAAAAAAATCTTAAATATAATAATATATAGAAAAATAATAAACATAGAGAAGGCGTAATTAAGTATCGCTAAATAAAAAAGCCTTAACCACGGCTTTAAAGCACAAATTTTTAACAAACCGGCTGTAAATTTGTAATGCTGGTCAAAAACTGGCCTAAAATCATGTGTCGCACAGCATATATGCTGTAAAATTGCTGTACCTGGCAGTTAAGGTCCTGAATCAGGGCCTTATTTGCTGTATTTTAACAAACCGACTGTATATTTGTAATCCTGGTAAAAAACTGACCTAAATTCATGTGTCGCATGCTATAGGTCCCGTTTAAAAAGTTTTGTAATCGCTGTGACCTCTGACCTAGAGTTGACCTATTGACCTGAAATTAAATAGGATTGTAGCTGAGGTCCTGTAGTGGGTCGCGGTTAATTTGACGGTGGCGTTTTCACATGCGGATAAAACACCGGGAACAAAAAACAGGTTGTTACGAAACACAGTTGCGGACAAAAACCAGGTGGTAATCTACACAGGTGAAAATTTGCACAGGCGATTGCTTGGCAATTACAGGTGCATCAATGTGATTCAAATTTCAAATGCAAATTGTCAAGTATCAACACTTAAAAAGCATTAGATTACCCGGAGCTGTACTATACTGCCATTCAAATCCGTCTGACTACTCCTAAACTTGGGTTCATTTAAACATCCCGAAATGTAAATTTACGTCTTTAACACTTAAATTTTGTGTGTTTAGAAGCTCAAAAATGATAATGAACTTAATGAACAAAGGTAAATCTCTGTCCACTTTGTACTGTTTTTGCTTTTTTTGTTGGGTAAAACGGGTTAACCCAAAGGAAATGTCCAGCCGTCAGAAGTCGAAGTATGGAAAGTACATATTCGCGCATATATGTTTGTAACAATGCTGAAGGTTAAATTAAACGCCCAAACATCATGCATTGAGAATTTTACTATATTTGCATTAAAATAAAGTAATATCGTGTACGACTTAAAGTATTCACTTGGTAACGTTTTGCTCCAGTAGATAATTCTAGCACATCTTGAAATAATTTGGTTATAGTCTAACGAAGAAAGCTGGAATAGTATAGAGTAGAAAAAGAATGGGATGCTTGATGCATGAAATATTTCTTATGTTCGTACTCTATTTCCTTGACGTTTCAAAAAATGTAAAATTTCACAAGGGAACTCCCTTCTTTTTACTGAAAGGCTGCAAAATTTTATTTCAAGACTAACGATATGCCACCAACAATTTTATGATAATCTTGCGTATCTATTGATACAGAGTACCTACCTAACCACTCAATAACATAGGTTTCATAGGCTCCTTTACAAAGCTCTCATCTTTTCTACTATAGACTTATTACAGCTCCCTTGCCTATCGTAAGAAATAAAAATAATTTTAAAATAAGTTAGAAGCTACGTGCAATTTTAAGGTATGATATAGTAAGCGCGTAGCGTTTGTACATCAGTTGTCTTAGCATTTTTGCATGTTGCGGAGAAACGATGTTGCAAGTGTACTATGAACATTTGCAACATATATGCAACAATATGGAAATTCGTTTACCTGTAAAATAGTCGCCTGTTTTCTTTGCAACCTGTGCAAATTCCAGCCTGCTTTTTGTCCGCACCTGTGTTTCGTAACAACCTGTTTTTTGTTCCCGGTGTTTTATCCGCCTGGGGAAACACCATCTTCAAATAAACCTAAATCCCCTGTAGTATTAGTATACCAAGTTTGGTTGTAATCGGTCCAGCCGTTACTGAGTAAAACGCATACGGGCGGACGGACGGACGGCCGGAATACAAAATTATCAAGTATCTTGGCGATACTTAATAAATTCCTGTAAATGTAGCTGAATATAACTTTTTTATTCAAAACAGAACTATGATACTATGATATAATCGACACGTCACACGATTTCAAAATCACGTCAGTTTGAAAAATGTCTTAAGGGGTCTGAGTTATGACATTTTTAATTCTTGCCAACCACATGCTGCGCGCTGGGGAAAATTTGGGATGTTGGGTGATATACTGGGTTCCAAAGAACCTATTCCAAAAATCAGAATTAAAAAGTTTTAAGGAAACGCAGTTTTCAACGCTCGGAACGTTTTCAATTTTTTGGTGTTTATTTTTTGTCAAAATCTCGCCCGGTCAGTCAATACTAGGGTCAAAGTCTTGCTGCAAGCTACCATTTAGAAAAAATGAAACCCAGAAATTATATTTCTATGCGGCGTTTTATTCGCGACGGACAGGTTGACGGGTTTGGAACCGATCAAAGATGCGAATTGAATAATTGTTGCATGTTCAGTCATCTGATTCTGCATTGGAGCTATTTAAAGTACCTTGTTTGCTGGTCATTTTTGTTTTTATAACTATTTATAAAGAATCAAATACTTCCTTAGTTTTGTGGTTCGAATAAAACCAAATCTATTATATATTCTCAAGGATCATAAATCCAATAAAATTTCATGGTCATAGACCGTCCCAAAGTTGAGACGTCATATCTGTACAGGTTCTAGAAGGAACCAAAACAAATGCTCAAGTGTTAGCAAGATAGTTCTTAAATGCATAGACAAATTTGTTGTTTTACACGACCGTTGCCAAGACTGTCATAATCTAAAATTCGAACTGCCAATATCAGTTTGCATTCTTTGGTGTAACGTGTCGAGCAAATGAATGTAAAACATTAGTTTATAGGCAAAATTTTTGACAACATGTGTTATAAAAACAACTTTTGTCTACGAAAAAATCATTTTTTTTATCTCAAGTTTATATGGCGACAATCATAATACATATGTCAACAATTTTCATATAGAAAAATGTATAAGACGCATATTAGTGAGCTGGCTTGATAAGTACCTGCCTATGTACGCAAGTACTAATTTTGACCACGCCACATTGCGTAATGGTTAAACGAGACTCTCGTTACGAGAGTAAGTTAGGGAGCCATTTTGGCATGAGGAAGGTTGTGATATAATGCCATCCGTGTGCTTGCCTCGTTTGGATGAAATATAATTGCAGCCTTCTGGTTAGACTTCAAGTCTTTAAAGAGAAGTTCCCAGCGTGCAGAAAGATTATGAAAGAAAGAAAGTGAAATAAACCATTGGCAAATGGAATAAGTAGGAATCGACTTCTGGACCTTCGTGGCATTCCCCGGATATTTGGGGCCTTCGGCCCCGTGGATAAACGGATTTTGACAAATGGACCTCATATTTGTAATCTTGGTCAAAAATGGACCTAGTCATGTGCCGCACAGCATAGATCCATTAAATTAGCAGTTTTGAAATCAAGGCCCGGATTTCAGGACCTTAAAAGTTAAATTTTAACAAACAAACTGCGGATTCGTAATCCTGGTCAAAAATGGACCTAAAATCATGTGTCGCACAGCATAGGTCCACTAAATTGACATAATTGACAATTAAGGCCCTGATTTCAGAACCTTACAATCCGAATTTTAACAAATGGACTGTGGATTCGTAATCCTGGCCAAAAATGGACCTAAAATCATGTGCCGCATGATATAGATCCTATGTAAAAATGTTGAACCGTTGGTGACCTCTGACCTTTGGAGTTGACCTATTGACCTGAAATTCATAATGGTTCCGTCGGTGGTCCAGTAGAGTCTGTATACCAAATTTGGTTGAAATCGGAGTAGCCATTTCGGAGAAAAATGAGCTAACACGGACGTCCGGACGGCCGGACGTCCGGATCAGGAAATTAGAAGGAATCTGTCGATTCCTATTAATTCCCAACGACAGAGTCCACAAATATGCTTGCCTCAAACGAACTCCTAAATGCGTAAAAATACCCAAAAAACTTTTCTCCATTTTGTATTCAACATAACAGCAGTATGTAGCAATGTGCCCCAACAAAATGTGCCTGAATTTGCATTATAAGTTCATGTTTGTTGGCCACTGTACTCCTGACTCGTTGCGAGATCAGAAAAAAATCTGCTTTCATTTTAAGGTTGATTGTGGATCAGTACTGTAGTATATCCACATCGGATAAGTTCAGTCGGTGTTGAGCAGGGGAATCAGTGGTGTAAGGTGTAGTAGCATGCAATGCAGGAATTTTTGTGTTCTGGAGATCGAATCCCAGTCCATTCAGTACTTTTGCTCAACACATAAAACCCCTCGCAACATACACTACACTTTAGGTTTCTGTATTATGCTCACATCGGGTAAGTTGAGCAAGGGACTCGGTGGTGTAAGGTGTAAGTCAGGTAAAGTCAGACTAATGGCGATTGAATAGATTTCATCAGAGGAAGATTTGTGATTCATTCATAGTTTTTAAAACCTTGTGCTTCGTGAAAGCTTTGGACACCAGTTAAGGTGTGAACCAAACCTGAAGTGGATTTGTGAGAACAAATCGAAACGTTGGAATGAAAGTTATCGTTACTTAAAACTCGCACTCGTAAAAGCCCATTATCTTTGTAATCATTAAAGCATAAATCAAAATCAGATTTTAATCATGGAAAATCCCAATGTTGCTCTGCTACCAGTATTTTATACGAATAGGACGGTAATAAGTGCACGCACATTGAGTGTAAAGCATCTGCGTAGATCAAAATTACTTACCTAACCCTGAAAAAATTGTCAAAGATCAAGTAGTTACCGCTTCTTGAGACACTATAGTGCAAACTGATTTTTCGTTGGGGATTTTTTCGTTTGAGTACAAAAAATTTGGGGATTCTTTCGAGACACGTGCTGAAATTCTCATTTAAATATGTGTTGCTGATAATGGCGGACAAAAATTAAAAAATTGATGAATAACCTTTGCTGTTTTCAGCTGTAATCGGACACATGGATGAAGTCACCGACATGAGAAATATATGTTTCTTAACGTGTGACACGAGTAAACGTAAGTAAAACTTTGTCAATTCTCACCCAATGTATAGCTATGAAAATTCAATTCGAAATACTATTTCGTGTGCAAACCCAGCATTAGTCCACTTACGACCTCCTTGGGTTTGGCTCACAATTACAGTTGACTTTTATTAAATTCGTTTTCAATTGAGATAGAAATATGAACACTCACTTTGAATTTCAAACATCTACGAACGAACATCAAAATCTAGGATGTATCAAAATTAACAAACAAGCTTACACGACACCACAATTGAGAGATTACCACTGAGCACAGAATGACAAGGAAATGTAAAAGACGAATGCTAAACCCCTATCTGCTTTGATTGTTTGCAAAAAATGCCCCAATTGTATATAACTTATAAAGAATGATGCACAACCAGTTAAACTAGATGAACAAAAACATTGTTCAAGCAGGTTTAAATGATTACAATTATCATAATACGATATCAAATAATTAGCAAGTAACTTTGCTTATTCTAACGTATTGTCAGGTCCAAGCCATTTTGATTCTAAGTGCGTACATTTTAATAACAATTATTAACTGAAATTATCACACTTCAAATCCAACCCATTTGAAGTATAATCGTAATTCAAATTTAGTTCTCATCAGTAAAATTACTATAAAATTCTTATCTACTTCATTTAAGTCTCAATTCAAATATATTCCACAACAAGTTTAGCAAATGTAAATTAATTTCACAAATATATATCACAAATTGCAACTGCAACAGTGCATTTATCACCTTATGTGTATGTAGCACTTGCAAAACTAAAACATCACACCGCACTGCACAGAAGGGTTGACAACCATGAGGGTTATTATGCATGATACCTGGTACATATAATACACTTTGTCATATTTAATATAAAACAGAGGTAATGCAACAAGTGCATTTAGATAATGTTTGGATTATTGAGATCTGAAAACAAGATAAATTAAACACCAACTGCACTAATAATGACTTTTAAATTTTTAGATTCTCCGGGTTTTCGACATTTAAAACTTTCCGGACTCAAGGGTTTCCAGCGTAAGAGTTTTTTATGAGCTATTCGAAACCTTTCTATGTGTTTTATTATTTAAAAACAAAAATTTCTTTCAGATGATGTAAAAGTTAAACTACGCGAAGGTCCGCAAACAACAGTCATACGTTTCAGTGATCCTGTTATTATTGAATCTGTCTGCGTTCCAGAGGCAGGTCAATCAATTTATCATATTGGAAGGTAAATACAAATACATAAAGTCTGTCCAATTGATATAGACTTACTTGCTGTTTTCGGTTTCATTCTTTCGGATAGATGTGTAACTGTCATATTGCAATTCTTTAGATTACAAACTATTTTTGTTCCCTATTATGCAGGGATTTCATATTTGACATGTTCGACGGTCTATGTAACCCAGAGTTTCCCATTGCTGATGGATCTAAAAGGTAGGAAAAAACAAAGAAAATCAAGTCGAAATCGAATTGTCGGCGATCATAAACTTAATATGAAACTTTTGCATAACATGATGTGACTAAGCAAACCTGGAATGTTTTTGCGAAAGCCCATACAGACCAAAAATGCTTTAATCATCCAATTTTCCAAGTTTCTACAATATTTTTGTTCAATGCATATTTTTGTCTTCCCATACATTTGCATTTCGCAAAGTACGCTGTTAGCAACAGCAGTACTGTATGAGAAGATTATGCATTCAGTTGCAAGGTCAAACCCTTTGTCCTTACTTCACTCCTAAACTATTGGGAATTTTGAGATGCGTCGAAAAGCAAATCGGCGATTTAAGCAATGAGGATTTCTGCTTTTGGAATTGTTTTTCCAAAATATGCAAGCACAAGAAAATTCCTACGTTAGAACTTATTTTTAAGGTAAATCGTGGGTGGTCTGCTATTCAAGCTGAGTTGGCAGAATAGCAAAGTTGCTAACGTTTCAACTGTTACTATACTGAATTGCATTTACAACTTGAGGTCTCGATTTCGAATCCTCCCTCTGTCAATACTACGTGACAAACTATTTTTGCTCAAACTAATTATATAAAGAAAAAAATACCTAATCCCAATTTGTACATTGTTATAATGAGAATGATAATAATTCACAGGTACGTATGCCTGAAACTTAATTAAAAATTGCTCCATTAAGGAAATATGCATTTTTCTTGACTAATTTTGATTTTCTTGATTAATTAAAATTTAAAAATAAAAAATGGATAAAAACCCAGATTGTCTTCCCATACTGCTCCCTTAAAAGTACAAAATAAATCTTGTATGGGAACGTGCGCACCAGGATGTGGCAAAACGTTAAGCATAACGATTTATAATTTCTACAAGGCTTAGCTTACACTTCAGCTTACGTTTAAATGCAACTTCTGTTTATAAGGCTGTGTATTAATAAATAATTGTATGCAGAATTTCAATCGACTTCTGAGTGAGTTCCCAGTTCAAATTTAAAGGACTCGGATTTTGCATGAAGGTAAATTAAGAAAGTAGTTTTGCCTAATCCTGGTACGCACGCTCCCATACAAGGTTTATTTTGTACTTTTAAGGGAGCACTATAGGAAGACAATCTGGGTTTTTATCCCTTTTTTACGCTTTCAGTTATATAAGAACAGTAACCACATTTTAAAGTATGTCAGGTAGTAAGATTTTGCGCCAGACCATCGTCTCTGCTTTTGAATAATGTAGAATGTAATTTTGAAGAAGCCAGGGTATCAACGGACAGTGGATAGTGTACACTATGCACTTTGCCCGTCTCCTAGCACGTCCAGGGGACTGAACAAAGTGGACAAAGTTCTAAATTACGTATAAATTTCATTCATTGCAAACATTCATCATTGCAAACATTTCATTGCGAACACTTCATGGCAAACATTTCATTGCGAACACTTCATGGCAAACATTTCATTGCAAACACTTAATCGCATGGAAAACTCATCGCAAGGAAAGTTCATCGCAGGGAAAGTTCATCGCATGGAAACTTCATCACAGAGAAAGTTCATCGCAGAGAAAGTTCATCGCAGAGAAAGTTCATTGCAGGGAAACTTAATTGCAGAGATGGGAATGCTTCGTCGTAGAAACTAAACCTCACAAAACATTCCAAGCGTATAAAAAAGGCTAGATATGTCACAGGCAATTTTTAAACTGTGCGTTAAACTTAGCGACATCTTCCAAGTTAGATAATAGGTATATCTTGTTGTACGTGTACGTGTGCATTAATTTTTAGACAATTATCTTACATTTTATAAATACATGAACACGATAAACTGCCAGAGTCTTTGCAATAAAAAATTTTAATGCATTTAATGCTCAAGCTAGCTAATCCTTTTTTATACTCACACAAATTTACTTAACGTTCTGCTAAGCTTGGTAGACGGGTACCACGTTTTTATACGTAACTATGAAAATGATTTCAACTTTGGGGCGTGTAAATGGTAATGGTGGTGATATTAGAGAAGGTACATTTTAGGTACTGGCTTTTCGTTATTTAAAAATCAATCGGGATCTTTCTAAAACATGTAGCATCGCATACTAAAAACGGAAATTAAATATCATAAACGGTTCAAGAGTGGCACAAAACCAGACTTGCGCAAAAAATAAGGAGTGATAGACTTTCGGGCGGAAAAGTCAATATGATAGGAGTAAGTCTTCCCTAAATCTGATTGTGTAGAGGAAAGATCACTCAAACGGAACTTTGTCAAGCATCATTTGCGGAAACTGAAAGTAGCCGATACAATTTAAATTAAAAGCATCCAACTGAATTTCACTGTTTGTATTTGAACACTGTTTAAAGTCAATGGCATAACACAAACAATTATTATATATCTACAAACAAAACAAACTAGTCAAAAAAGTAGTTTTGCGTATTAAATGTATTCATTTATTTTATTGCAGTTTTGATAACCAAACCGTTTGGCTGCTTGGTGAGGGCAACAATTTCATACAAAAAATTGGAGAAAATGGAAAGCTGGGCAGTGCCATTTCGGAAATTCGACATTGTTTTTATTCCATCACGAAGAAAGTGTACAATTGTGATCGCAAATCGGTCATAAACGCGTTTAAGATACTTCACAATTGGATAATCAAAAAACGTGAAGGCAAATTATATCCGTTTAGCAGAACAAAATATCCGTATATCAGTGTAGAATGAGATTAGGAACTTAGACTTGGTTATTTAACCTGCATGGTTGTCGGAAATAAGTACCTACATAATTAGGCACCGGATGATACTTACAAAAATGCATCAGGTCTGTCCGACCTTCTGTCACTATCTCCATAGATGCTCCGGCTATACGCAGTCGGAGCATTGTTCTCTGGGATCAGTGCCAAGCAGAGAACGCTTTACCGACATCATAGAAAACCACCCGGAATTTTGCCGAAAAAAATAATTTGCATAAACAAGATAAAATGCCAATAAGATAAGGGAAAGTCCATACACTACGTTCCAAAAACCTTATCAAAAATGGTAACGGGTCCGTCCAGGCCAACAGGCTATTTCAGGCTTATTTTAGCATGCGGGATAGCCGGTTTTTCTAAGCAGAAGCTTCCCGATAAGATTTACGCATAGGTATTTTGCCCTGTTTTACGAGCGTAAAAGTTATATGGCCTTTAATTATTAAATATGCAATTTAGCTGTAGCCTTATCTCTTCCAGCGCGAGAACCTATGTATTTCTATGCTAGAATTCGACGAATGTCTAGCATTGGCGATATATTGGGGCTATATGCTAAGTTGTGCTATTACGGGGCGAACTCCTATAATGTCGGTAGGGCGTCTAATGCTTGATCGCCGCCCAGAATTTTTTGAATCCATGGGAAACTAATTGAGAAAAGCTAATTTCAGCGATATTGGGCTGCTTAGAGTCAACTAATAATTTAGTCCATTGATGACTTTCGACTTTAAACCTATGCTGCTGTAGCTGATTGACCCAATGGGTACACTTTTGAGTAAAGAACCTTGACTGCCCTGGATTTCCCTTGATAGCCTTTGATTGATTCTACTGCCTTTTGATTACGTTTGATTTCCTTTTGAATGTCTTTAATTTCCTTCAAATTATCAGAAAATCAATAGGTACCTTCCCGACAAGAGAGGTAGCAACCGATATCTGAAATTGAACTGCGACAACCTTTCCAGAGTTTATTTTTCTTACGGAGGGAGAGATAAACGACCAATACATAATGTAGTCTAACAAGCAAACAAGTTACTGTACTACGATTTATAAGCAGTGTGACGGGCGAAGCCGTCTGTTAAACGTAGATTTTTGCAGCTAAATCCGAGTGTATTTCGCATTTCTAAGAGCGATCTGTAGTCAACGCGTCCAAATAAAATCTCAAGCCCAACACGCTTCTGGTACCTGATGCAATTCCGTAAACCGCCCCAACAACCACACACGACAGTTTAAATACATTGACTGCTTCAAATGAAGATCAAAACCTGTCTGCTCAAATTCCAAGAGGGCTTCAATGGTCTACAGGAGTAACCAAATACACAGGCCGTACCTAAGCGCCACAAACTGTCGTAAAAATGTGCACAGTGGCTCATCCACATGAACCTGAAAGCCATACTGGAGAATCACAAAGCTGCGAATGCGGTAGAAAAGGGTACAGAAATTCTAGTGCCTGTTTGAACAACGGATAGTTTATGGTGGAAACTTCGGAAATGCTTGTGGGCTGTGTAAGACGAAGCTCTTATAGCATCTGTAAATGCTTGATTTTGGGCTAAAGTACCAAAATCATGACAGTAGTTGCACCGAAGTTCTTGATCATTCGCTACTACTTTCTTCAGATTCAAAGAATCTGCATTGGATGAGTTAACGTTTGATACCAATCATGAAAATTTGATGCGTTCATTCCTGCAATGATTTAGTAAGCAAATGCTCGATCGATGTACAAAATTTAAGGTTGCAAAGAATACAATCCTATGCTATGGAAATTTTAAGTACTAATTTTGTTGTGTACTAACTAAGTAACTGTTGAACGTAGCAGTTAAAAGATGTGGAGGTAATTAAAGGTCCGGCCACAACCCAATCACGATGAAAAATTATTTACCAGCCAATCAGAAACTATCGTACGATATAAAAACTCCGTTTAAGTTTTTATATGTTTTCCCAGATATAGACACCTTTATCTATAAAGCATCTGGCTAATCTACTATACTAGTCTACGCAGTCGATACAGGCTTATCATCTTGCGATGATCTTCTGCACAGAAAAGACACTCTGCGAGGGTATTGTGGTATATCGCTTTCTGTTCGAAACTAAACGGCATAATAGACTGCACATTACTAGACCAGACCTCTTTACTGAAATGTCGGGGACTAGCGTCGCTTACTGCATTTTTCAATACTAGAGCTATTTATAGCACTGTCCCATACCAGTGCATCTTACAAAACAGTAAAAATTTGCAAAACTAGAGCTGCTAACAAAACTGTGCAAAACTAGAGCTCCCAAAAAACTGCAAAACTAGGGCTGCTAACAAAACTGAGAAAAACTAGAGGTGCTAACAAAACTGTACAAATCTAAAGCTGCTTACAAAACCGGAAAGCTAGAGCTCCTTACCGCAATGTGCATATATATAACTACTTAGTGTGCAAAAATACAGCTGTTTACGGCTCTGAAGGTAAGTTGCTTACAGCAGTGTATGGACCTGGAGCCACTTAAGGCACTGTGTTAAGTTAGAGCTGCTTATAATGCTTGCAAAAACAAGAGCTTCTTATAATGCTTGCAAAAAATTATAGCTGCTAACAATGCTGCAGAAAAATAGTGCTGCTTTTTCAATGCTGCAGAAAAATAGTGCTGCTTTTTCAATGCTGCAGAAAACAATAAATTCTTACAATGCTGCAAGAAACTAGGGCTGCTAACAAGGCTGAAAAAACTATAACTGCTTAAAATGCTGCAGAGAACTTGAGCTGCTAATGCTGCAGGAAACTAGAGCTGCTAACAATGCTGCAGAAAACTAGAGCTGCTAACAATGCTGCAGAAAACTAGAGCTGCTAACATTGCTGCAGAAAAATAGAGCTGCTAACAATGCTGCAGGAAACTAGAGCTGCTAACAATGCTGCAGAAAACTAGAGCTGCTAACAATGCTGCAGAAAACTAGAGCTGCTAACATTGCTGCAGAAAAATAGAGCTGCTAACAATGCTGCAGAAAACTAGAGCTGCTAACAATGCTGCAGAAAACTAGAGCTGCTAACAATGCTGCAGAAAACTAGAGCTGCCAACAATGCTGCAGAAAACTGAAGATGCTAACAATGCTGCAGAAAACTAGAGCTGCTAACAATGCTGCAGAAAACTTGAGCTGCTAATGCTGCAGAAAACTAGGGATGCTAACAATGCTGCAGAAAACAATAAATTCTTACAATTCCGCAGGAGACAAGTGCTGCTTACAATGCTACAGAACACTAGAGTTGCAAACAACACTGCAAATTTTTAGCTGATTACAACACTGCAAAGCTAGGGCTGTATACAACACTGCAAACTTAGAGCTGTTTAAAGTGTGTCTCAAAGTGACAGAAATGTGTGGTAGTCACTTAAAGAGATGCCCAAAACCCTCCATCGTTTTTTGATGTATCTTTAAATTAGAAGTTAGCCTCATGCTATATCCTCAGCTGAAGATTTTTTGTGCAATCTGGTGCCGGCTCGTTCAGCACGAGAGAGTTGCGGCGTGAACTTAAATTACATCCACATCTTTTCGTTAACTGTTACTTTCAACAGAGACTCACATTACAACACTACAAAATTAGTACTTAGAATTTCTATAGCATAGGATTGAATTCTTTGCAACCTTAAATTTTGTACATCGATCGAGCATTTGCTTACTAAATCATTGCAGGAATGAATGCATCAGATTTTCATGATTGGTATCAAACGTTAACTCATCCAATGCAGATTCGTTGAATCTGAAGAAAGTTGTAGCGAATGACCAAGAACTTCGGTGCAACTACTGTCATGATTCTGGTACTTTAGCCCAAAATCAAGCATTTGCCAGATGCTATAAGAGCTTCGTCTTACACAGCCCACAAGCATTTCCGAAGTTTCCACTGTGAACTATCTGTAGTTCAAAGAGGCACTAGAATTACTGTACCCTTTTCTACCGCATTCGCAGCTTTGTGATTCTCCAGTACGGCTTTCAGTTCATGTGAATAAGCCACTGTGCACATTTTTACGACAGTTTGTGGCGCTTAGGTACGGCGTGGGTACTTGGTTGCTCCTGTAGACAATTGAAGCCCACTTGAAATTTGAGCAGACCGGTTTTGATCTTCATTTGAAGCAGTCAATGTATTTAGGTTGTCGTGTGTGGTTGTTGGCAGATATGGACGGGACTTCGGTTTCCCCTTTTAAGTCGGAGTCCCGGAGACCCCTTTGAAGTCGGTTGTTGGAGCAGTTTACGGAGTTTACGGATTTTACGGTGTACGGGCAGTGACTGTCCGTATGTACCAGAAGTGTGCTTGGCTTGATGTTGTTATTTGGATTCATACTTCGTCGGATTTTATATGCAAAAATTGTTATGATCGTATTGTAGACGCGTTTGAACGTCACACACTCTCTCGAATTGACATTGTACACGTAGTGTTAGGGTACCTTCTAATGTCGTATAACTTATCTCGTATTGATCAGATAGGCCACAAAGATGATTTGCGATATCTGTTACTGAATAAAGGGAAGTCTGTATAAGCAATTGTACTACTTGAATTCAATTGTTTTTGTACAAAAACTTAGATATTCTAGCAATTAAAAGTGTTTTTGATCAAAAAACTTCGTAGCATACTGGGAAATTCATACCATTTATTACCAAATAATCGAAATCTAAAAACATGCATGAATATATATTTATTTAAAAAACTCGCTGCTTTTGATTATCAGGAGCAGTTTGCAAACAAGGAGTGTCATCCTCCTAAAATTATATGCAATATAATACATGGTACTAAGCAAAAAAATATCAGAAAATTATACCCCATATTATTCACATTTATAATATAATTATCATATGGGATTGTTCCTTTAACCGATTTAATGATTATTTTGCGTTGATGCTGCAAATATTCAAGTAACCGCAAAAATATGAAAGATACTACGGGAATTTCGGTGCGTATTATAAACTTCCTTCATCTGGTTTTTATCAAAAGCAGACCTCTTCTCGCGGCCGGCGAGCGTACGAGAACTGTGTGGCACAGCGTCGGGCATGTCCTTACAAAAAATTATTTTATTTTCAATCTTATCAATTCGGATTAAATAAAATAAGTTGAAAACAGTGAACAGTTGAAGGAAAGACCAACCTTGACTTGGCAAAGATAGCGGTAAGTCCTCAAATACTCTCACTTGAGCACATAGGTCTAGATTTGGACACGTTCTTTTTTAGCAATGTGTGTATTGTGCCTATCTGACCAGGTGGACATGATGGAAGATCAAGATTCTTTGACAACTGGGGATGAGAGTCTAAATTTAGCATTCTCCCCATTTGGCGAAGAGGATAATGAAATCATAGTTGACGAAGAGGAGCTGTTGAGGAAAGGGAATGAGGAGGAGGAAGGCGAGAAAGACAAAACTTTGATGCCACCACCACCCAACCCCCTACCCCAGCTCCTCGACGCCTATCAAATCATTCGACGGATTCCGTTGAGGGAGTTCTGTGATGTGGAAACCACGTTGAACCTTCGCCCACTCACTTTTATGTCTGATGAGAAGGATGATCTGCGACCTCTATGCCCAGCTTATTTCCTGAGGGACAATGCCAAGAGTTTTCTCCCGGAGACTGAAATTGTGGACGATAAGGAGTTGAGGGTGCGTGCTAAAGTGTGCGCAGCGTTGCGGGAAAAGTTACGAGTTCGTTTCCGTAAGGAATACCTGGGGCAGTTGCTGCATCGTGGAGGAAAAATGTGGCGTAATGTGAAAGTGGGAGATGTGGTCATAATCGAAGATGACAACAAGATGCGTTTGGAATGGAGTCTTGGGCTAGTGGTCGAGGAATTTCCTGGAAGAGATGGCAATATCCGTTCAGCACTGGTCAAGACGAAGCATAGAGTGTTTACAAGGCCAGTATAACGGCCATTTTCAATGGAACTCTCTGAGTTAGAGGAAAATTCTGTGGAAAAACCCGGACAAGTTGATGAACATGTGGACGAAGCTACTCCTCAAGTTGTGGAAACGGTGGGAGAAGCTACACAGGAAGTGGAGGCGGAAACTGTGGGAGAACCCCAGAAAGCTGATTATGAGCCGAAGATGTCACGTTATGGGCGAAAATACAAGAAGCCGCAATAATATTTTTGATTTAGATTTGTTTAGTTCTTTAGGAAAAAATTGAAAAATGAATTGTTTCATTGTTTATGTAGATTGTTCTTTTTGTTAATTTTGTAGATATCCCACATTTAAATTGCAAGCAAATAGGGAATCCATCTAGTATTTTGTGTGGACATGATGCGCAGGTTGAGAGACACCTAAACAGTTGTCGTGTTTCTTACATTTACTTGATGTGGTCTTCTAACTGTGTAGTGTGACCATTTCCGGTTCTATTTGTAGGAAATGGTCAGTGGGAGTATGTCAGTAGTCAGAAGATGCATTTAATTCGTAGGCTTTTTAGGGCAAAAATGTAGAAGCCCGCTTTTATTTAAAATTCGAAACTCTCGTTGCAAACGCAACGAGATTGCGTGCATTTAGAGGTGAAACGGAGAAAAGTGTCTCCTTGTCGTCGTGGGCTCTTCATTCTTCTCGTCACTTCGTCCGTTGTCACTTTGTCAGTCGTTGCATTCGTCACTTTCCTTCGTAGAAAGTTGTAGAGAGTAAAGTTTTATCATTGTAATTTTGTTGAAATAAAGAGGCGATATACTCGCAATTAAAGTTAACTGCTTTCCCTAAATGCCACTTATTTTAGCCTAGTTGATTAGCTATTTTTTTGGAGATAAAAGTAGTAATTTTCCTAAGTTTTAGTTTGATCATAGTCACCGTCACGGACTATAAGAAGGGAACCAGGGATAATCTGAGTTAAAGTAGCTACCAGTTACCCATTATTTAGTCGAAATCTAACAATATCATTTACATATTGATTCATAAGTAGAGCACTATTATACTTTACGCACTCAGCTATGCACATATCATCACGAAAGCGTTTATTATATTAATTAGACCTTTATGCTTAACATTAAATTCGTAAAGTTATTTTAGTTTCTTGTGGGGTCCCATTGCTTAGTAGTAAGTATTGAATCTTTAAGCTTGGTACATTGAATTCATTTTCCGTAAAAGGTCAGCTACCCATAAAATATCATCTATACCTAGGTTTTTAAGGCATCGTATAATTACATTATCTAGAACATTAAACTGAACTGAACTTTGCTAACAAAACGACTATAGGGGAGCGAGGTGTTTAAAATGAACACAAAATATCAGAAGTTTTAGTATTTTCATCCTAAAATGCCTAACTTTTCTAAATTTTCGTGGACAAATTGCAAGTTTTTGCGGTTTTAGTGCTCATTTTATGCAAAACCTAGCAATTTTCCCCATGTTTTACTTATTAAACCGCAATTTTAGCACCATTTTTTGCTTTTCATAGAAATGAGTGACACATTTTGGGTCACTTAAAATTTGAAAGAATGAGTGAGGAGTGGAGTGGTCAAATTTTTTTCAAGGTGAGTGGGAGTGGGACTGAGTGATACAATCTGGGCAAATGATGAGTGGAGTGGGAGCGAGGCCACGTAAAATGTTTTTTTGTGGACGAATGCACGCAAGGACGGACGCAAGGAACAGCTTGATCAAATCATATATGCTACGTAAAACTTCTCAAATACAAATGAACAATAAACAAGTCAATGGTTAAAAAACTTAAAGATGCTCGCTGCTGAAGACGGTATTAGAATAACACCAACTACTAACTACCATAAAATCATGTTTAGAAACATTTTTGGCCGGTTTGCTAGCTGTTTTTGCTGATTTAGAGCCATAAACTGATTTGAAGGGATGTCATGGAGTTTATGTTAACGCATTTGAACTTTTGATGGGAAAAACATTATCAGGATACTGTATTGAATATATATGATATGGTTATCAGATTTATTAAGTAGCCGCAGGCTAATTATTCATAATGGACCTCTTGTCCGTAACGGTCCGTCCGCCCGCCCATCCGCCCGCCCGCCCGTCTATCGCCCCTAAAACGCCACTTAGAAATGGAATTTTTGAATTCTGTTTTTTTTTCTAAACGGTACCTCTCAACAAGACCTCGCGCCTGATCCAAAAACATTTTCACAAAAAAACACCAGAGGGCGCTAAAAATTGAAAAAAGTGTATAACTCCTTTCCCTTACAACTTTGTTCAATTTTTTCTGGAATAGGTTTTTCAGGTCCTACTCCATCTATTGACACCCCAATTTTCCCCCAGCGCACACCCCCTGGCGGCTAAATTTAAAAATTTGGCCATCATAACTCCGGTCCCTTAACTTTTCGAGGTATGTTTTTTGGAATACGTTTCTTTGACACTAGTGCACTTCCACAGCTCTTTCATTTTGAATAAAAATTCTATGCGGCTACTTACTTCAACATTTACAAGGGTTTATTTCCATTCATTTTAATAGAAGATTTCCTCGTTTGAAATCATTTTATGAGACAAATATCATGCGGTATTTTGCTATTAGAAGCACACTTTGGAAAATTAAACCAGCAAAGCCCTAACTACATGCCAATTTAAAAACAGAAAGGCCTTATGTGCACGCGAGCGGCCGCAACAGAAAGCCTTATCTGCAAAATACGGACTTTGGAGTAAAGCTCAATTAAACGTGCCCACGTCTAAACTAATCGATGCGGGGCTTAGTAATGTCCTTTTGCCAAAATGTACCACTTTACTAAAACATTTCCAAAATACCGTAATTCAATAACGGTTTGACAATCTTGTTCCAAAAAGCCCGACTCAAAATTATGTTTCTTTCCTACTTTATTATCTCTATAAGATGTACGACAATAAGAACCGTGCACTGAATTTTGCACAAAAGATTTCTCCCGCACACAACTTCGGCACCCAATGATGCAAAGAGTAAAACCAAATGGTGGGTTCCACCCAAAAAATTTTTGTTTCTGATCTGAAATGTTTTTACATATTTTGAACATACCTATGCCCGTAATTGATCACCCAAAACATTGGAGTCTCACATTGCCCCAGTGTTGCATGGCAAGCATATGAATTGTTAGCATTAAGAACTTAATTGTTTCACAGTACCTCAATAGTGGCAAATGTTTTCGGGTTGAAACTTTTTCAGTACATGTGTCATACTATATTGATTTATTCATGAAGATATTACTGAACGACCAGCTCTGTATACTTTTCTAGAAAAGATTATCTTCAAAAACCCCGAAATTTTCAGAATTTTTTAAACAAATGGGTCTGTAACTCGCATGTTTTAGATTTTTTGGTAACGCAAAAAACTTGACCATCTACAACTTTTAATGGGCTGGGAAATTTGTTTTAAAGAAGGCGTGTAAGGAATTATCAAGATTTTTGTAATTCTATCTAACCTACCTAAATTTTTACATAAGTAATAAAATTTCAGGGTCTTAGTATCAAAACAATTGCAATACTTAGTACTACAAAATGCACATGAACTATATTTGGTTCGCATACGCATGCCAGACAACCTAGATGAAAAACTGACCTGCTGAAAACAGGAATAAAAGATTTTTTTTTTGATTTTTTTGAAACAAAATTAAACTTATACTAAAACATATATAGCTTTCAATAAAACATGTATTCTAGAGATTAAAGCATGTAGCTTTCAAAAATATATGTGGTTGTTTTCCCAGGTGTTCACGTTCTTCAAAATAAAGATATTAATTTAGGAGCAGGAAACTCCGGAGAAGGATTACAACGGTATTTCGCTATTTTAGTTTTAACAGTACGTTTAGAAATATATGGATATCCATTTTAAACTTTACACATTTTAGATATTATTAAATATTAAATATTAAAGTCATTCCATTAGTTTTTGGAAAACGTTTTATTGACATTGCAAAAGTTTCATTATAGTAAATACTTGATGATTCTTATTTTCTTGAATTTTATATTTATAAAGGACTATGCAACCTAAGGGCAAAAATTTTAACCTCCCGGTTTATTGCTGATTCCGATAGAACTTTAAAAGTTATGAATTATCAGATATAAAGTGCTAAAGTATCACCCATCGGCTATAATTAGAGGTATTTTGATAATGACACGACCAGGTGTGTAATATTGGAAAGATACCACTGTAGTTTTTTCTCCGTTTTATCTCCTAGTCAAGCGCTTTCAGAATTGCTATTAAAATTGAAAATCAAAGGTGGGCCCGGGGGTCAATTGTACGCTTGAAATAGGGCTGTTTTTGAGAGTTTTCGAGCAGCCCCTCCAAAGTTAGAGCTTAATAACTTTTGTAAGTAATGACGTTTTGTCCTGATTTTTTCTGCGATAGAATTCTTAAAAATTACTCTTTTAAAATAGCTATTAACTTTGAAAATTGGAGGTGTGAAGTGGAAGCTACAACGATTAAGAAAAAAGTTGTTTCAAAAAAACACCTCCATGTTTGACCTACCACAACTTCGACGTTTGCAAAAAGACCACTCCAGTATCTTCTAAAAAACATCCTCATCTAACGCTCTTCCTAAACAGCTGTCAACATCAAAAATCAAAAGTGGGTGCGATGGGTAGCCACGACTTTGAAAAAAGTATGTTTACTATAGAGCCTTAATGGAGCTAAAATTATAAACTCGTTCATATCTCGACAACGTAAAGTAATAATGACATACTTTAAATTGCAAAAGTGTAGAGGTTAAAAAGCTCTATCGAAATCAGCAATAACCGGGGTAGTCAAAATTTTTGCCCTGAGGTTGCATATTCCCTTATGTGTTCATTTCTCTGAATATAAAGCTTTACGAAATCATATATAGCCAGTTGAATCTTGGTACATTTTTACCTCTAATACAGCTTACTTGACATATTTCATAAGAATTAAAGGTATTATATTAAGTCTAAAATACAAATGCATGAAACTAAGAGCCAGCTTTGAGCCAATTAAATTTTACATGCATGGTTTGTGACATATCCAACTTGTAAAGATACCTAAATATTATTATTCTATGATTGTCCCAAATCATATTTCTTGAAATCTTTTGTGGAATATATCTGTACTTTTTAAATTTGTAAACACACATTCATTACATGTAATATTTAGTGTCTAAAATAGAAACATCTTGTAAATTTTTTATATGCAATGTATAATGTCGAAGAATTCATAAACAAATTTTGAAAAACGAATTTCCGTGTTAAGTTTTGTGAGTATTGCTACCAACATGTTTTAATACACTACTAAACTGTTTAATTTGCTTCTAAATTAATTAAAACTTTTGGTTCTACATGTTGGTTGTAATTATACTCATATGGCTTCGCTGACAGTTTTACAAATTCCTTGGTTATATAAATATATTTGTGTGGTGAACCTGCTACTATTGGGGAGGATAACGGCTTAGAAAATCTTTTAGTCTGCAGCATTCCCTTGTGTGATTATTTTTCGAATTGATGTAGCTGCGGATCACTTGGACATTTAAAACATGCTTTCTCAACAATGTTTCTGCCTCAATAGACATCTAAAAGAATTTAAGGTTTATACGTATCATTATTTTGGAGAACAAGTGTTTGACGAAGTTGCATATTTTTTGTACTTACATTTGGTGACGCATGAATAGCAACGGTTTTTAAATTTGTCATTTCAAGAAAGCCCCTGTACACCGACTGATTTTCAATTCGTCAATTTGGTGGTGCATTGCATTCTGGACTACTACATAGGCGTTGTACCTGAAACGTTTCTAGTTCTAAATCAACACCATAATGTTCCATTTATTTGTAATTCATACTTTTGTCCAAAATTTATAACTACTTGACATAAACAAGTCACCCACTTGCTAATGCCGTAATGTTGTCTGGATTGCGACCTCCCTCTGTCACACCTGTAAGTACCCCATCATTAATCGTGCTTTCGTGCAATAGCATTAATCCTTTCAGCTTTGGCAAGTGTCTACAAACACACTGAAATGATACTAGATCAAGTACTGTTTCTAATGTTTCCAAATTTGGCATCCATTCTGATACAATCTTCCAAGAATCTGCATGCAATTCTTGGTCAATATGGAAACGCTTCATTGCAATTAGTGAAGGTAGATCGATCATTCCTGTAATTATATTCTTGTTAATTTTACGCGTAGGCATTCTAAGAGCCATTGCTACTTCCCGCGGCATACAGCTTTTTTCTACAATTCTGTCTAGACTGTCGTACATTTTCGTATCGATGTACAAAGTTTCCAACATGGGAAAGAATTCCAATATCCCGATATTTGTAAAGAAGAAGTTGTAAAATTTCAACTCTTTCAAAAAAACAAACGGCTCCGTTATGTACAATCTTACTCCAGCTGTATAATCTTCAATGCCTTTCCAGATTTCTAATGAAGGTAGTGTGCGTGCATTAAAGAAATCAAGATTTAAAAATCCCAGAAAAAAAGAAGGAGTCATAACGGACAAAAACACCCGTTCTACTGGTAATGTTATGTGTTGCCCCAGATGACCTGTGTTATCAAATCGGAAAACTACATTATTTAAATTCAACTCTTGGATTATAATATGATCGTGGTTGGCATTTGCAGTCACTGAAGATATTTGCCAAAAAAAACCGGACAAGCTTGGCGCAGGATAGTCGTAACATATTGTCAGCACCTATAACAAGTCAGGGTTTCTATTTAAGAAATCTCCTTTCAATCCAATATTAAGTTATTAATACTACGTTTACCTTCATATTTGCTGCGCATAACAATGATTCCAACAGATTGGTTTGGATATTATTACCAAATAACTTCACGTGTGTTAATTTCAGATTCCTAATTTTGGGTTTTTCCTGATGCAACACTAATAATGACTGTCGATAACAAAAAGGTTCAAAAGATGTCAATTCGTATGAATGATGCGTTAAATGGCTGCATTTGTATACGGTGAGGCACTCTAAATTTGGCAGTTTAACGGTTATGATATCTTCCAGAATCTGCCGTCCATCTCCAAAAAATAAGCATTTCTGAAGCTCAAGTTTTTTGGCAAATGATCCAATGAGATTCCAGCACGTGTCAAAGCTTTCGTCCATCAAATATCTGACCGTTAAACCAACCTTTGTAGGACCAAAATCCATTCCCCGCATGATATATTGCTGAAATGGGTGCTGGGTCAACTGATAAAAATGGTTGGAGTTTTTAAGGTATTTAAAATACTTCAAAATGTCTAATTCGTCCCTAGAATACCCTAGACCTAGGTTTATTGTTGCAATCGACCGCCATTTCTTTAAACTGGCTTTGTACCACCCTCTACAAACCAAACGCAGTTTTGCCCGGTCCTCAATAGAAAACTGATAGTTAAACAAAATTTTCAGTACCTGAAGTATTAAAAAATGTTGATGCATTTATCCGCATTGGTATCAGAATGGCAATTAAGATAATTAAATTTAAAAATTTACCACAGTGTTCAGCAAAGGATGCTGCTGTCCCAAGAATTGGTTACTACATAATCCAGTTGAACAACTGCCATCTTCAGTAGTACCGACTGAATTCTTGCACTGGATATTGGAAGGATTTTGGCCTTTTTCGAGTGAACTGGGAGACTGGATTCCCTCCATTTCAGTATTTGGCTTTTCTGGTTTCTTCCATGCGTTTGTAATACCACTGTAAGCTGAGATGATTTAAAGCAGGTTGTTAGTCATTAAAAGTTGTAAGTACGGACTGCTCTTTTGAGTTACCAGTCAACTCTAAAGCAAACTATGGTGTAGAAGGTACCTCAATTAAATCCATCCAATATAAAATATTACAAGAGCAAGAAATTGCAATTTTGCTAAATATAGACTGCAACAGTGGTAGCTGCGCAAGTTTGTTTAGAAGCATTTTACACGCATCCTGAATGCACACATGCATGAGTTTTACTATCTGTTGCTTAATTCTCATGTTTTCCTTTGTTTTGCTAATAAAATAAGAGCAGTTTCAAAAGTATAAAGTATAAAAGCTGCTGCTGCGATATAAGGTTTACAAACAAAAGCTTGGAATACTGTTTTACATGAGTGTGTTGAAATGGTCTTGCATGGTAGAGACTGAGTACTTAATAAGTTTCACGTAGTGAAGAATTTACTTGTGACATTTTAATGAGTGTGCCCGTTTTTTCCTCTCTCGGATAGTGCTCCCTACAATTCTTAAAAAGATCCGTATTAATTAAAGTCAACTCGATCAACGAAATGTACCCAACGAATACCTTACTTACAGTACAACTTCTTGCACCTGTCACATGCGATAGAAAATATTTTTTTTACCTATGTGCAGAAACTAACACACCTAATAATAAAGCGACCCACGTATAATCAAACGTAACAAATTGTTCCAAGCTGTATGCATATGTTAGAACTAGAGGTTCCAGATAATATCTGGTAACTAAGGTATGTTTTTCCAGAATTAAATGTATTTAAACATTTACAAGAGATATTGAACCTAATAATGTTTCCAAACTTTCCCTAGAACTACTACTACGACTATTTTTTATGCTGTAATTTTCTTTACCTCAAGAAGTCTCAGATGTGTAACACTAACCCATTTGGTGCTACGCATGTGTGAGCATGATGTGTGTGAATGTATGCACGTGTAAGGTTATTTTGTTTTGCAGTAGATATTGCTTACCCAAGGTTTTCTTTTGAGAACTTCCTCTTTTGGGATTTGTTTCGGTGTATTGTTGAAACACATTCTTGGAATTCTTTACATGTGTACGTTGGATGCTCTTTTCTACAGAAAAAGAAAAGTTGATTTTGTGAAACTGCATAAAAATCCCACCTTTATTTCTTTTATTTAGGGTTTGCACAATAAATCCTCAAGTCGTTTGAAAGGAACGGAATGAGAGGACATATTGATGAATAAACTTTATTGTTTGGCTTTCAACCCTATACTATGGTTATCTTCAGGACCAAACTGGTTAAAACACATGTAAAACAATTTTATAAAACTTAGCATTGAATCTCAAGAAAATTACCTCCGAAGAGCTAAAAAGTTTTATAAATTATATACACATGAAGAAATAAATGCAAACTATGAGTGGCTGTCTACATTTCTCTTTGGACTAACTTTTAAATCAATTATTCAATTTATAACTGCTGAATCCTTAATAATTGGTAAGAGTAAATCTAAAAATTCCGAGTTCATATCCATGCCATTATCTTGGTTCATGCGATGGGCCGTTTTTATAATATTAAGTCTCTCCATGAAGAGTCTGTGGAACCACCTGGTTCCGATTTCGATGAGTTTAGCTTCAGAAAAATCTATTTTGTGACCAAATTTTTTTGCATATACTGTTAATATATTGAAATACTTGTAACTTTGGCCGTGATAGCAAACCTGGACCCCTCCACCAGAGATCACGAGTTTTAAGTTCCTTCACCGTGCATCCCCGTGAGGCTAAATCCGATGGATTTTCTGTCCCCGCGACATGTTTCCACAGACTGGGCAGGGCCAACTCCTGCATTGTTGCCACTGTTAGCAACAAACGTCTTCCATCTTCTGGGCTGGGTAGCTATCCAAGTGAGTGTATCGTCGAATCATTCCACAGGAAAAGTTCACAGTCCAACTTCAGGTATTCTTTAACATGAACATTGAGCTCTGACACGAGTACACTAGGACAGGGTAACTTGCTTCAAGGTGCCACATTTTTGCTAGTGACAAATCGTATCTCCACATCTCCGTTGGGTAGATACTTCTCAAATACACGATTCCACCAAGCCGAGCTTCAGAACTGTCGGCAAAACCGTGCAATTATACCCGAGCATACTTGTCAAAAGTGATCCTCCTGGGAGTAGACAGATCTCCCAACATGGCTAAATCCTCCCGCTGCTAGTTCTGACAACAAGGACCGTTTTGTGCACTCCAACTTGCCACCGGTCTTCATAGGTTTGAACTTGAACTGGTCACTTGCCGGATGCCACTGTACCCCTAATGCCTTCACCAGCTTCCCCTCGTCAAAAACAAGTTGACTGGATTCTCATGCTTCAGGGATAGTTTCAAGTAACTCTGCACTGTTACTTGTACTTGTTTTCTCAATTCCTGTACAGCCGAACCTACTGCTGCCACCAGCAGATGATATAGCTCGATTGCTTTCTCCACAGTGTCACATCCGCCTAAAATATCGTCAATGTACGTATCATTAAGCAGCGACTTTCATGCTGCTGGGACCTCCTCTGCAAAGTCAATCCAATTGCTGGACACACCTTGTTGATAAGTTTGGTGCACACCCTGTCCCATACGGCACGGTTGTGAGCCTAAATTCTCGTACTGGTTGCCCTGGACTTTCTCTCCATAAAATGCGCTGCATATCAGCATATTCTTTAAGCAGTTTAAATTGTCGAAACATTTTCACAATGTCTACCTTTAGCACAATCGCATAAATACAAAAAACGCAGCAACAAGTCGTACAGGTCATCTTGTAGAGTTGCGCCTACAAGCATTGCGTCGAGACACCTGATGAGGTTGAGGCGGATCCATTGAACACTACTCTCAGCTTTGTAGTAGTGCTGCTTTCGTTAACTACAAAGTGGTGACACAAGTAGTTAGTAACATCAACTTGCTCCTGATGATACTTTGGAGGTAGTTCCACCATAGGCCCCAGCTTTTCGTACTCCTTCATAAATTCCGAATATTGAGTTTGGAGTTCAAGTTTACGAGACAGCCTCCTCTCCACTTTCTCACTATCTCTTTGTAAGTGCTCTTGAAATGGTTTTCTCAAAACTTTTCTTTTTTTGTCAGAATCCGCATTTTTGGTGGCTCTTCTACCTCCCAAAGCTTAGTCAGCTGATTCCCAACTTGTTCCAGTGTGATATGATGGGACGAAAGATATCCTCCTTTTTCAATGAGACAAATTCCAGCTACTCCCCAACCAAAAATGGTTTCATGAACCACTTTTGCTCCTTTCGGCCATCGACGGCGTCCTTTTAGCACAATCATCATAAACCCTCACACCCAAAAAATATCAGCATCACCTGGCTCATACCACTTGTTACCTGCCAACTCAAGTCCCTCGAGATGTTTCCAATGACGATTGCGTGGTACACTTGAAAGCTTTCCAGTGATTTCTGGCATAAGAAGTCGCATACTTTTCCGATGCAGGCTCCCCCTTCTTATTCCAGACTCCCTTGACTTTCGCTCGACTTTGAAGGCGTTTCAGTCCAAGCCGTTTCTTGCACGGGATTGACATAAAATCTCCTTTGGATCCTGGGTCGATGAAATCTCGGTATGGTAGTATTTTTCCGTACTGGCCAGGTAAATTGGCTACCGCCGTCATCAGCAGTCCTCCATCATCCCCCGCCGCATGATTCCCTTGGATAGTCGGAATTGCTTCCTTGGATGTGGATTGTCCTTGTTGAGTCTCCTGCTGTTTCATGTGACAAAGTGCGGTGTTTGGAACCACACTTGCACTTCCTCGTTGAAGCGCATTCCTTTATTCGGTGATGTGGTTTCAGGCAATTGATGCATAGCCTCGCCTTTTTCTCCGGTTCCAAGTTCACCCAGGCTGGAGGTTAGAAATTCCTTGAACTCTTGGATGCAGTGGGACCTTTGGCAAATATCATAGTTACCACTCTCAGTTGCTGTGTGGTTACCTTTCACTTGCTTTTCCCCTTGTCGACCCCCAACGTTCTTGGAGCTAGTTACTCTTGCCGCCTGTAAACCACAAATGTGACTCTTGAGGAAATCTTTCAGCTCCTTGTAAGTAGGTAAAGCATTTCCTGTCAGTCGTTTTGCCCACTCCCTCCTTGTCACTGTTTACATTCCGCTTCATGACCTTCAGAGAATGTAAGCATTTTTTACACTGGTCCAGTAGCTGCTTCAAGTCCTTTGTATTCTTATTTTTACTTCCTTCAAGTCCAGAACTTTATTTATCTGAGACACGCGAGATCACAATTTCACGTGTATTGTTGTACCGAGTCTCCAAAATCTGCCAGGCTTCTGTGTAGTTGGCGTCTGTCGTAGGTAGGTACTTTATCAAATTTGCGGGCTCTACACGCACAGAAGCCTTCAAATACTGTAATACTGTAATACAAAAGCCCCTGATAGGCTTTTATGGTTGGCCCCCTGCAGCAGTGAACAAATTCTTAAAGGATACCCCCTTCGAGAACTGTCCCTGTGATTTCGGAAGCGAAATAGTTGGTAACTTGGTTGTTTTCCTCGGTGCTCCTGTGGCTGCTAAGAAGGCGGTGGTAGTGGAAATTTCCAACTTGATTTTTCGGAGTTTTGAACGTAAATCTACATAAGTCCTCTCTCACTCAGTTCCTGCATCAAACCGCACTTTAAGTGCATCTTGGGATGTAGCTGTTTCCTGCAAAATTGCTTTGGTATCCTCCAAGACCTCAGCTTTGCCTCAGCTCTTTCTAACAGCTGAAATGAGAGGGGTGTTTTGCTGTGGTCGTCAATTTCTTTTAAATACTGTTTCAATCTGGAATCTGGAGTGTGCAATGGTTCTCTTCCTCTTGTCACCCATGATGGATGCAAAAGTAGATGAGTCACACAAAAAGCCAATAAATTCACAAATACCTCGAACAGTCAGAACTTCTCGAACAGTTTATCTTCAAATCACACTATCAGCTGATGTAACTTTTGGCCTTTCTGGCATCTCCAACTGAGCTAAAACCTATGCTCTTTTCCAGTACTTACTCCTATTTTCAGCGACAGAAAACTCTAGTCAACTCACACAGCTGGCGGATGAACACTTATCACCGAAAATGTTAATTACTGATTAGCACTTATTTACGCACGGAGCTTGGTAATTGTCCGACAAGCAATTATGTGAAAGGTCACCAGGTCGAATCCCGAGGGTGGCAAAGCTTTTGCATGCTTATTTATGTCCAGTCCAGCATAGTATGTTTGCTCACTACAGACCATGTACCATAATAGCAGTACTGATATTTTTTCAGGGATCGGTAATCACCAGATTAATTAATCATAATCTATTAATCAGATTAGAGATTAAATTAGTCTTTAATCATTAATCTAACCATAATTTCAAAACACAATTTAATCTTAATCATTAATCTAGATATATGAGTTAATCACTTAATTTAATCTAGATTAAAAAACCTGGGATGATTGGCATTCTTCCGGTACTTTATTAAACGAATAGAAACAAATATAGAAAATACTGAATACTTTTCTGTAATATTTGAGCAAAATATATGGTATAGATCTTTTTAACGTTTGGAGTAGTCAAAACAAGCTCTATAAGGTCACGAATTTTGAAAATAAAAGATGTTGTATGACTGACAATGCTTTGTATTTAATCTGCATTTTAATCTAGATTAAGATTAAAAATTAATCTAATCTTTAATCTAGTCTAAAAAGGAATATTGCTAGTTAATCTAATCATTAATCTGATTAATTTTTTAAAATCAATTTAATCTTTAATCATTAATCCATGAACTTTTTTTCTTTGGTTACCGATCCCTGTATTTTTTGACGGATTTAGCATATATTTGTTATGTAGACCAATTAAGGGTTGGGGAATTCCGCAAAATTAAGAAATTACCCCCGTAGTAATACCCCAGGGAGAATTTTATACATTTTTACAACGATTTAGCTCAAATTTGGTATGTAGGCTAATTAAAGGGGTGAGAAATGCATTTTCTGCAAAGCTGGCGCCAATAATTTTTCGCTGGGAGTATTTTATAACTACACTAAAGTTTTTTTTATAAAATCATTCCTACTTCACCCAATACCAAAGAATTATCCCCACAGCACCAAACACAAAAATCTGCTCCACTTTGAGATAACTAAAATGCATTGGTTAATGTTAATCATGCCTATACCAAATATTATTTAAGCCTGATTCAGGGTATTGCGTGGCGGCACGATTTTATCCGCTTGCATTTTGCATAAAGTGTGAAGCTTTATTTGTTTCTGTACATTTAAGAGAAACATTTATCAAACATGGCATCAAAAATGCAGAATGATTTTCCTGGGACGACGGTACCTGGTAGTTGCTTGAATCAACTTGAATGTTAAAAAATGTATCTAGCATATGCTTGGATTCTTTGAAATGTGCATGGCAAGGTGCTTGGGAGATGCAAACATTGACAGGTCCTTCAATGATAAAATGGCGCTTGACGCGTTCGTGAAGTTTGGAAGTTAGGTCTGCTCATTGTGCCCGGCAGGTGCTTAAAGATATAAAAGAATGTCTCAAAACATCTGAGCCAAAAGAGCTCGAACTGCTATACTGTGCACGCTTGAAACATTCAATAAAAGGCAAACAAATTGCAGGAAGTGAAAAATACTAAATGCATTTAATAATTGGGGTTCAATGCGTAGCTTGAAACAAAATCTAGTATAATTATAAATACCTATCCCTCTTCCAAAAAATAACCATATTATGTTATGTACGCAAGCGTAGAGAAATATCAACGTAGTTTGTTGCTTAAAATCAGGTTTTGCTCAGTCCGCTCGTAATCTGTCTAATTTTTACAATGTGCATGCATGGAGCACTTCCTCTGCTAAGAAATTCCCAATTTCGCACGGCTGTCCCGTACGGTATCAAGTATGTCACATAAAAATTGGCTTTTGGGGATATCCAACACTTTTCTTGGTCCACAAGATTTACTTAAGGACTATCCTGCCAAATCTGACAATTATTTACAAAAGACGCCCGACATGGGGCCCAGGTAAAATCCGCAGTTGGGAATTCTTTTGGTATTATGAAGAAAAAGTTTTGAAATTTGAAAAAATACACATAATAGTTACGTGTTATGAAATAATATTTTTAAGACCTTGTGCTCCAATCAATACGTTTGATACCCGGCTTGTTTGGGTTGAAGTTCCAGGACAGATTGCCGTAGGAGCATGATTGGTGACTGTTGAAGCATGATTTGTGATTGTTGAAGCATGATTGGTGACTGTTGAGGCATGATTGGTGACTGTTGAGGCATGATTGGTGATTGTTGAAGCATGATTGGTGACTGTTGAGGCATGATTGGTGATTGTTGAAGCATGATTGGTGACTGTTGAGGCATGATTGGTGATTGTTGAGGCATGATTGGTGATTGTTGAAGCATGATTGGTGACTGTTGAGGCATGATTGGTGATTGTTGAAGCATGATTGGTGACTGTTGAGGCATGATTGGTGACTGTTGAAGCAGAATTAATAGCTTCAGGAGCATTGTTGATGGGTTGATATTTCTTACTAATCACTGCAGGGCCATCATTGAACACAATAACCGTTTTGTTATACTCTCCAAATGCCATATTGATCCCTTCAAAGAGCGTATTGATCGCCGTATTGTGAAATTCAGTGGTGTGACTATCAGTTTCAGAAATCTTATAGATCACTTTAGGGTACATTTTAAAGGTTTCATGTGTCACATCGGTGGTTTCCGTGTCCCCACTTCTCCCTGGAATATAATAAAATAACACGTTTTCCGAAGCTTACAAGAAATTTGAAAGTATTATCTGAATCTGCGATGAAACTTTAATTGGCAACAAATCATCAACTATGTTATTTTCCATACTTTTACGTTTTTCTGTTAAAACTACTTGTGCATTTCCTTGAGTATCGTGAGAAGTACAATAATTAATTGGAACAGATAAATATCTTACATATCTATACATATATATATACTCAAACTTTGTTCTAAGTCTTAAACACGAAACAATCTCTTTGTAAAATGCTATTGCCTACTTTTGTATTATTAGGAGATTATACCTACGTGCTTTATTGACATTCATCTTTTGGATATTATATGTTGATAAGCTACTTGAATGCTAAATGGTGTAAAGATTTTTCTGACGACAATGCACAAAGCAAAGAACTTATTTGTATTAAAGTGATGTACAAAATATTGCACAAATAGGACTGGTCCATGTAATCTTACACTTTCGTAAATTTCTAATTGGAATTGTGTATTTCATTATGCTAGAGTTAGACTTACTTACTTAAACTTAAACAAGCTATGGTCATCTATTTCATCGAAATATGGTGTAACGTTTAAGGTTCTGGTGTACAAGACATCCATTCACAAAAACTAAGGTGTAAGGAAATGTTACTTTTTCTATATCTTTACTGCTTCATTTATGTCGTGACCCACTTTCTAAACTACATCAAATGCACAATCGCGGATACATTTAACATTACATATCATACATTGATTGGATTCCCGGAGTATTCATCCCAACCAATTTATCTCCATCAATTCATCCCCTAATTAATTAATCTCCAAATCAACTCATCCCAATCAATCCCGTCAACTCATCCCGCAATCAATTAATCCCCAAATCTTTTCATCCCGTCAAGATGTTTCGAATGTGCTCTTCCGGTTCGGAAATACATGAAAGAGCGCACCATACCCTGGGGTCGGGAGTTAGTACAAAACATATACTCATACAATAATATAGGCGCACACATTTTTGCGACGCGTTTCTCTAGCAAAGAGCGTATTAACTACAGTTACACAAACGTACAATTTAGAGCGATCAGGTACTAGTAAGGGGATTCACAAAATTTGAAATTTTTGTTGCATTGAGATTTGAGAAACGGGATTCTTGTACTTAAATTTGCGAATTTAAAAAGAATTTTTAAACCCCAGTTGGGTAGAGATGTCAAAATTTTATTTTGGATTTCTTTTTGGGATTAGTACTGAAACAAGATTTTGCAATTCCAGTTGGGTTTGGATTTTGAAACAAGACTTTTTCGAAATTCGACCTGGGTTTAGAATTATAAAGATGATTTTTAGAAATTGCACTTGGGTCCATGCTTAAAAAGCAGATTTTTCACCTTCTAAATAGAATTTGTTCTGAAATGGTTATTGCGAATTTGCTTGGGTATCGGTTGCACAAGTTTCCGAATATGTTTGCCAAATATTGTAAGCTAAGGTAACGGATGCAATAATTTTTACACATGTGTAAATGAACTGACTTGGGGTTTAATTAATTTGGGGATGAGCTGTTGAATTGATGATGATGAAAGTGACGGTCACCCACTATTTGCAAGTGTAATTAAGATGCATTAAATGTTTGCGTTGTGGTACGGATTGGTTTCATGAAAGTAGGTATGCCACTTTCCTTGTCATTGATTCCAACGAATGCACTCATAAAATTTAACAACACGAAACAAGTAGAATTTTATGAAAGGCATATCGGCTTATTTTGCTCTTCTGAACTGAAAACTGCTTTTTGGTACGCCGTTTTTTCGGAGTTATTCAGCGGGTAATTTTTATTAGGTCCAAAATAAAGTTTCAAAACCAGTTCAAGAAAAATTTTTTAAAAGTATTACTGTTTTAGTTGATCAGAAGAAATTCAAAGTATTAGCATGCAAATATGTAATGCATACTTACTTTTATTAAGGCCAGGAAATGGCTCTATCGGAAATTGAAAATAAGCTTTTTATTGTATATGTGGCTAACAATGACAATATTTACAAAGTTTTACGTAAGTTTATCCATTTGTATGATAAACTGATACACACCACAAATAATCAAATCGACTAATTATAAAATTGTCAACGTTAATTTGAAATTAGTCAAGTTAAATCGTCAAAACTTTTCAAAAACAGTGTTTAACCCAGTCGAATTGAGTAGTACACATTGACTAAATTAACGTAGCTAGTATTTTTCGCAATATTCAGGTATGTATTTCTTGTTTTTCTAAAACATTTAGGTTTTTAAGACAATACCTGTTTAATTATAAGTTATGATATCATAACTTCAATTCCATATAACTATCATTGAGTGATCGTCTAGACTTAGACGTATGCTTATGTTTTGGTTTTGAAGAAGGTTAAGCAAAGAAGTCAACTTGTGTATGCTTCAAATAAATAGTAAAAATATTTGAAGAGAAAGACGAAGAAAATGTAAATCTGCTGCAAATTAGCCCCTAAACAACTTCTGGTCATAAAGAATTAAACTTCATATATTTGAATTTTGTGTCCTATTCCTGATGGAAATACTATGATTATGCGATATCACGTAAGACTCTTAATTTACGACGGGAATGCATTTGCGCAACCTGAATTTTGGATTTATATTAATTTATAAAATATCAGCCAACATATTATGATGCACCCATCAAGTATGCCCACGGTACCCACCAATTGTCAAATATCATATACCAGGAGATGACCTGTAGGAGAGGATACAAGAGAACATTGAAATAATCTCAGTGTTCATTGTTTTTTGGAGTTTCAACCAAAATTGATATAGCTAGTATATGGCTCTTTCAGTCTTCTATACAGAGGTATAATAATACGGCAAATGATAAAATATAACACAATTTAATAAAACAAATTTCGATCGATAGTGTTCAAATAAAGATTTACTAAATACTTTCCTAAATTCTGTGCTTCGATTGACAGTTTATTTTAAAATCTAAGTAATTTACACAGAAATAATGTTAGACGTTTCATAGGCATTCATACTATCGTTATAATATGATTACCTACGGAAGAATTCTCGACATGAACACTTGCATTGATTAATGTGCTGAAATGCAGATAGAAAAAGGTTATGAAATGCGTTCTTATACTTACCATATTGTAAGTGAGGCTTCAAACGTTTATTGTTGCTGTCGTGTCCAGCTGACAAGTCGATGTTTCCTAAAAATGATATGTTTCTCTTGTCAAATTTCAACATAGGTGTATCACAGTAAATAAACCATTGGTATATCGAGTAATTTGGAATCGACCAAAGGACCCAAGGAATATTAAATTTTAACAAATTGATATCTTATGCGTAATTCTGTAAAACCGACCGATAGTGAAGTGACGCACGATATGTACCGTATTTATTCGATTTATACCCCTCGCTCGATTTATAACCCCCCTCGAATTATACCCTCCTTTGAGAGGAGAAATTTGAAATTTTGGCCCCCCTCGGTTTATAGCCCCCTAACATTTTTGATACAAAAGTAAACAAACATACTCACTTTTGAGTTTTATGAATATAATAATCATTGTCAATACGTTTGACGCAATTAATTATGCTAAAATGCATTCTAACGAAGCTATAGCTGAACAGTTTAATGTTAATTGTCATCATCCTTCCAAAATGTACCATCAAATTTTAAATTTTGGCCCCCCTCGATTTATGACCCCCCTCGAATTATACCCTCCTTTGAGATGTCAAATTTGAAATTTTAGCCGGGGGTATAAATCGAATAAATACGGTATCTCTTAATTTTACAAATTTGAAAATCAAAGCCCTTTACAAACAATCTGTGCGTTTGCATTTCTGGTAAAAAATGGAACTAGCATTATGTGCGCACAGCATGTATGCCTTAATTTTGCAATTTGAAAATCGATCGAAAAATCAATTTGATTCGTAATCTTAGTAAACAATACACCTAAAATCATGTGCTGCATGGTATTGTATTTGCGTAAAAACATTAAGGCCTCGGAGCCTCTGAGCTTCGCAGTTGACCTATTACATAATAAAAAATTGTTTCTGATAAAAATAAATAAAATAAAGGAAATATAAGTGATCTGTCCGAGGTTCTTCAGAGTCTTTATTCCAATTTGGTTTAAATAGCCATTTCTAAGAAAAAGGCTATAGGCTAGAAAGTTGGCCGACCGCAACAGGAAATTATGAGGAGTCTGTCCATTAGAAAGTAAAAAGTACGAATAACTTACTTTTTTTAGATGTGCTGCTGAATCCCCCTATAGCTTGTGATTGAGCATCCATAGTAGTGTGTAATTTTGCGTGCTTATGTAAATCTTTGAGTAAACAACAAAAAGAATTAATCAAATTAAGCTATTAGCTGCAGTGCAGTTTCTTATATATCAGCTTGTAAGTGAACTTGCAACTTTGCGGAGAGATTACCTGTTTTTAGTTTTGAATCTTTGAGATATTCCTCGAGTGATTCCGCAACAGATACCATTCGTTTAACTCTTACGTGGCTTTCTCTGATTTTGTGTTTCTTACATTCCAGATATCTTCTTGACGAATCAAGAGACTTTCTTTGATTTGGTGTAAGTTTGCTTAATTTAATTTTTTCAAGTTTCAAAAATAACTTCTTGTTTTTGTATTTATTAGCTTCGACGCATCCTCTTGAGGCATCAGCTGTGCTGTGTTTTTTGTGATCTGCTGGGCTGTTGAATTCAAGTGTTTCAAGAGTTGTCGGGATAGGTGTTGTTTCGCCCCTTAGCGTAGACATGTCGGTTTCTCTTACAAGGTGCTTATTAGCTAAAACATTTTATGAATTTTTTAAACAATTAAAAGTTGCAATAACCGTACTCTTTAAAACTGAAAATTTCCTTAACTTAATGTTCGTTTTTCAAGCAAATATTTGAGTTTGTTTTCAATTTACAACAATTATTGAAATCCCAATAATTATGTATACATGATAAATAACTAGGTATCAAATAACAATATGATATGGGAGTATTGTATTGTATTGTATTGGTTTTATTTAACTGGGCTGACTTCGGGAGTCCCCATGAAAGCCCTTCAGATCTCATTTTACATTCACAAATTCATTACATCTGGTTTAAATTTCATTTCATAGTTACATTTCATGAGTTTGCTTCATATACAAAATATATATAAAAAAAACTGTTTGACATTAACTTGATAACATGAGTTTGCTTTTAATAACTAACTATTCAACTATCAAAAAGCATAGGGAAGTATTGCAGATAACATGCAGTTGGGCTAGTGAAGAGTCCGTGGTGATGGTGTGTGACGATAGGGCTGCATAACCGGTTCTTCTTTCTACCTGCATCTGGCCAGACTGCAGGGAAAAAGTAGAGCCATCCCCAATGACCGCTACCGTTCTGCATGCTGCTGTTGTTCCTTCGCCTATTTTAATGTTGGTTGCAGGTTGATTTGGCTATTTGTTCGTTTCCTCTGTTATACACTTGTTTTTTCTTCTTTCGTTTTTTATTAATCGTTTTTGCTTGTTTTTTCTTGCTGTTCGGTTGATGCAAAATGCAAGCTTTCTGGACTGGTTTCTCGCGCTCCTGGTTAGACTGAGTTGGCTGCGTAGTTTGGATTTGGTCTGATGCTTGCTGAACCGGTTCGAGTAGGTAGCTTAGAACGCCATTTTCTGATAACTTTTTGTCTAGGTATTTACTGCTTTTTTCTGAAGTTTTAAGATTCGTTTTAAGTTTCTGTTTTACGTCGTCCGTAATTGAAATATTAAGGTCAGATTCTTTTAATCGATGACATTTTGAAAATATAAGTGCTTTGTCTTTCCGGGTTTCCACTTTAAATATGCCACATACGTGTCCCCTTTTTGCTTTGAAAATTTTGCCGGACACGATTTTTGGATCAATTTTTAGAGTGTTTTTGCACAGTTCAGAAAACCACTTATTTGGAGCTTCTGATACTTTACTGCTTGGGATTCCGTGTATGACGATTTTGAGGTCTTTTTGGCCTTGGGCTTTCGTTTTATCAGATTGGGGGCTGTTTCTTGTGGAATACTTCCAATTTTATTTTTTAACAACGTAATTTCGGAAAAGGCCGAAGTGATGTCGGATTTTACACTTGTCAACTGGGTTTGAATGCTTCAAATTCTCGTGTGATATTTTGTTTTTCTAATGTCCATGCTGATTTATAGTCACCATTAAATTCTTTCACTGCGTTACCAATTTCTTTCATTTCTTGATTGGTTTTAAAAATAACTTCGAGTAGTTTTTTCAATTTCTCAAACTGTGATGCTATCTCACTCACTTTGTTTTCAAGCGACTGAATTCTCTGAATTGCTGCCATTGCAAAAAACTTGCGGAGCAACTTTTGACTACGCGTGCGTTCTGGTCAAGCTCTCGAAGCAAACGCATATATGGGAGTAAAAGCTGTATCCAGCCCTAACTCTGAAAGTACACTGACATATCCCGAATACAAGAAATGTTCTTATTAAATATAAGCATGTATTTAATAGAAACAACTGAATCATCATAATATGTCATAATATGTAGTATGCATAAGTTTTATAAAAGCCTTGTAATAATGTGCACTACATGAAATTGTCTAATGAATGGACAATGGAATGTGTCATCACATTCCATTGCACTCATAATGTAAGTGCTGGTCATTCATTTGACCAGTGCAGTAACCTAATTACTTTAAGCATAGCATTTAAGTTGTTACTGTAGCGAGTATAAAAAGAGCAATAAAATAGCCAAGAGCTAACTGTTTAATGAAAACGTTCAACACGTTATCAGCACCAGTAAGCTCTTAAAAAGCTAAAGTTTAAAATTCCCGAGTAAGTTTTCTGAAAAAGAAATAACTTGTCAAGGGAAAGTTGAAGAAACCATAAGTGAAAATTTCTCGGAAATTTTCAAAGTTAAAATGGCACCAACGACAACGGCTGGTAGTAGTGGTACCACTACTACTACAACCTATATCACCAGTAAACGGTTTGATACAGGGTCAATAACAAAACTCACAGGAACTAACTTCCGTGTGTGGAAAATTAGAATGGTGAGTTTGTTCTCAACACATGAGTGTTATGACATCGTAACTGGTGTCACCACAAGGCCAGTATTTGTGGGTGACGACCAACGAGAGTTTGATAAGAAATCAAGTGAAGCCTTAACGGCAACACTGATGGCCATGTCCGATGAAGTATTGGAGCAGGTCTCAAGCAGTACTACTGTACAAGAAGTCTGGAGAAAGCTACTCACTATGTACGAGAGCACCAGTGCGGAAAATGTTCAAATGCTCTGGACGCAGTTCTACACAGTGAAGTGCCTGGAATCTCCAGTAACCAGTATGCTAAAAATTCAGGACATAGCCGCGCAACTCACTACACTTGGGGAAGTTGTCAGTGATACCCAAGTGGTAGCAAGGGTACTTGCAAGCATGGATGATGATTATCGCTCATTCAAGGAAGCTTGGAGATCTATGGACCCTGTGAGGCAGACGGCAGCAGTCCTCCTCCAGAGACTAAAAATCTGGGAGGTGGAATCTGGAGAAAGCAAGCCACTCTCAACGAGTGAGCCGGCAAACAAAGCATTTAAAGCTGGCGGAAAGTCAAAGAAAAGCAAGGAAGAACTTGCTAAGCTAAAGGCTAAAACGAAATGCCATAATTGCAAGCAGAAAGGACACTGGAAATCGGAGTGTCCGAATCCAAAGCCAACTAAGTCAGAGGCTGCTACTAGCCAGACAACCACAACGGCAAATGAAAAGGACTCCGCTTTTGTAGCAGGAGGAGGGGAAGTCGTGTGGTATAATGATAGTGGTGCTAACACACACTATTGTGGGGTGATGGAGTGGTTTGAAACGTATAAAGACCACAAACAACCTAAAAAGGTCAAAGTAGCAGATGGTAACATGGCACAAGCAGTGGGAGCTGGAACTGTAAAAGTGAAAGCCCTGCAAGGCAGCAGTTGGATCACGATAGAATTACTGGACGTGCAGTACATTCCAGGAGGGCAGAATCTATTTTCGGAAAATGTGATGATGAAAAAAGGCTTTAACATCGTGAAGAACCCAGAAGAGGGAAGCATTTTATTCCGCAAAAACGGAAAAACAGTGCTCTCTGGGATCATGGATGATGGCATGCAAATCATGAACTTTAGACCGATTGAAAATAGAGCCATGAGTGTTGTACCAGAACGATGGCATGAGAGACTTGCACATGTGAATGCTAAGGCTCTGAAGGAAACTGACGAGAAAGGTGCAGCATATGGACTGGAAGGACTGAAATTCCAGAGTATTGTATGCGATCCATGCATACGGGCTAAGTCCACAGCCCAGCCTTATCATGCCTCTGAAAAAGAGACTGAATTAAAAGCTGGAGAATGCGTGCATGCTGATCTTGTGCATGCAAGAGTTGAGTCAAAAAGGAGGAACAAGTACTTTCTCCTTATGAAAGATGAAGCGTCCAACTTTCGTCTAGCTTATCACCAAAAGTCCAAGACTGAAACGGTGAAACATGTTATTGATGGAATTAACTTCCTCATGACACAGACAGGAAACAAAGCTAAGATGTTTCGAAGTGATAACGGGACAGAATTTACCATTAAAGAACTGTCAAAATATTTCTCAGAACATGGAATCCAGCATGGAACAAATGCACCGCATGCATCGGCGTCAAATGGATTCATAGAGAGAGACGTACGTACAGTATCGGAGTCAGCAACGGCCATGCTTATCGAAGCACAGGTGGATGAAACCCACTGGGATGATGCTATAAGCACAGCTGTGTACATACTCAACAGGACACTGAATTCTAAGAACAGGGTAATGACTCCGTTTGAGATGGTTTTCAACAAAAAACCGTCACTGCATCACATTAGAGTTTTTGGTTGCAAAGCCTTTGCTCACATTCTTGACGAGAAGAGAAAGTGGACACCAAAAACTAGAGAATGCATTCTCATGGGATATAATTCCATGTCTAAATGCTATCGCTTGTGGGCAATACATGAAAAGAAGTATATTGAACAAGCACGACATGTCACTTTCCGTGAAGATGAAATGCCATTGAAGGCAAAAAGGAAAGGAGTAAGTTTTTCCTCAGATGCAGAATCTGAAGAAATTGATTTCCAGATCACTATTATTAACAGTGAAGAAAATAGTGCATCTGCAGAGGCCTCATCCCCAGGAGAGAGTGAGACTGAAACAGCACCGGACATTCATGATGAAGATACACTGCTGTTGAATGCTTCCGATGAAGAAATATTTGAGTACGCAAGTCCAGAGCCAAAAGCACAGGCTCACACACGACCCACAAGAACACGAAACAAGCCAGATTTTTTCCAGGCTGGACTACTTGCAAAAGAAGAAGTTCCAGAACCCAAGTCAGTAGAAGAAGCTAAATCTTCTAAGTTCTGGCTGAATTGGTCTGAAGCAATGGAAGATGAATACAAGAAACAGCTGAAAAATGGAACATGGGAGCTAGTCAAGCGTCCTGCCCATGCAAAAGTTTTGAAAAATCGTTTTGTCTTCAAAACAAAAGAAAATCCATTAACTGGAGATATAATCTTCAAAGCTAGACTTGTTGTGAAAGGCTTCAACCAAGTGGAGGGAATAGACTATGAAGAAACTTTTGCACCAGTAGTAAGGTATGAGTCAGTACGACTTTTACTAGCACTGGCCGCAGCCAACAATTACAACATACTGCAGTTTGATGTGGAAACAGCATTTCTGAACTCAAAATTGGAAGAGGAAACGTTCATGGAACAACCTCAGGGATTTGCTGTTGGTGTTGGTTTAGTTTGTAGACTTCTAAAAGGTCTATATGGTTTAAAGCAAGCACCCAGAAGCTGGTATAAAACACTGAAGAAAGTGTTGAATGACATGGGGTTTTGTGAGACGCATGCAGACTCATGCGTGTATGTGGGATACATAAACAACGAGAAAGTAATCATCGCTGTCTTTGTCGACGATGGACTCATCATCGGAGAGCACAAGAGCACACTGGAGGCAGTCTTCAGTACGCTCAGTGATCATTTCAAATTGACTAAACAACCTTTGAAGAAATTCTTAGGCATGGAAATACAGTCAGATGCAAAAGGGATTTTTCTGCACCAAAAATCATATATTGAAACTATTCTGAGAAGGTGTGATATGCAGGACTGTGCAGAGGCAGATATTCCCATGCAAGCAGGATTGCAGTTGCCTAAGCTAACAGCAGAAGAGAGGCAGAATGAGAAAAAGGATGAAAATGATCATGAAGAGTATCAAAGCTTGATAGGAGCTCTGTTGTACATCGCAAGATGCACAAGGCCAGACATTGCCTATCCAGTTGCCTACTTGTCACGTTTTCTCACTTCATATGGGAAAGACCATTATGAAGCAGCAAAAGATATTTTGAGATATCTGCAGAAAACAAAAGAATATGGAATTCTGTATAAAAGAGCCAAAAGAGAAATCATTAATGCAGTAGATGCATTAGTAGCTTTCGCAGATTCTGATAACGCATCAGATATTAATGGACGCAGGTCTACAACAGGATGTTTCTTTGAGTTCAATGAGGCTGCACTTGCTTGGTTTAGTACAAGACAGACGTGCATATCGCTGTCAACTACAGAAGCAGAATATGTAGCTATGGCTGACGCAGGGAAGGAGATAATGTGGCTACTTCAACTTTTCAAAGATTTAAAGTTGGAAGTGGATGGACCAGTAACTCTATGCACAGACAGTCAAGGTGCAATGAAACTGGCACATAATCCTGAGTTTCATCCAAGGTCGAAGCACATTGATGTCAGAGAACACTACATTAGGCACTTAATTGCCACGAAGGTGATTAAGTTAAAGCATGTGCCTGATGCAAAGCAAGCAGCAGATTTACTAACTAAGTCTGTGAAAAGACCGTCGTTTGAAGAAAAGAGAGGCTATCTTGGTATACAAGATCCTAATAAACAAACAAGGAAAAGACCCAAGCCAACACTAAGAAGTGTTGTGGTAGTACCAAAGAAGTCTATGTTTTCATACATGTTGATGTGTATGATGGCTTTGGTAACAGTGGGACAATCTTATGAACATTCCATTGGCAGTTCAGTAATATGGAGAAGGATGGCAAATCCAGTTACCACTGGATTCACCACAGTGAGCCTAAATGTTGATTTGGTTTCTCCTTGTGACATATTGCCAGCAGAAGGCAATGATGAAAATCTGAAGAAAATCTTGAGAAAGAAATGTGATGACGATTACAGAGATTTCTTTCAGTCAGAATTAGAGAAGATATGCCCAGTCGAATCTAAGTGGATTGAAACAAAGATGAAAAGCAAGCGTTTTGTCTTTATGGCAACAGGAGCTATTCTCATTGCTTCAATGCTTGTACCAGCACTTTCCATGGGAGGATATTCTGTATACAAAATACACAGAATAGAAGATAAGCAAGAAGTTCTAACTGGAATGCTAAATGAGTTTGAACAGACTCTGAATGCAAGCAACAGTCGCATAGACTTGTTGCATAAAGAGGTGAATGAGCTTGCCAACACAGTAGATAAGATAGCTGAGAAACTCGACAGAGTGTTAGAAGATGAACTACGCATGAGCTTCGCCAATTCCTATATACAAGGGAAACTTATGGAAGGACGAGAGATAATCAGAGAAACAGGAGTAAAGTGGAAGAAAGGAGAAATGAACGTAAAGTTTTTTGAATATCTTAACTTCACTCAGCCTTGTAATGATGATTGCCCAGTGGAGTTTGGCATATTCCATAAGTGTATTATGTCCGATGACAAGAAAAGAATTTTCATGGATTATTCTTTGCCATTGGTAAATAATAAGCTTCTAGTGGTTGAAGCAGATCCTTTCTCACTTTTGCTGAAGAAGCAAAATGAGACATGCCTCATGAAATATATTGGCCCAACAGTGGCAATATTGTCAACAGAGGAAGATTGTGTGTATGCAGTACATATAGAAAAAGCACCCGTAGGTACACTGCCTCTGTCACCATCATTAAGCTGTAAAAGCAGTCTGTCATTTAAGCCAAATGGAACTTACTTCAAGGAGGGTGAATGCGAAGAAAAAGTTGACGTAAGCGATTTCGCGCAGATTAAAATATTCAATAACAAGTATTTTATCTACTGCCCTGGAAATGTGTACATGTTGGGTACACGCAATGTGAGCTGCCCAAATAGTGTGTTTACACTGCCACTCACAGCAAGTTTTACGCTAAACAACATTGAATACAAAGGAAATATTCTTAGCGTTGTTTATCAACAGCCAGAAGATCCATTGCTAGTAGAGAAGCTACATTGGCATCTTAATCCTCATGTAAAATGGGATGAACTGGGAAAAAGATTCGATAAAGAATGGAAAGAAAACGAGAAGGAGTTGGAAAATGCAAAACAAAGCCATAAAAGCTGGGAGGACATAAAACTGGCCATTATCGTTTCCTGTATCATTTTGGTTATTATCGCTTCAACAGCAATAATATACTTTTTTGAGAGAAGAAGAACAAAGTCAAAGCGAGCAGCAGAAGAACACAGCAGCAGCAAAGGCGAGGATGTGGAGCTGGGAAAAACTTCGACTGAAAACAACACTGCAACACATGCACAGTGTGTTGTGGACAATACTAATGATAATGATGATTAGTAGTTTAGGAGGGTATTAAATATAAGCATGTATTTAATAGAAACAACTGAATCATCATAATATGTCATAATATGTAGTATGCATAAGTTTTATAAAAGCCTTGTAATAATGTGCACTACATGAAATTGTCTAATGAATGGACAATGGAATGTGTCATCACATTCCATTGCACTCATAATGTAAGTGCTGGTCATTCATTTGACCAGTGCAGTAACCTAATTACTTTAAGCATAGCATTTAAGTTGTTACTGTAGCGAGTATAAAAAGAGCAATAAAATAGCCAAGAGCTAACTGTTTAATGAAAACCTTCAACAGTTCTTTTTCTGAACGAAAAGTTAATATATGTTTGGGCTTCAATTAGAAATCTAACGACAATGATAATTGCTTTCAAATTTAGAAAGGACGGGTTAGTTTGTTGGTAGTATATTCGTTTGAATTCGTGAATAACCCTTCACTACCTAGTATTATTTTTACAAATGTTTTATTTATATATGAATAGTATATTTCAAACAATTTAACAAATTACTTCAAATTCTAAATTTAAAAATTGCAACAATATATGGGTTACGTTGTACACGAAGGAGAGTTCTTTTGAAAACCAGTTGAGATGCTAAAATAACGACTGAAAATGATTAGTTCGGTTTATGTTTAGAATTTCAACTAACTTTGCTGATAGTACTAGGATTAATTTCGTGTTTTTGGTGAAAATTGTAATATTTGGGCTTTAAAAATTCCTTTTACTTTGTATCTTAAGGATCCGTAAAACGGGTCTAATTGGATTGGTGCGTCTAAAAGTTACAACAGTATTTTTCAGATTTGTAGTGAGCATCCGAACTCAGAGGTGGTCTCCAAGCAAACCTTACTCACAATTTCCCCGCTAGGTTTGAATTATACCATATACTATGCCGCACCACCTCTACAGTTAACATATGCTTTGTGTGTCTATATGCTTTAAGTATTGAATTCTGATTTTGCCATTGCGTTTCTCATCGCTTTTTCTTAAAAAGCCCATTGTTTCCAGGAAGTTCATGAAAATACCATTACATTAAATTGCATGTAAACAAAATTTAAAATACAAGAACCCCGACACCTGCAAACTAGATATATACCAACTGATAAAAAAGCGTGTATTACAAGTAGTATTACCTAGTAGTACTTGGATGTCACGGTCCTTGGCTTCAACTGTCGCCTCTTTATCAGCTTGAGAATGCCCCCTGACGGTGTGGCTCCCTTCATCTTTAGGATTGTCTGATAATAAATCAATTACAACTTTTTAAAATATTGGAATTTCAAGGGTTCGTATTAGTATGCGACCACAATTAGTGTCGCTAGGAGTAAAATAGAATAGGGCAAATATTGATTAAAAGTGATTTTTGCTAGGCTTAAAACACAGTTAACGAATAACATACGCACGGACTGAAAAACTGGCACGGCATGATAAGGAGCGGATCAATTATTTGCATTTGGTATAACTGCTTAATGGCTTAATACTATTATAATGGAAACTTCAATCAGTGTTTTTTAAACCAGAGTGAAGTTTTTAAAAATTAATACGGTGATCTGTGCTAAAGTTCTTACCAAATTCTAACACATCAAACATTTTTATACTGTGGAACTGTGGAAACACCTTCAAACGAACTATTCCCATTTGTTGTTTCATTTAAATCAATTTATTTAAATACTCTTAATTTGAATATAAGGGTAAGAAATGTAATCTCTAGGTTTTTAATAGACAGATTGAACGAAGAAGTTAATTTATAAAAAGCATTCATACGAAGCACGTTCTTCTGAGAATTAGTTACCAACCTCCCATTTTACAATAGCTATGCACAACACGAAGGAACGTTTTTGGGACCATAGCAATCCCCACCAACTTATCACCACTTGTCCTACTTCTACTACCGACTTTCTCCTCTAATATGCAGCGCTCACTTAATAATTTTGATTCAATTCAAACTTTCGAGACACTCTTACAATATTGAACACTGACAACGTGAGTTTTTAAGCTTAATATTTCCAATTTGTACTTAAGACATGCTGATGAAAACAATCTTTCTTCACAATCGAACAACAAAAACGCAACTGAAGTGTTGTGAACGTGGTGGTTAATAAAGTTTTGCCGGTTTACAAAAATACAAATGGATTGGTTGGTTTCCGGAAAATAAATGACTCAGTTTCTGGAAAACAAATTACACAATTCCTGGAAAACAAATTTAAAATGATATTTGGACAGTCCGAATAGATTTATGGGGTATTGTTTTGCGTATTTGCATGCGTAAATGAAATGCTACATGCTCACGCGGTCGAGTATGTAGTACAATACCACATAAAAATAAGCCGACTTTCAGTACCTATTTCATTTTTCAGTTTGTTCTCAGGGAACAGGGTCCTGGCTTTGTTTGCATATCAGATAACGGGTGCATGACGAGAGCCATCTGAAAAATAGCTACAACGATAAAACATCCCAAACGAACTCTTGTAAGAGTGTAAGATAGCGTAGTTTTGGTTGTTGCAAACATTTTGTGTCTGATATGGGCGTTGCGTGTTTTTGCTAGATGTTCATATTTGTGCTCTTTAAACTAAATTCGAGTTAAAATGCAAAGTAAGTAGCAGTGCTAGAAATCGATAACCTGTAAACTGGTTAGAGGATAGTAATCGATACCGCTACTCCAGATAACATTTTCACTGCTGTGTCAAGAGCCCTAGTCGCAATCCTATGGTGGTTCAGGCTAAGCGTGGGTTATCAACTTCAGGCTAAGCGTGGGCATTGTTGTGTGTGTGTCAGACGCTTATCAGAATCACACCAAATTTGGTGGAGTGATTTATGGATATTTTCTAGAATCTAGAATATTTTCTATTACTTACTATCTTAGTACATAAATGGTGAAAGGCATATGAATGTAGTTTTTTCCATACTTCAATATTTTTTGCTTTCACTCTTGTTAACGTTGACAACGTCTGTACCAGGTATACAAAAACTGATATTATGCTACTTACAACACACTTGACCAACGAACCGTGTTAGAACTTCACACGTGACAATAGTACCATAAAATGCAGTGTAATGAAACAAGGTTTTCTAAGAATTCAATAACAAACCTACATTTGTTCACTTTATTACTTACTACCTATATGTAATATAATACTCTGACTTGATTTATGTAATCCAAAGCATCGAACTAAGTATAAAGCAATTCCCTTTTCTTAAAAACTAAGTAAAGCCAATTTTTGTTCTTATTATAACTTGCATTGTTAGCAGTTTTTGGCCTTTTATTTGAGACTATATCTCTAAAATTAAGATATCATGAAACATATACATATATATGTGTGAACATGTAGCTACATAGATCATGCCATGAATATCTAAACATATGTGCCAAGTCATTATATGATAGATCGCCGTGGGCTAAATCAACCATTTCGTTGGATGATTGCATTGCATATATTATAAACAAAGTTGTCAATCGTGTACTTTTGACATTGTAAAGTGGCAACTAAACCGTTCTCAAAGCTGAGCGTTTAAGGTTTCAGAGTGGTTCGTTGCAAAATGAAAATATGGAACGCATCACTAAGAGTTTAGGGTTAGCTTGTTTACGTAGTTGGCCGCAACATTCCAGTTTCTCAGTTTTGCAAGTTTTTAAGCTAAAAAACCTTAAGCTGTGAAACGTTTTATGCTATTATGCTCGACAGTTTTACATGTAACTGAGCGCAGTAAGGATGTAGTAGTGATCGCAAATTTGCAATATTATGCAACGTGAATTGATGAAAAATCTATAACCTGTTGTAACTATAATTATATTTTCTTACCCTCTACTTTGGCCATTTTTCAAAATTCCGAGAGTGTTTATATATATCTGCTGTTTTTCCAATCTCGCCTATGAATGGTTGACAAGGACAAACTTACGTCCAAGTTTCTTCTTGCAAACGTGAAACTGTTACATTTGTATCATATAGTACTTTATCAATAAACTTTATGAAAATCACAAGGAAGCGTCTTTTATAACTTACAAGGAGTACCTCCCATTGACTACGTGCGAATAGAAATGAAATTAAGCATTTCTGATAGATTTCGGTGCGTAGATTACAATAGGACACATCAAAATCCCGAATGGGCACGTGCAGAGTCGCTGTCAGCGTTGGGAGCCACCCGCCGTAAGCGTTGACGCAGCGGTAATTGCACACCTTTAAGCACCAAGAAGCGTCGGCTGCACTCCTCCCTCCCCTTTACTTCTTTCTACTTTTTTCTCCTTGCTTCTCCCCTTCCGCCCGCGCGCTCTCTTTCTTGCAAAGCGAAAAGATGTGGGGAGAAGCAAAAGGCTTGCGTTTTTAGGTGTTTGATGCAGTGCGATTAACACTGCGTTAACGCTTACGGCGGGTGGCGCCTAACGCTGACAGCGACTCTGCACGTGCCTATTCGGGATTTTAACGTGTACCATTGTAATCTACGCACCGAAATCCATCAGAAATGTAGAATTTCATTTCTATTTGTGCGTAGTCAATGGGAGGTACTCCTTGTTAGTTAAGCAGTTTAAAATTCATTTTATAAGCACTTCTAAATTTGTGTTTACAATCGAAAAGCAAACTTGAAACTGACACATTTTTTCAAAAGTTGTTGTAGCGAAGCACGATTGGTCTTCAAAAGCAGATGTTCCAGTTCCTGGAAAAAATTCATACGCAGCTTGTTTTATGTGCCATTGTTTAACAATAATAACTGTCACTAGATAATGTTAGAGCACGAAAGTTGGCTCGGACCGTCCGTTGTATGAGTTTTCTACAAGCACATTTATATTTAAATTATACTCAGCTCTACATAATATCTCATTTATAATTTACAAAGTTGGTATGTAACCCTTTGTTCTGATTTGCGTTACTGGAGAGTAAAACGACATATAGGCTTTGCAGTGTAGTTTTGGAAATCAATAGTTACTATAAAGTAACAATAGCTAATAAACGTGATTTTTTGGAAATACTGGTATGGCTTGCATCTAGAATTCCTATGATGTCCTCTGTAGATAAATGGAACACTATAAGAATTTCTTCGATTAAATGAAAGGTTTAAGAATTGCAAATCAATGTCACTTCTCATAGATTTTTCTCAACTGCAAAAAATACATTAATTTTATAATTTCTAAGAATCATTTACATTACAACTACCATGACAATGCAGAATTTCTGTGGAGAAACATGAAGTACACTGCACTGCCATATCGTCTCTCAAAACATGACATTATGATCATCTTATTTTATTATCTGATTTATGGTGCGTGACAGAACAAACGTTTTTGTGGGCATGCTAATTCAATTTACGTGTATGAAAACATTATACGTTTCTACTTTTACATGCTAGTAAAAAGGCCAGTATAACCAGAGACCAAAATTGTATAATAGTTGAGCAAAGCATTACTTACGTAATCATCGGTTTGGTACATTCTTTCTTACTTCAGTTGCGGGTCGCGACAGCAAGCTCACAATTGGAGTTCCTCAACTTACAAAACTTTTATGTTTTCCCAGGTTGTTCTACTTTTTTACTTAAAGTAATGTCTACATAAGCTGATCAAATGAGCGTAATGAATGAGGAGGGGTGACAAAGTAAATATATAATTTATATCACGCAATGTATGTTTTACTATGAAATTATTTGAGTATAGTCAAAAAGTTCTAGCAAATCAAAAGTTCCAGTGTGTAGTAACTTGTTTTGTAACATGATAGCTTATCCGTTCGTGTTACACACCAAGTCTAAATTTACTTCCTAATATTTAATCGGTTTTCGATAAATCTAAAATTGAGTGCTCAAACATTAGTTTAAATAGTCAATCTTTTGGTGTGTGTTGTGCCTTGTGCATTAAAAGGTAAAAATGAGATCTTTCAAATCAATCGACGTGAAAAAAATGTGGTTGTCCGAAAGCACATGAAAACTGGAAACCGACAATATTTATTAAAGTGGAAGAGATTTCGTTCAAACTATAAAACCTGGCAAGATACCAAAGATATTTTACGACAAGGTAAAACTGTGGTCACTAAATCGCAAAATAGATCCATTCTATTCTATCCCGAAAAGGATGAGGAAACCGCAAGTCAGATTGCGTTTGTAATGGTGATGCGAGTGGTTTGTAAAACAAGTATGGACTAAAATTTCACGGAAAGGGGAAAGGGTTGATAAAGGCGACTACAAAGGCTAAATGGAGTCGCACCCTGTCTTGAAGGTGTCTAAAAACCAAATTTCCCTATTAAATTACAAATTATAAAAAGATAAGCCAACATTTGACTTAAATTTTTTAAGCAAATATATAGTCTTGGCAAAAACTGCAACAACAATTAGTGGAATCATTTCAGCATGCACTTGTGAGGTTAAAAAAGTAGTTTAATGTAAGCCTTGCCAAACAGAAGAAGTATCCGGGTAACAGGATTACCAACAAAACGTTAGCGCCCACTTTGAATGAAAGATAGACCAACTTAGAAATAAGAACCAGAAGCAGCTCTATAGAAGTAGTGAAGTACAGTGACATTTTGCATCGAAGCTTATAATTCCTAACTTTAACCAGCTTTGTATTAAGTTATTTGTATACTATTTTAAGATGCGTAAAAATTTTTAGCATTAAATTAACCATTTTGATTTATTAACACATTTTGAATGAAATCATACATAGTTACATAATTTTTTTCAATACTTGATATGCAGAATTTATACATTATGTAATAAACCAAATCACATTTTACACAAAAAAATATACGAAAAAGAGGAATTAAATTACACGAGTCATAGATGCTATACATTCATACTAGACATGCATTCTTTACTCTACTATGCTACAAAAGTGTTAGTGTGATAAGTCTGCCTATGTATCTACCTACATTGTAATACAGCACATTACGGCATGTTATCGGCAAAATACGAATTGATGTAGGTTAAAACATTAGTATAATCTTCCAGTTGATTCATTCCTTATTGCTTATAATTACGATAATATAAAATAGGCATCTTCCTCATTCTACAAAACTTTCGCCAATTGTTGCAGTAATAACCTTTCTACCCTAACTCAATACAAGGAACAAGGTATTGTGCATAGAAGTTTTCTAGAAGGTTAATTATTAAGTTGTTTTTGTAGAAGTCTGTCCTCGTCAGAATTCGTTAATCATATTAAGCAAAGACATTTTTTCTTGAATAGACAAATTTTAAAAAAAGCTTAGGACCAAAATATAAAATGTCAAAGATGATTGATTGACAGCTTTAATGAGGATATATACACAACACTCACTCTTACTTTTTACCAAAAGAAAGTAAAAAATATTTGAATGCATAGAAAGTAAACCATTAAATCTATTGATAAACTGAATAGTAATAATAAATAAAGAAACATTTTGATTCGTTAAACCTAAAAAATTTGATGATTAGTACATTTTATAATCCATAAGTTTTCTTTAATTTTAAACCAGGCACTAAAGTTTGATAATTTGAATTGTGATAATAAATTTACATTTTCTAGATTCAGATAGGGATTATTTTGTCTGCCAAGCCATTTGCTTGGCTTGACTGCATATACTATTAGAATGGTACAAAACCCCTGGTGTTTTTTCTCATCCCGAAGTTAGTTTTCAGGGCGATTTGAATAACAGATTTTGTTTTAGATATTCATAAAGACAACACAGTTCTAAACTTATTTGCGTTAACTTTGTATCTAATGGGCTGTTAACTGAAAATGTGGGCAACCAATAAGCTAAGATATTCTACGGATAAGTTGCGTATCCAATATTTGGGTATTACACAAAATCTTAGTTACGATTAAAAATTGATCAGAAAACGATAATAAATCTTTTGTTTATAGTTTTTCTCATATGCTTTCGGAAAACTTGACACTGCATCTTAATACAGAGTTGTCACACTAGTTTTTGAGTCTTGTGACCTGGAAGGATTAGTCTATGCTGCAATCCACAAACGGAAAGTTACTTGCTTTTTCGACATTCCAGAGTTGTTTCCTAATCGTTTTCTCTCTAGGCGATCAGCAATGAAGTAGACAAATTCGAGCAGAATTTTGTTGCTAAGTAAAAGCAGTAGAAATAGTTACAACTTATTGAATATTTGTAATTTTCATGTATAATACCTACAATGTAGAATATTTATGTGGGCTCAAATCCAACTTCCTTCGAATCTCTTGGTTACATCACATATAATACTAGGTTAGAAAATGATAAAATTCCTAAATTAATAAAATTTATTCCTTACAATATTCGTTAATGATTGCAAAATCACTCGTTTTTATAAAATCATAATTTTTGTTTCACCTATCCAATTAATAAAGCCACAGAATCACCACTAACCAGTTTTACTCATTCTCTGTAATTTAACATGCCTGTTAACAGTAAACGAGCCAGTGAACTGCTTGGAGCTCACAGTAATTTATAATGCTAACCTTCTCAATATTTTCTCCTAGTATTATTCCAACTTCAATACAATCAAACACAAAAACTATACAAAGCTAGGATTATTGATTCGTTTGTTATTTATTTATTGTTAATAAATTACTTCTAGCAATTAAATTCCACAACCTTAAAAGTTTCCAGTTAACTGCCTTTTTAACGCGTTAGTATTAAAAAGTAATTCAAGTTTTAAAACTACAAATTGTAAAGCAAAAAAAAACAATCCGGAATTACATATTGTGTTTCAACAATTTATGGTTTATGCAGTTTTTGTTTTACTTCCAGGAAAATTGTGTTGTGTGTTGAAAACAGCTTTGGAGATGTATAATGATGTAGCAGCTTGAATAGTACTTTATAAAGTGTATCAGTGATAAATTATCACTAATGCGAATACTACATATAGTGTATGTTATATACTGTAAATACCACCGACCACAGTTATTATGATGATGCTCATAATGGCGATATGCATGATTACTATGATCAATAAATTGAAGTAAATTACTAGTTTCAATAATATAGTTAGATTTTATCAACCTATGGAGTTAATTTGGTTTGTAATTTCTGGTTCAACCAGCCGATTTGTGGGCGAGCAGACAAAGAAGCAATTTGAATTGGCATAACTACAAAATGCTTTTACTGTTGTTGAATTGGTTGCTTATTATTTAAACTTACAGAAAGAAATATGATTTGTTTAATAGCTTAATAATTTATTTGATAATAGATGTTTTTTAAAAATTCATCAGCGTTTAAAAAAACTTCAATGATTACGAAGCTCTTTTTGTGATATGCAGCTTGACGTTCTTTGTTTAAGCCCCACCAAAAAATGTAAATGTAGAAAACGTTAATACCTACATACCACCTGACGCACATAAGCCAAAATATGATGGTCTGTCATTGTCTCAAAAATTAAATTTTGCTTTCCAATATACTTTAGTACATCCGGTTTTGTGTAGATTCTCCAATCTAAGCCTTATGAGAATTGTTTCATTATACAGCGGCGAATATCTACCATAGCGAATATAGTGGATGATTATTACGTTATATAATCCATAAGTTTTCTTTAATATTAAACCAACCGCTAAAATTTTATAATTTGGATTGTGATAATATATTTACTTTTTCTAGATTCAAACAGAACTTATTTTAGTTGCCAAGTCATTTGCTTGGCTTGAGTGCTTATACTACTACAATGGTACAAAAACCGTATAGGTTCTCTCCCTGAAAACAGTCCTCAGGCAATTTGAATGCCAGAATTCGTTTAGACATTCATGATGAAAACACAGTTCTAAACTTACTCGCGTTAGCTCTGTTTCCAATGGGTTGTTAATTGAAAATGTGGGCGACCATTATGCTAAGATATTCTACGGATAAGTTGCGTATCCAATATTTGGGTATTACACAAAATCTTAGTTACGATTAAAAATTGATCAGAAAACGATAATAAATCTTTTGTTTATAGTTTTTCTCATATGCTTTCGGAAAACTTGAAACTGCATCTTAATACAGAGTTGTCACACTAGTTTCTGAGTCTTGTGACCTGGAAGGATTAGTCTATGCTGCAATCCACAAACGGAAAGTTACTTGCTTTTTCGACATTCCAGAGTTGTTTCCTAATCGTTTTCTCTCTAGGCGATCAGCAATGAAATAGACAAATTTGAGCAGAATTTTGTTGCTAAGTAAAAGCAGTAGAAATAGTTCCAATTGATTGAATTTTTGTAACTTTCATTTATAATACCTACAATGTAGAATGTTTACGTAAGCTCAAATCCGACTTCCTTTAATGTCTTGGTTACATCACGTATGCTGCTAGATTAGAAAATCATAAAATATGGCTCAATCTTAGAATATTCTTTAATAATTGCAAAATCAGTGGTTATTATAAAATGACAATTTGTATTTCACCTGTTCAATTACTAAAGCCAGAGAATCGCCACCAACCAGTTTTACACATTCTCTGTAACTTAATATGCTTGTAAAAGATCAACGAACCAGGGAACTAGTTTGGAGCTCACAGTAATTTTTATTCCTCAATCTGAATTCTCAGTTTTTGCTCCTTACATTATTCCAACTTCAATAAAATCAAACACAAAAACTATACAAACTTGGATTATTGATAGGTTTGTTAAATACGTACTGTCAAAAACTTATTTCAGCAAAACTTATTTAAGCAATTAAACTTCCAGAGCCTCAAAAATTTCCAGTTAACTAACTGTGCTCCTAATGCGTTAGTATTAAAAAGTAGTTCAAGTTTTAAAACTCGAAATTGTAAAGCAAAAGAAAACAATCACGAATTACATATTGTGTTTCTACAATTTATGGTTTATGCAGTTTTTGTGTTACTTCCAGGAAAATTGTGTTGTTAGCAGCTTTGGAGGTATATGATGATGTACCAGCTTTAATAGTACTTTAAAAAGTTTCGCACTAATGCAAATACTACATATAGTATCATATACTGTAAATACCACTGACCACAGCTATTACGATGATGCTATGACGATTTACATGATGATTACTATGATCATTACATGGAATTAAAATACGAGTTTGTCCAATATCATAGTTAGACTTAATCAATTTATGGACTTCTGTTTCGTTTGTTATTACGTAGCTGAGCATAGTGAAGCTAGTATTGAGATTGTTATATTTGTCTGTGTGTCTGTGAGCACGATACAGGCAGTGCTTCAGTGATTGTTACAGTGATTCATTGGTTCCTCAGAGAGCGTGCATTTAATGTAATTCTTCTGAAATAAGGTTACCCTCGTGCAATTGAGGTTACACACTCTTTTGAAATAAAAATTTTAAAAACACTCGTTGAATTACAGTTATCAACATTTATTAAGGTTACACACTTACAAATCAGGTTACCCACGTGCAATTAAGATTTCCCACGTGCATTAAAGTTACTCTTACAGTGTGGACGTGTGCCCATTACCCACGGGTTGGGTGACCCAGTAAAACCCGGGTTTTTGGGTATCCAGCCCACCTTGTTTTGAGAGTGGGTTTTTAAAATTTTGATTTGGAAAAAATACTTTTTTTAATCAATTGAAATTTTTGCTGCATATAATATCGAAATTTTTGCTGCATATAATATCGAAATTTTTGAAAAAAATTCATAGTTTTTGTTTTCCCGAATCATTTATTACTTGCTATTCTTGCTGAGCTACTGCCTTTCGGAGCGCCAAATTCTTGGCGGGTGCAGATTTTATTCCATGGTATTGAGATACCCACCCATACCCAGAAATACCCACTTTAACCCAAAAACCCAGATAAACCCGGCTAGGTTGGGTTTTTGTCAAAAACCCACGGGTTTCGTCCACTCTCGTGTGCAATTAAGCTTACCTACGTGCAAATAAGGTTCCCAACGTGCATTTGGTATTCAAGTCCCACCTTCCAAATGTAAATTATACTTTCAAAAATAACAAAAAAATGCTGCCGACAAACCCTTACTATATATCTATTAAATATGAATGAATTTGGGACTAAAAATGTTGTCTAATAAAGCAGGCAACATGCCTACATGTAGCAAAGTAGCGAAAGTCGGTGTACTTTATTGCTGATGTAGACTAACTTTTTACTCTTTTGACCTAAACACATCAAAATAGTAGTATTCACAAGACTAATGAAATCCTTGTAAGAATGTAAGATATGGAAGTTTTGGTTGTTGCAAAATATTTTGTGCGTGATCGGGGCGTTTTTTGTGTGTGCTAGATGTTTTACTTTAATGTAATCCAAGTTAAAAATGCAAAAAAGTAACAACTCTAAGAATCGATACCGCGACCCCAATATGTACGCTCAGACTCATCGTAGCGCGTCAAGCGCGCTAGCCACTATCCTATAGTGGTTTAGGTTGACCGGAGCTGTAGCTAAAGGTCCCCGTAGAGTCCGATTACAAGTACAAGTACAAGATGAAATGCTTCTTTTTGCATTTTACTGAATTCAATTGTAAATGTGAAAACTATAAACGCAAAATAGGAAACTGGTTGAATTTGTATTCCAATTCACATTTAAAATTGCATTTTACATGTTGCTAGTTTAGACTTTGCATTTGTGTTTTCCTATTGTCCTACTCTCGAGTGTTGAAAAGAATCCAACTCTTGATTTTGTATTTTGTATTGATCCAAATTTTATATTTAAATTTTAAAACTAAGGAAGTTAGTTAGCTTTCACGTTATTTTAATAACACTGGACACCCATTAAACTTTCAAAAATTTTAGGCTCCGAAAATTTATAAGAAATTTTCATGCTTCATATACATGACCCATGTACTTGCATGTACATGATACATGACATGACATGAAGCTTTAGTACATGAATCAATACTTGACATGACATGACATGGGGGTTTCGAAATGAAAATGCCATGAAGACGATTTTTTGTACATTACATGCCATGAGTCCAGCACTATTTGATAAGGCGTGGGCATTTGGTAACTTCTGTAGACACTTGAAACCCTCATGGAATTTGTGCAGGCAAGTTTTGAACTCCACTTTAAGCAGTCAATGTCTTTATGCTGTCGCATGTGGTTGTTGGGCCATTTACGGATTTGTACGGGCAGTGACAGTCCGTAAGTACCAGAAGGGTGCTTGGCTTGAGGTGTTATTTAGACGATGCAGATACACGAAGTGTATTCGTCGGATTTTAGATGCAAAAATCGTTATGATGGTATTTTAGGTGCGTTTGAGCCTCACACTCTTTCTTTATCATGGTATGCCACATTATTTGATTGCTGGCTCTTTTTCGCTTGTTTGAATACCGAAATCTTACGACAGAATTTTATGCTTTTTTGTGTGAATTGACATTGAACACAAAGTCTTAGGGTACCTTCTAATGTAGTATAATTTATCTCGTATTGATCAGATAGTCGATATAGCTTGAGTGAGATTTGTTGGAAAATTCATGTAGCTTGGCTGAATTTGGTTAGAACTTTCGCAAAGTTTGTGTTAATTATTACCAAGCTGAGCATTGTAAAGCTAGTATTGAGATTGGCATGTTTGTATGTCTGTCTGTGTGTGTGTCTGCGTGTCAGCACGATACAGATCAGACGGTTTGTCCGAATCACACCAAATATAGTGCAGTGATTACGGGGAGGTAACCCCCTGACCATAAAGCTTGTCAGTATCACACCAAATTTGGTACTTTGGTGCAGTGATTCATTGGACCATGACAAAAAATCCTATTGATTTTGAGCCTGATTTGTCATCTCCTTGGATTAATAGGGTGGGAGGAGTCAGATAGAGATACATATTGTTCAGCTACGTATATGAAATGATCATTAAATCGATTTATTTCTAGCAATATAAAAAATTGAGTAAAGCATGACGTTGTTGAATTTTTTATATATCCACGATTAATGATTTTACCTTACAAAAGGATTAGTTCTCGTGTTATTGATATATGTAAAATGTTCCGTGATGAAAAATATTTTAACCTTTTAATAGCAAAACATAGTAGAAACCTGTTTGTCTTAATTTTAAAAACACAGCCCCTACAATAATTTAAATTGTTTTCCAGGATGATTTGCGATCTCTATTACTAATAAAAAAGGGAAAATGTATATACAGGTATACACAAAAACGCATATACTTAAAAAATTGTAATTATGTTTATGTTTCATTACCTTAAGTTCGTATAAGTAATTGTATTATTTGAATTCAATTGTTTTTGTATAAAAATTTTAAGGTATTTTAGCAAATATTATTTAAAACCCACACACGCAATTAAAAGTGTTTTTGATCAAACAACTTCGTAGCATACTGGGAAATTTATAGCAATTCATACCATTCATTACCAAATAATCGAAATCTCAAAACATGCATGAATATATATTTATTGAAAAAACTCGCTGCTTTTGATTAACAGGAGCAGTTTGCGTATTATAAACTTCCTTCATCTGGTTTTTATCAGTTCTTGTGATTGTATCATTCAAAAGCCTTCTTGACTTGGCTGCCATTTTATTAGTTTAACTCAAAATATATACATGCCTACAACTTTCATCTCTTGTGTCTATAAAGATGTTCCCACAGAATATTTGGACCATGGGATGCATTCCACTGTGTGCAAAACCAAACTATGTATAGTATATTTTGTATAGGTAATAGCCAAAGAACGCAGTTGTAATTTATTGATATTTCAATTTTAAAGGTGACAAGAAATATTTGTGTGACAGCAGTTGTATTAGTGTTAACAGTTTAAACTATATCAAGTTTATTCGAGCTTTTGGTTGTATACCACAACCTTCATCAGGAAATTTGGTATATGGTATGACGAAAATCCGCTTGCGCGATCCTTTCTAGTACAAATCAGTTTTCCCTCTCAAGATTAAGATTGACTCTGTTCAACTATTGTAATTACTGCAACATGTTTGGACAGGAATTTGTCATTGGAGGCATGGATTTAAAAACATTATCGACAATATTCAGTCATTAGATTGTAATTCCCAAAGTTGCTCTTTTACGTTTTTCTCATTTTCTGACAAATTGGTTACACTAAGGCTTTTATGGTCAATGACACATAAACCAATTTTAGATTCCTCATGTGCTTGCTTTGAAGATTTAGTTGCAGTATCCAGCGCGTTTTCTCCGATTTCCAAGAATGAGAATTGTAAACGATAATAATTTCTCTTGAGGCATCACACCCAGAAAGATTACCCTGTGGTTGAGCCAATAAAGAGAAGAAAGTCGGTCTTCGGACTAGAGACACTTAACAAAGCTACCGTTACTTGTCTATTTTGGGAAATAGTAAAGTTCAAGTTCCTTTTATTAATTTGGAATCGTTTGCAATTTATTTCCATCATCTGGAACAGTTGCATTTGGCCCAAATGGTTGGGGGTTCCAGAATTGTCTCACATTTTGTGAGTGGTCCTTCGGAAGCTATTTTTTACCATCTAATGTTCCAAGTTTGGGGACATTAATGATAATTTGTACCTATACGTTGTTTTTAGTATTCGCATGAAAAGTTACTGCACGAGAACTTCTCGTCGAGAAGTTATTCTAGAAAGAAAGTCAGAGTATCAAAAGTGGACGTCCAACGTACTTTTTCGATGGACAGTGGACAACGTGGACAGAGGTTACTCAATGACAGAGTCTGTCCGACAGACGTACAGGGTATAAAGCTACGTCATACTGAATGAGTAAAAAACCGCAGATTTTAAAATGAAATGCAACGAGATGTCACACAGCGCAGGAGAAAGAAGAATAGGCTTCATTCTTCATTTCAGTCCTCGGAGTTGAGTTTTTTTGTAGTGTCTGCGTTAGCATTTCAAATTGAAAATCACAAGTTAACATATCATTTTTAACTGAGGTCAAACTCGTCAGTCGTGCTGTTACTTGCAAAGTAGTGCTATTACAGAGTCCATAATAGAAGGTAAATACAAATTTAGTGACAAATTTTGCTAAATAATGTAGATGTTGAACGAAGATGTAACTGTGCAATCAGATGACTTGCCTGCTTCATCTTTTACTAGTCAACTTACAATTACAAATGGTAACCGACGAAGCCCAGTGCGTAACTTAATCAGTACACGAAACCAGGGAAATGATAATTAGCTTGAAAAAACATAATGCGTGGATTGAATTAAGTCTTTACTGGCGGACGTCACATGGTTATCATGCGTGTTTTGCAGGTTTTCAGAGATTCAAAGGGAAATATGCAATGTGTTTAGGACTCATTACTGATTCACGATAATTTCTACCGCAGGTAACCAATTCAGGTACGCAAATTTGCGACGCAGATAGGTCGGGATGATGCTTTCAAAAAAGGTTAACGACTCAACGTCAAATGCTACGGATAGATCCAAAAGGCCCACAGGTTCCATTTTGGTCTTCAACGCGGCAATTCTTGAAGAACTTGAGAAAAGTGAGTAGCATAAAACACGATAGAAGTACAAAGTCCTTTTAATCCTGATATACTTATGATCATTACTAATTATCCTAATAACCTAATTACTCTACTGCTACAGATTCCCAAACCAGCAGTCCTGCAAATGACCCTGGAGAACTGGAATCCAGCCAACAACTCGACCTAGGAAGCCTAGATAGTGATGTTGAAGAGCGCATTTACGAATTGATCAGCCGGTCAAATCAAGAACCGGAGGAAGACGATATCGATCTTGGTGGCGATGATTCGGATTCTACAAATGATGACTCTCTCGCAACTAAACGATATCTCACATGTAGGCAGAAACAAATCCATTAAAGATCCAATCTGGCAACAATTTCGGACTACTTACGACAAGAATGGCAAAGCAATTAAAAATAATTGTAACAACTGTGGAGGACATGTTAGTGCCAAGCCTTGCAGAAAGATAAAGCATGTGAAGGGGGGTAAACAACCATCGCAAATTAGTGGACGATGCAACTGTCAAACCAACCGGTTCTGCTGCTTCATCGTCCACAACGCTGGCTGTTGTGGAATCGACACCATCTGACCCGTTTCCGTCGATTTCTCAAATAAAGTCTCGGATGAAAGTTTGGAAGCTGGATGCAGTACTAATGGAAACTGCTAACATGGACATGTATATACGCCCCGGTGATATGTCATACTATTCAGGTTGGAAAGATGTTTGATGCTGTCCCTACAAAATCGAATAAAAAGAGTTTCAAATGAAATCGAAACTCTTGAAAAAAGCCATCGCAAAGACACATTGGTTGAGTTTAACTGCACATTGGTTGGAGTAGTAACTGACAACTGTGATGAAGTTAACGAGAAACTTGGCCGAGGACAAACTAAGCGTCCACGCATACGTCTGTGCTGAACACGTTCTGAATCTACTGGGGCAGGATCTAACTGACACGGAACTTATCGAGGACATCGTGAAGCTCCAAAAGTTCTTCAGCAATCATCACTACGAGTCAGCGTCTTTGTTGGAATTGAATGGATCGCGTGCTATTGTACCGGGTAAAACGAGGAATTATTCTCAAGTCACTTGTTAGAGCGAAATGTATTGATATGAAAAACCAGCTTTCACGTATGTGAGGACCTAATGATACTCCTCCTAAGTATTGTCGCACTGGAAAGGGCATTTTCCACCATGGGTAATATTATAACGAAGAAAAGGAATAGATTGGGTATTGAAAAGGCGCTTAAACTTGCAGTAGTAAATAAATAGCTTGGTTTCACAATGAGCAATGAGGTTGATACGGATGATGAGTGAGTAGTCAATAGTATAACTGGTGCACCTGATGTAGGCAAATTGCTTTACCTGAGTCATCAGCTCTTTACTTTGGTATACAAATTACAGATATTGTTGTACAAAAACATTCATTTTTACAACTGCCATCAATTTTTTTACTAAATCAAAACTGTTTGATAGTACTGATATGGTGCTAACCATTTTAAGATCAATTTTTAATGAATGAGTATATAATATAGTTAAGTAGTCGTTATTTGGGCAAAGTGCACAAAAAGTTTCAAAACTATTTAATTACAATGTACTATCAAAAAATGAGCTTCATCTTTTGTTACAGCATTAAAGGAAATTGTAATTTTGTATCTACTCTTTGATGTACATGAAAAGGATTGGTTAAGTAGTATTGCAATTGTTTGTCATTTCAGTCAGGCATCATTAAGCATGCATTCACATTCAGTGCATTTCATACACACTACAATGGTCCCTCAAACAACTCAATAAATAATCCACCGCAGTTACGCTTTACCTTGTCCCTTCTCCACTTCCAATTCCCTCCCCCACAAATGATTCCTTTCCGCCAAATCCTTAAAGTGTTCCTTATTTTGCAAAGCTCAACTTATTAGCATCTAACACGCATCAAAACAATTTGGAAATCCCCTAGTGAACTCGCTTTCGGTGGGCCAAAGGGTTCCAATAAATCTCCAGTCAATGCCAATCTTTACACTCACCAACCTCAGTTGACGCAGGCGAACCAAAAGGCTGTACAGGTGCAACTGGAAACACGCTTTTATCGGAAGAGCTCGGGTGAACTGGAGACAAGTTGGCATTTCGCTGGATAAGATACTTGGGTTGCGACTTTCCAATCCTCTACTTTTCCCTTTTTTGGTTTCGTGTGTTCTCTAACAGGCATTTCACTTTTTTCTTCCAGGTAACAGCAGTTAAGAATCCGCTTTATGTAATTCAAACGTTGGTTACTAGAAGTGTTCCCAACCCATGTAACAATGTTGTCCTGTGAGAGCACAACTTACATATTAAGATAAAATATGTTTTAAAATAAATTTAGCACAATAGCAAAATGCAACAGCATATTTTGGTTTACTTTGCAATACAGGTGCTATTGTTATAGCGGTCTCAGAATGCCCTTATAAATATATGACTGTCCACCTGTCCCCTGGACAGGATATAATAGTGCTGGACAAAGTGGACGTTGTCCACTGTTCAGTGTCTAGCTTTCCACTGTCCATTGATACGCTGAAGAAAGTAGAAAGAAAGAGTTGAGGGATTGAAAGGTTTCCGTGTCTCTAGTTCAATTGAAAAAGCCCAACCTCGTAGTTGCAGGTCCATGCATTTTGAGATATTATAGAGTTTAACTTGGCTACGCCTTCTGTTCCCAAGCTGTTTCGTAGCACTGAAACTATCCAAAGAAACTTGGTTTTTTATTAAGATATTCTGAATAAAATACTAAAGTTATACTGCCAAACATAGAACACGTGTCGTGCAACTAGTGTGCGCGGTTGGCTAAGTAACAACAGCAGCCGTGTTTTTCAAGTTCTCTGCTGAGGCTACTTGCACCATAGTTGGAACCTGAGTGGTACTTCCATACTGTTTCTATTGTATAATATGAAAAATTCAAAATGTGGTAGTAATGAATGCTAACCTGAAAATAATATGTTAATCCTCAACAAAAAATACTTTTAATATGTTAATTTATTCTTGAAACTAAAAAGACTTCGGAATCATAAAAATTTCTGAAAAATTGCAATATTGTTGCTTATATACGCTTGTGCAAAAATTATTATAATTATTTGTACTGTTGCAAATACTTTTTGAGCGTTGGAATCATAAAATTTTTTGAAACGTGTTATATTGTTTGATATATGTTAGTGTACAAAAAACAGGAATTCCTCTCGCATGTAATTTTGAAATTTGCCATCAAGTAAGGGATAAGACAATTTTTTCATTTTCATCTAAATTCTAACACAAACAATTTTGAAATGTGATATCTTAGAATAATTAGATCTAACACGTTAGACTCTCGAGAAGTGCAGCAAAAAATATCTTGGCTTTTCCATCTCTTAAAATATCATTAACTTACTTCGACATTATGTGGCGTCATCTATGAGATTTCACAGTGCAAATTTTTTGAACCTTGTTTTACATTTATTCGTTAGCTAAGTGTCCTAGGTAAGTAAAAATTCACACAAAATTCGCATTCCTATTCCAAATTTATTCCTATACAAAACTAAAACACAAAAAGTGATGCAATTAGTGATTCATGACTGCATTTACCCGTTAATATGGAGTAGGAGCGATTTACTCATACACCTTTGAATTTCATCATTTATTTCCAAATGTCTTATAATATGCGCAAGATTATTATTGTGTCCTGAAAGTGTGAAAAATGGGCTTTAAAAATAAGTATAAAAGTCTTGTGCTAAAAGCATACACATAGAAAAACTGCAATGGTAAACTTTTTATACAAGTCAATTGCTAAAATTTCATTCAAACTGGAATTTTAAAAAACCACCGTAAATTTGTTTCCACCGCCGCTGTAACTTCCATACGTAAGCGCAATGAATAATGTTTCAAAGCTTATCTGATACCCAAATGTTTGGTGAGTATGAAAGCCGCTTTCAGAAAGCGTTTTGTATGTTTAGAAAAACCCTGGCACAACGGATTTAAAAACAGACTTTAAAACTGGTAGTTAAGAATTGCCAGAAAACTCCGGGGAATCACCGCTGTAAACAATTGCTAATAATGTTCCCAAGACACGTCAAAAATCCATGGGAATTTTTTTTTGGAAATACGTGTAAGCATTTGTCTTACTAATGGTTATTTGGTCAAAGCTTGTGCACTGTTTTCGAAGTTTTACTAAAGACTTGAAAAAATTGTCTTTAATGGTTTAATGAGCATCTTTTAATGGTTTATTATGGATGTTTAATGTAACAGGGTGTATGACACACGAGACAAGAGGCCTAGCAATGTATAACAGAAGTTGAAACAGGTGCATTATAGCCCAAACCGGAGATTCGATCCACTTGCTGCTCTTCGGAAAAAGCAGAATGTATCAGCACACGGCTGCGTATATTTCGGGAAAAGATATGGAAATCTGAACAACTTCCACAAACATATTCGGTAACATCTTGATGAGAAAGTGGTGTTTCCTAAAGTGCGGATTCGGGACCTTTTCAAAGGAGAAGAAAAAATGCCTTTTGTTTAGTAAGCACGGAAACGAATAGCAGCATTCATGTCCTCTATTTGGCAGAAGATTTATTGATGGAAGAGCAGTGCAGCTACATCTACATCTTAAGGGAATACACTTAAAAGCAAAGAATTGATAAAACTGTTTTGTAGAGCATTTTTATTTCAGTTTCTTTTCATTATTTTCACACGTAATTTATAAAACAGACAGCATACCTACTACAAAGTTATAAAATAGATTGATAGTAGATAAAATTGGACTATTAATGAGGCAGGTAATAAAAAATTACTCTCATTGAAATTTTGCCTGAGTAAATGAGTGAGAATACGAAAATTGCAGGATAGTATTCATTTATATTTTAATAGATTGTTTACACCCATCAGTTTACAGTTTATTTGAAACTTTGCGTTTACAAAAGTTTTAAATTTTAATATTTTGATTCCCACATTTATATATTGCTACATGAAGTTTCTGTATATTTTAAAACGAAAATATCTTTTTAATACAGCTTATCGTTTTCATTTCATACCATTATGTTACATTTTACTTTCATTTGCTACGCAGAAATTTTGCAAAACACGTAAGATGCTAATTAATCTAGTCTACACACTGAACATCTCCATAAATTTTGCCTAATATCTCCATAAATTAATTTAATGGCTCCTTCGGTATTCATATTTTCTGAGAAAGGGCTTACAAAGCAGTTACATGCGTGCGTAACAGTGCTACAGAAAACACTGCGAACACGGCAAGATTCAAAGAAGTATTTTTTTAATACAATGCATACATAAAAGCCTTTTGTTATACTGCTTTGCTTATTAGTAAAAATGGGCTTCAAAATATGCACACAAGAAAGTTTTGAATCTCGTATTATTTTTTGCGCAGGACATTTTAGCAAAACCCACCACAAAGTCCTAAATACCCGATAAAATATTCTCAGACGTCGAGAAACACGCACATGTTCCAAACCCATTAATCTAATATATATTGTAAGAACCCAAATCAAGCTTGGTAAATTCAATATTGACTCCATAGTTCAAGTACTAGTACGCACACACCGCTTATACAGGTAATACAGATTTGGATAATACCGATTAAATCAGCTTAAAATTGTGGGTTGGTAGTTAGTGCATCAATTATATAAAAACTTACTTATTCCTTACTATACGAAATCTGAAAAAATTAGGTTACCTAGGTTAGTTATAAAGAAATACATAATAGTTTTTTGGTTCCCATCAACCTATGGCCTCCATGATGTGGATTTTTTATCATACGTTTTCATCTGTTCCCGGTAATATCTGACCCGCTCTCTACTGCAAAAGTTTTTACGACGCTCACGAAAGTAAGCACAGTCAAACGTCAACAGTTCCAATTCGTTCAGCGTATCCCAGAGTGGACTCTCCTCCAGATTGTGGAGCCAGTGCTTGGTGTCTAGCCTGCAAACCGGTGAGAGGTTGTGTATTAAATGCAAGAATTTCAGGTTGGGAAATCTATGGAGTAGCTTGCTAAAGCAGATCAGGTCCTGTGTACTCGCCAAAATTTCCAAATACTCCACACGTAACACCACTAAGGAGCAACCTCGACAGTCTCCCACGTGAAAGCTTTCTGGAAAGAGCTTAATTCGTACTTGGCTCAACTGTGGATACTGCACCAGCAGCTCCAACAGCTCAAGCCACGACACCTCTCTGTCTAAAAGAAAGTTCAGATTTAACTTTTGACAACATTTGGGACCGGTCAGCGTGTTCATGGTGTGCAGTCTGCGGAGTGTGTCCGTATCATCGTTTGACACAATGATACAAATCTCTACTAGGTTTGCCAGGAGATTGCTTCCACCATGAAACACGTAGGGCAGGTCGTCTACGTGGGACACTTGGATGCTTAAGCTCTTCAGTTGTTTACTTAACTGCACCATATGCTGCTGGATCACAGTCGGAACATTCTGCATGTGCAAAGAGTGCAGACGCGGAGGCACTGGTAGTGGATTGACGGCAATTAGCTTAGCGAGTATTTCCTGAGCAATCGGATTGTCCCTGCGTGTTGGCATATTGTACATTTCTAACGTTCTGAGGTTGGGCAGTAGCTTGAGCCACTCCCAAAGAGTCTGATACCAGCTCTTAGCTGAGACGACGTCGATAAAAAAGGCAAATTTGAAGTGCCAGATGTTTCTATTTTGCAAACCCAGAAAGGTTCGTGCATGAAGGCAAAACTCTGGCTCTGCTTCATGGAAAGTATACGGATACATGACGAAACTAACAGCACGACCAACCAATGGTTCGGTGGGATCTGGACAGCTACTGAACTTGTCAATACATTTCGGAGTGAACCTAATATACTGCAGGCCACAGCGACCAAGATTGCTGTAAGTGCTGGGCATGCGACAGAATAGCTGCTCCAGAGGATGATTTTTCTGGTAGACCCGTCGGCATGGATGCTCGCTTTCCAGAAAGGAGTTTACAGTGCGACGCCAATTTTTACACACCTGACGACACTTGAGCATGTGGGCTGGCTCAGTGAAGTGCTTTAGTAAGAAGGGAAGCACTTGGTCGAACAACCACTCATTTTTGCATTCTCCAAAAGCAGTGTCCAACTGGGTATTTGTGCGACAGGTGGCAAGACGGTCAAGAGAGGATACTTGATTTAAAATCATTTCCCAAATCTGAGCAGAATACCAAAAACTGTTAGCAAAATAATTAAAATTTGTTATAGAGATAGTCAAGTTGATTAGTTTTTGGTTTAGCTTTACCTCCTCGGGAAAAATGGCAATGGGATACATAGTGCCCTGGAACATTTCCCCCTTGGTTTTCACTAACTTGCCACCATCCTCTTTTCTCTGCCCATTCTCCTTGTCCATCTTTTAAATTTGAAAAACATAAAATTAGGTCACCGAGAAAGAGATTGCTAAAAATTTATTATCACTATTATTTGCTAAATATAATGGACAACTACTACACCGCCAATTACTTAAATCACTTTTCATTTTAAATGTCATTTTGCTTACGTTTCTTTGTTTAAGACGAAAGTATGCTACGTGTTATTTTTTGATTTTTACGTGACCATCGGTCAGTTTAAAACAAGTATGTATAAAAATTATGGCTTCACATTAGGATATAAGCCTGCATTTTACATACAACACGCGCAAGAAGTGGATACAACTACTACAATCATGTATACACCGCAAAATATGTTTTCCAGTATTACCCAGTGATGATGAGCAGTCAGAATTATAAGTTCTTTTAAATCCAATGATTTTGATTATATTTAGCATATACGTCTTGTATATTCCACATTATGTTTCAAAATCTCAAGGTTCCCGGAGATGAACTACATGGGTACAGGTGTGAATTTTGAGCATCCAAAAACGACCTGTTGAAGTGTTACTCAATGAGGATAAGGAATTGGCAGCTGAAATTTTGTTCTAAATTATTCATTTTATTAGGGCTATCCATATGTAACAATATGTAATATTCTGACCATTCGTCTGTAAGTTTTTATAAAATGATACATATGAATATCCGACAATTTACATTTCCTAGAGTTGGCTTTGGGAAACTCCATTTTCACGATTGTCATAAAAACCAAATATGCAATTGTCAAAAATGATAACTAACAAGGACCTATGCATGAAACGGTTCCCCAAGATATTGTATTGTATCGACTTTCATAAATTCAGTGTTAATTAGCGAGGCTTCTAAACATTGTTTTGGACTGGTTAACTGCATTTTAAAAAGCCCTAAAATGTTCTGTCTAAGACAGTCATGCTTATCTTGTCACACAACATCATAATACCAATCAAATTATTAAGTAAGATGAGTTTTACCAAAAATGTCCAACTTCCAACGCAAAAATGGAACGTAAGTTTTGTTGTCGACAATATGCTTAATTAGTTAAAAAACCAATGTTTTGAAACCCCAATTTAGTTTTGAAATACCCGGGAGGTCAACTTTACCCGGGTATAACTTCCACATACTTCAAGTTGGAGGGGTCGAGTGAGGTATCAATCGACTCCATTTTCCAAGCCCTACGACATACTAGAATATCGTACGAGTGAGAGTTGCATGTATATACTCGATGAATTGTGAATTGTTCCCAAGGATAAAGCATTAAAAACTGTCGGTGGTCAACATTTTTGAAGTTCCCTATTATTATTTTACTTTTATTAGTTTCACTCAAGTTACAGCAGTTTGAATTCAAAAATTCTTTTTACAGAACCTACAGAAAACTGGTCAGAACGTAATATTGTTACTGATCTAATAAAATGACTATTTTAGCCAAAATGTTTCACCACCCAACTGCTTATCCTCATTGAGTAAAAGTTCAACATGTTGTTTGTAATTCCTCTCCAGGAAACTTGAGACTTGAAGTTTAATGTGGAATATGCCCGACGTGTTAAATGTGTGCAAAATCTTCAGAATTAAGAGAACTCTGTGCCAGTTTATAGATAATGGGCATATAAGCAAACACACTATATTTCTGGTAACCAGTGTTGGCGCTTGAGATTGATCATTAATTCCAGGTGATTCAATAAACGAAATCATAGAGCTAGTCGAGAGAATGGGAACTAGTTGGACGAGTATGTCGCGTATCCTATGAAAATGTACGAGCATACGTGGTTGGAGTGGTATGTGCAAATATTTTATGACCTTGCTCACCTCGGGGGCCTTGTTGCTCACCTCAGAGGTCTTGTTGATAACCTTGAGGGCCTTTTTCATCATTTCAGTGGACCCTTCGTTAATTTCAAAAGCCTTATTATGAGTTTGAGATGCCTTATTAATCACCTCAGGGACCATAATAGAAGCTTCTTGCGTCGAACTGGAAGTTCCCTGATCCCCATTTTTTGCTGAAATAAAACAAAACATTGAATAGATAGAGTTTTTGAGAAATTAGACTCGAATTTGGTTGTTTTGAATCATAAAAGATTCTCATGAGTATATTGAAATATATTATTCTGTTACAACTACTGCTGCAGTTATAAAAAAACGTACACCAGTTGCAATAAAAATATGTTTTTTAGCAAATTTGGAAACACTTTTCCAGTTTTGCATAATATACGCAATATTTTCAATATGTGGCAAATTTTTCGAATGGCAAAACGCGTAAAAACTTTAATGGGTTTAGGTTATCTTAATTTAACAAACTTCATAAAATATGCTCAAAAACTGGCTATGACTGTGCAGATTGTAAAACTCAAATGGAACTTTACAAACGAATACTGTAAAATTACTCTAACGATCTTTTTCACATTAGGGTGAGGAGTAAAACTATTACCAAGTCGATTCTCATGCTGAGTTCGATGTCAAAATTAATAATGTAAGAAGAAGCAGCATTCTTGATGTCAACTGCATGTAGAAACTAACTACTATGGGTAAACTACTATTTGTTATAATACGATTTATCGATAACATGTTTTTCTTTTGATGCCAAAGAGTGCGCAGTTTCTGGAAGACACACAATTTTCGTAACCATATTTCCCAATTTTGCATGACGGGCCATGCTTGAAACAACTAACTTTGTTTCTAAAAACGTTGATTCCAACAAATCTTCAAAGAGGCTATGAATATTCATTCACAAATATCCACAAAACGGGAACACTGGACATAACATAGGATCGTGCATAGTGTACACTGCATACCATTAGCGATAAAATTTGCTTTTCTGTTCTTCTTACATGTTGCATTTGAATTTGTACTGGGGTTTACTCTAATTGCTATTCGGTGTACTCTCGTAAAATCTAACATGAATTTAGAAAAGGTACGGTTCTTGAAAATAGATTCAGCCTTCTTAACCACCAAAAATGGGAGAAATTTAACTTGAGGTTGTCAACTGAAGAAGTTACTTACTACTGCAATTTACGGCAAGCGCATTAAAATGTACAGCACATTCTAATAATATAAATGAATAATTTTTAGCAACGCAGAATTACGTGGGATTCATTTGACATATTAGCTTCCAAGTTGGTGGACGTCTTACCTACTTTCACAACACAATTCTATACTTGCATTCATAATCAGTATATTCATCTCAGATAAATATATCAGATTCTGGAAGAATTGTCTAGAATAACTACCATTGCAAACGTTCTTTTTATATCAATTTTTATTACACTTCCGGTTTTCCTTTCTACTATTTTACTAATTAAAATTATTTTAAACGAAATTAACACAGAAATGCTCTGCTCTAGACTAACAGTATTTGCAGACTTAAGAGTTTGTTATATTCCTAAGGCTTCGTCCACTAACGACGTAACTTTAAAAACCGATTTTTCGACCCACTGAACTCTGTCACTATTTTTTGCAGTGAAAACGAGATGGATGCTTTGAGTTATAGCATCGAGTCAAAGCATGCGCTTTTACGAGCACTACCAGGGGTTTTAAAAGCATTGTCATGCAACCAGTTATACCTTCGGAAACTTCCTGGAGCAAGGGTGCTTCAGCGTTATGTAATTTTGATTTGGTTCCTAAGACAAGTCGGCGTTTTTTCAAGTGTAGGTTATGGCTTCATTTAGAAAATACATAAAAGTTTTGTTATTAACATACTTTTCTGCTTTAAAATTTCCCAAAAACCAGTTTTTTGCATATAAATATATTGATCTGCCCATACATATCTAGAACTTTTTTGTCCTAGACTCGTCTAACAACGGTGACTTACTGTTATCTTAAGTTAAAAATTTTCCAACCTAAGCACCCCCCCAACCAACCAAGTTTTGCTATATTATCCACATTTTCTTAGCCTATAAGATTCGATCAGGAATCGTGTGACAAAACATGGTAGTTAGAAGATGATAAGAACACAATTATGAATTCCAAAGCCAAACCTGACTTCTTAACACTGGAACTAATCTTTAGTTTAAAATTACATACAGTAAAGTGCACTTATAAAAGCATGATTTTAATTCATATCTTGATATTAAACTTATTACAGCTGAAAGTTTTAAATGCTTTTTACTGTTAAAAAGCGTAAAATAAAACAAGAAGAAAAACTTCCAAAACAGTGAAAACTATGCCCGATCAAAATTTAAAATAAAATTTAGTTGAACCCCATGCCCACTCTTGTGTTCTCGGATCTGTATTATTATAATTTTCGTTTCGTGTTAATTGCTGTCAATAGTAAATGATGACAGCTCTTTGTGTCTAAAATCGTTAGGTTAAAGAAAGGACTGATAGATCGATATAATTCAGGCATGGTGTTATCCGCGGGTTTTTTATTAAAACCCACTACCCAGGGTAGAAACGGGTTTTAATGGGTACCGGGTAAAAATGAGTTTTAATGGGTTTTTTAATATTTTATATGCATTTAGATGGGGCCATAGAAAATTGCCGCCATATAATTAACATTGGCAACTGATAAAACCCATTTTTACCCAAAAAACCCACACAAAATCATGCTAACTGGGCATGGGTAAAAATGGGTAAAATGGGTAAACCCAGCCCACTAATAAAACCCACAACCATGCCTGATATAATTATTAATTCTAATGTATTCGTCTCAAATTCCTCAAACTACTAATGTATTTGTAATTCAATATCATTCATACTATACTGAGCGTGTCTAAAATCCTATGATCATCTGTTTTGGCGAAGTTTTAATCTTTTTCTTCGACACCGTTAAATATAATTTTTCCTTGCCACCGATTCCAAACCTACTTTGCAGAACTATAACTTAGCACAGACTAAGTTTTTATACTCATAGTATTATTCCACAGAAAAACAGACTTTTAGAATTTGATGGTATGATAGGTGGATTTGGGTAGGATAGGAGATGCCCACATACACAAAACCAGTTGTATTTTTGCTCTTGATTCCCTTTTTTAGTTCTTATGGGGTTGGAATTGGAAAATGGGTTGCATTTTCCCTGCATACACCACCCCAATAACTTGTTGAATGTTGTTGGTGTCGGTTATAAATTGAATATGCGTGGGACATGTTGCTGAAGCAATCTTGGCTATCACGCCGGAAGAATAAATTGTCAAGACAAACCACATGCTCCCTATTGACCCATGTTATGCCTTTGGTTTCAATATACAAATTAAAACATTATTTTCCCAATTATGGATGCACAATATTTAATTATATATACCTATCCCTCTTTCAAAAAATAATCCATATAATGTTATGTGCGCAAGCAAAAAGAAATATCAACGTAGTTTGTCGCTTAAAATCAGGTTTTGCTCAGCCTGCTCGTAATCTCTCTAATTTTTACAATGTGGATACATGGTGTTAAGAAATTCCCAATTTCGCACGGCTGTCCCGCACGGTATCGAAGTATGACTATTGGTGATATTCAACACCTTTCTTTTCAAACGACCATCCTGCCAATTATTTACAAAAGACGCCCGACATGGGGCCCACGTAAAATCCGCAGTTGGGAATTCTTTTGGTATTACGAAGTAAAAGTTTTGAAATTTGAAAAAATCATGTTTTGTGTAACACTTCAACCTAAAATATCTCACTACATAATAGTTACGTGTTATGAATTAATATTTTTAAGACCTTGTGCTCCAATCAATACGTTTGATGCCCGGCTTGTTTGGGTTGAAGTTCCAGGACAGGTTGCCGTAGGAGCATGATTGGTGACTGTTGAAACATGATTGGTGACTGGTGAAGCAAGATTGGTGAGTGTTGAAGCATAATTGGTGACTGTTGAGGCATGATTTGTGATTGTTGAAGCATGATTGGTGACTGATGAAGCATGATTGGTGACTGTCGAGGCATGATTGGTGACTGTTGAAGCATGATTGGTGACTGTTGAAGCATGATTGGTGACTGTTAAGGCATGGTTGGTGATTGTTGAAGCATGATTGGTGACTGTTGAAGCATGATTGGTGACTGTTGAAGCAGAATTAATAGCTTCAGGAGCATTGTTGATGGGTTGATATTTCTTACTAATCACTGCAGGGCCATCATTGAAAACAATAACCGTCTTGCTATACTCTCCAAAAGCCTTATTGATCCCTTCAATGAGCGTATTGATCGCCCTATTGTTAAATTGAGAGGTACGACTGTCAGTTTCAGAAATCTTATAAACCACTTTAGGGTACATTTTAAAGGCTTCATGTGTCACATCGGTGGTTTCTGTGTCCCCACTTTTCCCTGGAATATAATAAAATAACACGTTTTTCCGAAGCTTATAATAAATTTGAAAGTATTATCTGAATCTGCGATAAAATTTGAATTGACACGAAAATATCAACTATGTTATTTTTTATCCTTTCACGTTTTTCTGTCAAACGACTTGTGCATTTCCTTTAATATCGTGAAAAGTACAATAATTAATTGGAGTAGATAAATATCTTAGCTAATTTTAACAGAATATTTTAACAATACATTCTTCAAATGCTACATTAAAAGTGTACTATATATATATACAAATATACATACTAAAACTTTGTCTTAAGTCTAAAACACTAAACAACCTCTTTGTAAAATTCCATTGCCTACATTTTTATGTCTAGGAGATTATACCTACGTGACTTATGGACATCCATCTTTTGGATATTGTATGTTGATAAGCTACTTGAATGTCAAATGGTGTAAGGATTTTTCTAACGTCAATGCACAAAGCAAAGAACTTATAAGTATTAAAGGGATGTACAATATATTGCATAAATAGGAGCAGTCCATGTAATTTTACACTTTCGTAAATTTCTAATTGGAATTATGTATTTCGTTATGCTAGACTTACTTACACTTAAATAAGCTATGGTCAACTATTTCATCGAAACATGGTGTAGCGTTTTAGGTGCTGGAGTACGAGACATCCATTCACAAAAACTAAGCTGTAAGGAAATGATACTTTTTCTACATCAGTACTACCTCATTTATGTCGTGACCCGCTTTCTAAACTAAACAGCATCAAATGCACAATCGCGGATACATTAAATATTACATTATACAATAATTGGATTCCCGGAGTATTCATCTCCGTAAACTCATCCTACAATCGTCCATCTCAACACGAAACAAGCAGAATTCCATGAAAGGCATATCGACTTATTCTGCTTTTTCCTACGCCGCTTTGTCGGAGTTACTCGGCGGGTAATTTTTATTAGGTCCAAAATAAAGTTTCAAAACAAGTTCAAGAAAGATTGTTTAAAAGTATTACTATTTTAGTTCAACAGAAAACATTCAATGTATTAGCATGCAAATTTGCAAAAAAATGCAATCGCATACATACTTTTATTAAGGCCAGGAAATGGCTCTACCGAAAATTGAAAATAAGCTTTTTATTGTATATGTGGCTACCAATGACAATATTTACCCATTTGTATGATAGTTTATGTTTGAAAAGCAGCTTAAGTTCTGTTGTAACTGATAAACTGATACACACCACTAATAATCAAATTGAATAAAGTTAAATCATCAAAACTTTTCAAAAACAGTGTTTATCCCAGCCTAACTGCATTGTACATTTGACTAAATTAACGTAGCCAGTTTGTTTTACATTATTATGTATCGGCCAAGATACTTGATAATTTTGTACTCCGTCCGGCCGTCCGCCCGTATGCAATTTACTCAGTAACGGCTGGACCGATCACAACCAAACTTGGTATACAGATAGTACATGACCTCAGCCACAACCCTATTGAATTTCAGGTCAATAGGTCAACTCTAGGTCAGAGGTCACAGCAATTTCACAACTTTTCATAATAAAACCTATAGCATGCGACACATGATTTTAGGTCAGTTTTTAACCAGCATTACAAATTAACAACTTGTTTGTTAAAATTCGTGCATTAAGGGCCTGATTCAGGACCTTAATTGCAAGATATAGCAGTTTTACAGCGTACATGCTGTGCGACACGTAATTTTAGGTCAGTTTTTGACCAGCATTAAACCTGGTGGTTAAAATTCGGATTTTACGGCCAGGACGATACTTAACTATTCTCTCTCTTAGAGCTTTATTCAGGTATACATTTCTTGTTTTTTCTAAAACATTTAGATTGTTAAGAAAATAGCTGTTTAAAATTATAAATTATGATATCATAACTTCAATTCCATAGAATTTTCATTGAGTGATCGTCTGGATTTGGACCTATGCTTACATTTTTGCTTTTGAAGAAAGATATGGAAAGTAGTCAACCTGTATAAGCTTCAATTAAATATTGAAAATATTTGAAACGAAAGACCCTTAAAGAAAGGAATTAGCCCTTAAATTGCTTAAATACTTCTTTTCATAAAGCATTAAACTTCATATATATGAATCTTGTGTCCTATTCCTGAAGGAAATACTCTGCATATCCGATATTGCGTAAGACTCTTAATTTACGACGGCAATAGACTTGCGCAACATGGTTTTTGGATTTATATTAATGTATAAAATATCAGCCAACATATTATGATGCGCCCATCGAGTAAGCCCACGGTACCCACCAATCCTCAAATATCATATGCCACGAGGATACCAATAGGAGGGATGCAGGAGAACATTGAAATAATCTCAATGTTCATTCTCTCTTGGAGTTTCAACCAAAATTGATGTATCTAGTATAGGGCTTTTTTAGTCTTCCCTATAAAACAGTAATTAAATATAACACAATTTATTAACGCAAATTTCGATCGATAGTGTTCAAATAAAGATTTACTCAATACTTTCCTCAATTCTGTGCTTCGACTGACAGTTAATTTAAAAATCTAAGGAATAATGGCAGGCGTTTCATCGGAATTCATACTACCGTTAAAATATGAATCATATTATATGATTACCTACTAACGAATTCTCGACATGAACACTTGCACTGATTAGTGCTGAAATGCAGATGGAAAAAGGTTATGAAATGCGTTCTTATACTTACCATCTTGTAAGTGAGGCTTCAAACGTTTATTGTTGCTGTCGTGTCCAGCTGACAAGTCGATGTTTCCTAAAAATGATATATTTCTCTTCTCAAATTTCAACATAAGTGTATCATAGTAAATATACCAGTGGTATATCGAGTAATTTGAAATCGACCAAAGGATCCAAGGAATATTAAAGTTTAGCAACTAGTCATCTGATGTGTAATTCTGGAAAACCGACCGATAGTGATGTGCCGCACATTATGTATCTCTAAATTTTGCAAATTTGAAAATCAAAGTCCTTTACAAACTATCTGTGTATTTGAATTTCTGGTAAAAATGGACCTAGCATTATGTGCGCACATCATGTATGCCTTAATTTCGCAATTTGAAAATCAACGCCCGGATTTTTCGACCATACGATCCGAAATTAAGCAAACAAACTAGATTAGTAATCGTAGTATCAATACACCTAAAATCATGTGCTGCATGGTATTGGTTTTACCTAAAAACAGCGCACCAACGATGGCCTGGCCTTTGAGCTTTGTAGTTGACCTTATACGTAACAAAAAATTGTTTCTGATAAAATAAAATAAAATATGGGAAATATAAGGGATCTGTCCGATGCTCTTCAGTCTTTATTCCAATTTGGTTTAAATAGCCATCTCCAAGAAAAACGCTATAAGCTAGAAAGGTGGCCGACCGCAACAGAAAATTAACAGGAGTCTGTCCATTTGAAAGTAAAAAGTACGAATAACTTACTTTTTTTAGATGTGCCGCAGAATACCCCTATATCTTGTGGTTGTGCATCCATAGTAGTGTGTAATTTTGCGTGCTTATGTAAATCTGTGAAAAAAACAACAAAATGAATTATTCCAAATTATGCGTTTAGATGCAGTGCAATTTCTTATATTTCAGCTTGTTAGTGAAGTTGCAATTTTGCGGAGAGATTACCTGTTTTTAGTTTTGAATCTTTGGGATATTCCTCGAGTGACTCCGCAATAGATACCATTCGTTTAACTCTTAAGTGGCTTTCTCTGATTTTGTGTTTCTTACATTCCAGATATCTTCTTGACGAAGCAAGAGACTTTCTTTGCATTGGTGTACGTTTGCTTAATTTTATTTTTTCAAGTTTCAAAGATAACTTCCTGTTTTTGTATTTATTAGCATCGACGCATCCTCTTGAGGCGTCAGCTGTGCTGAGTTTTTTGTGATCCGCTGGGTTGTTGGTTAGTTCAAGTTTTTCAAGAGCTGTTGGGACAGGTGTTGTTTCCTCCCTCAGGGTAGACATGTCGGTTTCTTTTACAATTTGCTTGTTTGCTAAAACATATTATGAATTTTACAAACAATTAAAAATTGCAATAACTGCACCATTTAAAACTGAAAAGTTCCTTAACTTAACATATATTTTTCAAGCAAGTACTTGAGTTTGTCTTCAATTTTCAAAAAAGTATTGAAATCCCAATTATTATGTATACATGATAAATAACTAGGTATCAAATAACAAAATGATAATGAAAAAGCTGTATCCAACCCAAACTCTAAGAGTACCTAGACAAATCCCAAATACAAGACATGTTCTTCACTTGAACGAAAAGTTAATTTATGTTTGGGCTTCAATTAGAAATCTAACGACAATGACAATTGCATTCAAATTTAGAAACGACGGGTTAGTTTGTTAATAGTATATTCGTTTGATATCGTTAATAATCCTCACTGGGTCCATGAAGAAAGCCCCCAGAAAAAAGCCACTGCGAAACAATCCCCCGGAAATAAGCCCCCTACGAAGAAAGCCCCCTACGAAAATAACCACATGCGAAGTTAACCACCTACGAAAAATGCCCCCTGCGAAAACTACCGCCTACGAAGTTAACCCCTAACGAAAAATGCCGCTTTTTACTTGAAATGTGATAAGTCAAATTCTACAAACAAAAAATTTACAGTTTCAATTTAATTTCCATGGGACCGGCTGTGTTCACAAAGCCAAATGGAATTATATAAATTGATTTTTTTCACAAAATTCAATACTGCTAACAAAGTTGTAGTTTAATCTACTGTAATTTAAGTTTTGATCAGTTATAAAAAAAGGAATTAGAAGTCCAGCTAAATGTGGAGCAGTTGCAAGTTAATTACTAATTGCAAGTTGCCTTAATGCTGAGTTCACTTGCCCTGAATTCCCAATATAAATAAATAATTAAAAGCCACAATTTCAAATTAATGCAAAATTACCTTGTTTTGCAATGAACTTCATTGTATGAAGTACGTGATAGTAAGCAACAGGTATTAAAATACTTACAAATTATCAACCAAGTTTAGTAGGAATAGGTGATAGGAATCGTCTGGAAGCTTAATTTGTAATATGCAAGTTAAATAATATATTTATGAAAATCAGAAAATTGGACTATGTTATGTTAGCTATGTAGAAAACTGAAAAATTATTGTAGCTATAATATTGTTGTTTTGCGCTGGGCTTTATGACAACAAAAGACCTAAACATATACATCCTTCTGAATTTTGGATATACAGCAATGTTGGAGTAATATTAAAACTGTATTTATGTTTGTGGCATTTGACTTATGACATGTTAATTTTTAAAAAGTGGCATTTTTCGTTAGGGGTTAACTTCGTAGGTGGTATTTTTCGCAGGGGGAATTTTTCGTAGGTGGTTAACTTCGCAAGTGGTTATTTTCGTAGGGGGCTTTTATCGTAGGGGGATTTTTTCCGGGGGATTTTTTCGCGGAGGCTTTTTTCTGGGGGATTTCTTCGTGCTTCCATCCTCACTACCTAATATTATTTTTACAATTGTTTTACTTATATATAAATAGTAAGTTTCAAACAATATAAAAAAATGCTTCACATTTTAAATTTAAAACTGCGAATATATATGGGTTACGCTGTACACGGAGGACACTTCTTTGAAAACCAGTTGAGATGCTAAAATAACGACTGAAAATGATTAGTTCAGTTTTTTGTATGCAATTTCAACTAATTTTGCTGGTACTAGGATTATTTTGGTGGCTTTTGTGAAAATTGTTATATTTGGACTTTAAAAATTTATTTTACTTTGTGTCTTGCATTGGTTAGTCTAAGAGTTACAACAGTATTTTTGAGATTTGGAGTAAACATTCGAACTCAGAGGTGGTCTCTAAGCAAACCTAACTCACAATTTTCACGCTATAATTGAATTATACCATATACTATGCCGCACCACTTCTATAGTTAACACATGCCTTGTGTGACTATATGCTTTAAGTATTGAATTCTGATTTCCAGGAAGTTTATAAAAATACCATCACTTTAAATTACATGTAAACCAAATTTAAAATACAGGAACCCCGACACATGCCGACCAGATATATACCAACTGATAAACAGAGGGTACATTACAAGTAGTATTACCTAGTAGTACTTGGATGTCGCGGTCCTTGGCTTCAACTGTCGCCTCTTTATCAGCTTGAGAAGGCCCCCTGACGGTGTGGTGCCCTTCAACTTTACGATTATCTGATAATAAATCAATTACAACGTTTAAAAATATTGGAATTTCAAGGGTACATATTACCTTGTAACCTCAATTAGAGTCGCTAGGAGTAAAAAATAATAGGGTGAGTGTGGGTTTAAAGTGCTTCTTGCATGGCTTAAAACACAGTTACGAATAACAAACGTACGGACAGAAACACTGGCACGGCATCACAAGAAGTGGATCAATTATTTGCATTTGGTATAACGTCTTAATGGCTTAATACCATCATAATGAAAACTTCAATCTGTGTTTTTAAAAAGTGAAGTTTTTATAAATGAAAACGGTGATATGTGCTAATAAAGTTCTTATCAAAATGTAGCACATCAAATACTTTTGTACTGTAGAAATACCTACAAACTAACTATTCCAATTTGTGGGTCAATATTTGTTGAAGTTTTTTAGCTTTATTATTCTTTTCTATTCCACGTTTCCGTAAAACTATTCCAAACCCTGGAGATACGGGACTAAATTGCTTACAGCCTTCTAAGGATATACAAGAAAACTCTGCCAAGAAAAAAAAGCTATTGCAATGATCGCGGCTTTAAACTTTCAGCTTCCATACTTCCTTGTAGATTTAGACCTCGTTACTTTATTTTGAGCCACGTTACTCTATTTTGAGCCACGTTACATTATTCTGAGCCACGTTTTATTTTTGACTTGTTACGCCATGGCTACGCCATCATGTAAAAAATGAACTTATCAAATACATATTTCACGCACCTGTGTGTATGTTTATTGGCGTCAAAATGCTATTTTGATAAATTAAAAAATATGCTATTTTTAAATAACCATATACAAGTAGAGCAACAACTTGTTACATTTAATACATCACAAATTTAATTATTTCTTGATTTGCCGATATAACTGCGATTCTTAACATTCCGCCACCATTGCCGAGAGAACTAAAAACGCCATTAAAATTTGTGGTGTCCTGGCGTGTGTGGCTCAGCACTGGTAGCGGAAAGTTAATAATCGAAATTAAAGTTAACATGGCAAATAAAAAATAATTAAATTTTTAGTATTTTTAATGTCACAAATTGTTCCACTACTTGTATATAAGGGTTACTAAAGTTGTATGCAATGAAGTGCCATCTATTTATCAAATTGATGCGAATAATGCTAAAATATATGCCGAAGTTTTCAAACCCTCTTCTACAAAAACACATAATTGGCTATAATTGGCAGTCTTCTAAATGAGTCTTTGCGCAGCAAATGTTGTTTCATTTAAAACAATTCAGTTAAGCACTTTTAATTTGAATATAAGGGTAAGAAATGTAATCTCAAAAAGGTTTTTAATATACAGATCAAAAAAAGAAGTTAATATGCAAAAAGCATTCATACGAAACACGTTCTTGTGAGAATCAGTTACCTACCTCCCATTTTACAATACCTATGCAAAATACGAGGAAACGTTTTTGGACCGCAGAAATACCCACCAACTCATCACCACTTGTCCTACTTCCACCACCGCCTTTCTCCAATTTGCAGCGCTCACTTAATAATTTTGATTCAATTCAAATGTGACACTGTTGCAATATTGAACACTGACGACGTGAGTTTTAAGCTAAATATTTTCAATTTGTACTTAACTTAAGACATGAAAACAATCTTGTTCAAAATCGAACAACAAAAACGCAACTGCAGTGTTGTGAACGTGGTGATCAATAAAATTTTGTTTGTTAACAAAAATACAAATGGATTGGTTGGTTTCTGGAAAATAAATGACTCAGTTTCTGGAAAACAAATTGCACAATATCTGGAAAACGAATTTAAAATGAAGTTTGGACAGTCTGAGTAGAGTTATGGGCTATTGTTTTGCGAGTTTGCATGCGTAATTAAAGTGCTACATGCTCACGCGGTCGAGTATGTAGTACAAAAGCACGTAAAAATCAGCCGACTTTCAGTACCTATTTCATTTTTCAGTTTGTTCTCAGGGAACAGGATCCTGGCTTTGTTTGCATATCAGGTAACGGGTGCATGACGAGAGCCATCTGAAAAATAGCTACAACGATAAAACATCCTAAACGAACTCTTCTTAGAGTGTAAGCGAAGTTTTGGTTGTTGCAAACATTTTGTGTTTGATTGGGACGTTGCGTGTATTTGCTAGATGTTTATATTTGCGCCAGATGTTGAGGTTTGTGCTCTTTAAACTAAATTCGAGTTAAAATGCAAAGTAAGTAACAGTGCTAGAAATCGATAACCTGTAAACTGGTTAGTGGATAGTAATCGATACCACTACTCTAGATAACATTTTCACTGCTGGGTCAAGAGCCCTAGCCGCAATCCTATGGTGGTTCAGGCTAAGCGTTCGTTATCAACTCTAACGCTGCATTGTTGTGTGTGTGTCAGACGCTTATCAAAATCACACCGAATTTGGTGGAGTGATTTATGGATATTTTCTAGAATCTAGAATATTTTCTATTGCTTACTATCTTAGTATATAAATGGTGAAAGGCATATGAATGTAGTTGTTCCCATACTTCAATATTTTTTGCTTTCACTCTTGTGAACGACGACAACGTCTGTAGTACAGACTCTGTACCAGGTATACAAAAACTGATATAATGCTACTTACAACACACTTGACCAACGAACCGTGTTAGAACTTCACACTTGCTGTGTAATGAAACAAGGTTTTCTAAGAATTCAATAACAAACCTACATTGGTTCATTTTATTACTTACTACCTATACGTAACATAATACTCTGACTAGATTTATATAATGCAAAGCATCGAATTAAGTATAAAACATTTCCCTGTTCTTGAAAAACTAAGTAAGCCCAATTTTTGTTCTTCCTATAACTTGCATTGTTAGCAGTTTTCTAGCCTTTTATTTGAGACTCTATTTCTAAAATTAAGATATCATGAAATACATGGATATATATGTGTGAATATGTACCAAGTCATTATATCATAAATCGCCGCGGGCTGAACCAACCATATCTTTGGATCATTGCATTGCATATATTATAGACAAAGTTGTCAATCGGGTAGTCTTGACATTGTAAAGTGGCAAATAAACCGTTCTCAAAGCTGTGCGTTTGAAGTTTCAGAAAGGTTGATTGCAAAATGAAAATATGGTACGCATCAATAAGAGTTTAGCTTGTTTATGTGGTTGGCCACAACATTCCACACTCTCAGATCTGCAACTTCTTAAGCTAAAAACCAAAATGAAGTCATCTTTAGCTGTGAAAAGTTTTATGCTATTATGCTTGACAGTTTTACATGCAACTGATCGCAGTATAGACAGTAGTAGTGATCGCAAATTTGCAATATTATGCAACGTGGGTTGATGAAAAATCTGTAACCTGTTGTAACTATAATTATATTTGCTTACCCTTTACTGTGGCCATTTTTTTTAAATTCCGAGAGTGTTTGTATATATCTGCTGCTTTTACAATCTCCCGTTTGAATGGTTGACAAGGACAAACTTACGTCCAAGTTTCTTCTTGCAAACGTGAAACTGTTACATTTGTATCATATAGTACTTCATCAACAAACTTTATGAAAATCACAAGGAAGCGTCGTTTTAACTTAGTTAAGCAGTTAAAAATTCGTTTTATAAGCACTTCTAAATTTGTGTTTACAATCGAAAAGCAAACTTGCAACTGACAAATTTTTACAAAAGTTGTTGTAGCGAAACACGATTGGACTTCAATAGCAGATGTTCCAGTTCCTGGAATAAATTCAGACGCAACTTGATTTATGTGCCATTGTTTGACAATAATAATTATCACTAGTTAGAGCACGGTAAATGGCTCGGACCGTCCGTTGCATGAGTTTTCTACAAGCACATATATATTAACATTATATTATTTTCTACATAATATCTCATTTATAATTTACACAGTTGGTATGTAACCCTTTGTTCTGATTTGCGTACATTCAAGCATATGCCTATTCAAAAATCGAAAGCTTTATCACTTGCTAGCAATACTGCTCCGTCACCCAATTTCAAGTTCCCATGGAATAATGAGACAGTAGCATAAACAACAAGGTTGCTCTGAAGTGAAAATTACATTTTTAGAGTATCATTAATCCTTCATTAAGAATCGAAGATTCTTTCCAATTTCCTGTTTCGGCCGTCCGGAGGTCCAACAGAGGTAGTGGACCTCCAACAGAACCCTTGTGAATTTCAAGTCAATAGGTTAACTCCAAAGGTCAGAGGTCACCAACGGTCAAACATTTTAAAAAAGGACCTATATCATGTGGGACATGATTTTAGGTCCATTTTTTAATTTAACTAATTAGAGCCTGATTTGGGGCCTTAATTGTTAAATATTCCAATTTAATCGACATATCATGTGTGGCACATGATTATAGAGGTTCATTTTTGACCAGGATTACAAATATGATGTCAAATTGTTAAAATTTAACTTTGTTTGCGTTTGTCAACGATCTTCGATTCTAAATTATGTCCATTTGCCAATGGTTTATTAGATTTTAAATAATTGCGTGAGGTTCCCAAAAAAGTAATATTTCAACATCTGCCTTCCTGTGTACGGTAGTTAGCTCAAAGGATATTCGGACTGCGACTCCAGGTCCTCGTTTTTGCCTCCATTTTTTCTAGTTACACCCGGTCTTTGCATTTAAACAAATTTTACCTACAATTTTTTAGCTCCACCATATTTAGTTTCATGCATGATTTGTCCTCACATTCATGTGAACATGATATGGTTTAACCTAACATGATATTACGCATATTTCTTGAAGTATACGTTCCTCACTACCACTTTCCATTTCATTATTAGTCGGTAAGCCGTCAAAACGGCATAGAGCTTCATATGTTAAAATTTAACTTTTAGGGTCCTGAAATCAGGACCTTAATTTTCAAATCTGCAAGTTTAATGGATCTTTGTTGTGCGGCAAATGATTTTAGGTCCATTTTTGACCAGGATTACAACTATGATGTCCATTTGTTAATATTTAACTTTGCGTTTGTCAACCCTCTTCGATTCATAATTATGTCCATTTGCCAATGGTTTATTTAGTTACTAGGAAAATTGTATTTGCAACATCGAAATTTGAAATTGCTGGTTATAATATATAATTGTGAATTATAATACCACTGAATAACTATAACTTTCCTTCATGGCGTAGTGTTAAAAAATTCGGCTGTAGAAAAGTCGGCTAATCGGCTGTAGAATAGTTGGCTAGTCGGCTGTAGACTCAGTCGACTATGAAGTCAACCCACAAGCAGAAGTCTTAAGTGGCCCCAACAAAAGTTAAATGAAAAGCGGATAGTGGGCAGTCAGCTGCAGATACTCTCCGTTCGCGTTGTGTCATAGTCTGGTTCTTGTTGCATGCGTAGCCAAAATATTCTTTTGTCTTCCTTCAGAATAATCACCACAATTATTTCGGTGTGATTTTACAGCTTTATTAAAAGTTTGATAACACGTTGTTAGTGGAAAGTCAGTGATCTTGGAGTTAATATGGGAGATCAAGACGGAAAGGAAACAGGGGTTCCGAAATACTATTTGAAAAGTATTTAAATACTATTTTAAATACAAAATACTGTATTTTGTATTTAGTATTTGAAATACTTTTAAATTTCAAAAGTATTTTGTATTTTGTATTTCAAATACAATTTTACAAAGCCTGTATTTTGTATTTGTATTTGAAAATACTTTTCAAAAATGTATTTGAAAAATCTTGACACTAAGACCTAAAAATAAGATAATGTAGCTGCAAAACGTAAGCATGTGACGACTGCTGAGCTCACGAACTGCCAAAATAAAATATCAAATACCATTTCGCACAGTAATTTCACATGTGTGTCTTTGTTTCGTGAAGTTTGAGAAGCGTTTATTGCTGCCTCCTTCTCAACAAAGGTCTAAATACTGCAGTTTTTAAACAACTCTAACTGATTTTTAATCTATGGCGGTGTAATTTAAAGACCACGCAGAATAAATTTGGAAAATAAGAGTTTTTAGATTCGTTAGCTATACCCAAATCAAATTAGCTTAAACGTTTTCTCTAAAGTTAATAGAACTTTTGTATTTGAAAAAGTATTTGGTATTTTGTATTTGAAATACTATTTTTTGCCTTCAGTATTTTGTATTTAGTATTTCAAATACTTTCCAAATTCAAAAGTATTTTGTATTTTGTATTTGAAATACTTTCAAAATTTAAAAGTATTTTGTATTTTGTATTTGAAATACAATTTCAAAGTATTTCGGAACCCCTGAAAGGAAACATCGGTGGTCCAGACGAAGAATGGATCCGCGTCCAGTTCACATGGAAATCCCGAAGGACAGCTGGAAAATGGGAGTGTTCGGCATGCGTTGGAGACTGAGGATGTAAGTTTAAATTCCAGATTATTCATTCAGGTTTAAACACTTTTCATACAAAATTGTGAAATGTGGATGTTTCAGGTGCTGGAGCGGATTTTTCTGTGGACAGCTTCTGATGACCTGCTCAACTGCAGACTTGTAAACCGGCTGTGGAACAATACTTCAACTAAGCAGTTGCAATTAAAAAGTGCTCCCGTCACTATTCCAGCAAATGTGGACAATCTGAAGAAGTTGGTCAGTGTTCTGGACAGCAGCTGGAACTTCCCCTGCACAAATTTCAAACTGGATGGGTACAGCGGAACATTGTCATAAGTCATTGAATTACAAAATATCAATCAAAATTATCAATCACACAGACACACCGTTCAATAATGATACTGTAGCATGTCAGTAGGTAAATTACAAAAGTGGTGATGCATAACTAACATTAAGATTTGGAGCGAACTTAGTTATAATTAGTAATTGTTTACGCTCAATTAGGAACTATTTTCTAGTTTTAACATGTAAAGAAATTTTAGTGTACATTTATTGGTAATGCAGTGGCTACACTGAAACTTGTAAAATTATTTTAGCATAAAAGAAGGCACTGGGTTTCTAAATAAGCGCTTTTGGGGCTTTCTTTTGATGTATCATTTGTAGGCCTACTACTTTCCAGTGGCTGGGAATCTACCCTTGAGTACGTCTGGCACGGAAACTGGCTAAAATTGTGATTTTTCAAAATTCATATATTTTGGTGGCGAGCGCATTTTTTCTGAATCTCTGAGCTATTTGGAGCATTTTGATACCTCACTTGTCCATATTGATGGCATACACCCAAAGTTATTACTGAACTTACATGGCTGACCTGACCTGACCATAGCCATAACTTTTTACCGAAAGCTCCAATCGGAATAAAAGTTATACCAAAATGAATCTCTTAAAAGGGTCTATCAATCTAGGCATAAAAAGATTTTTTTGAATTATGGCCCAAAAATGGGGTCTTATCGTAGGTCCTTCTTTATATATTTGATGTATAATAAGAATAAACGGGGGATGTAAATTAAAGTGTCTTTACGGGATCATACATAAGTAGATGCAATTGCATGAAGTTCTTTCATTCCCAAATCTCATTACGAGTTCAGCAATGTTATTAAAATTATTGAATTTGTTAGCCTAGTTTGCGCAAGATAAATAACTAAGGAGAAAAGTCTTGACCACACACTTGAGAGCGAAGATTAAAATGAAAATCAAAATTCGGAATCAAGCATTTTCCAATGTTAGTCCAAAAGCCACCTCCACCTTTTCCCCTAAAATCCATTCCAGCTCTATGCATCAAATGTTTTATTGCTTGTTCACAAAATCACGCCACTCAGAATCATTTGAACCTGCATGTATTAACCTTTCAAATTAGCGAATATAAGAATTACGTGCTGCGGCACATTATTTTCTTTATTTTACACGAGACAAGTGACTTACTTTCGTATACTTCTCACTCTTTCTGCATTTATACGGCACTGAAAATCTAATAATATATGAATATATCAGCACGTTCAGTATACGTGTATGAAAATATTATACGTTACGTATAATCTACTTTTACATGCCTTAAAAAGGCCAGTATATCCAGAGACCTAATTTGTATAATAGTTGAGCAAAGTATTGCTTACGTATACACCGGGTCTTTTTCTCAATTCAGTTGCGGGTCGAGTTCGCGAGGTCACGTTTGGAGTTCCTCAACTTACAAAAGTACTATAAGTTTTCTCCGGTTGACCTGCTCTTTTATAAAAGTAATGTTTACGTAAGCCGATCAAATGCACGTTATGAATCATAACTTGAAGGGTGGGGTGTCAAAATAAATATATATTTTATATCACGTAATGTATGTTTTACTATGAAATTATTTGAGTATAGTCAAAATGTTTTAGCAAGTCAAAAGTTCCAGTGTGTAGTAATTTGTTTTGTAACAGGATAGCTTAACCGTTCGTGTTACAAACCAAATCAAAATTTACTTTCTAATATTTAGTCGGTTTTCAATAAATCTAAAGTTGAGTGTTTAAACATTACTTTAAAAAGTTAATCTTTTGGTGTGTGTTGTACCTTGTGCAAAAGTGTGAAAATTAGATTTCTCAAATCAATCGAGGTGGAAAAAGTATGGCAGACCGAAAGCACATGGAAGCTGGAAACCGACAATATTTATTAAAGACGAAGAGATTTCGTTCAAACTATAACACCTGGCATGATGCCAAAGATATTTTACGACAAGGTAAAACCGTGGTCAATAAATCACAAAATAGATCCTTTCTATCCCGAAAAGGATGAAAAAACCGCAAGTCAGATTGTGTTTGTAATTGTGATGCGAGTGGTTTGTAACGTACGTATGGACTAAAATTTCAATGAAAGCGGAAAGGGTTGATGAACACGACTATAAAGGGTAAATGGAGTCGGACCCTGTTGAATTGTTTTAGACAATTGATTCAAAATCAGTTTATTTTGCCTTTTTATATACACGACTTAGTACAGTAATATTAATTATGTGTGTGTGCTGGCCTGTTCAGTGACCAGCAATAATAATAATGTCATTTTACCTGGAATGTGCTTACGCGAAATTCCATTTCTTTCAACTCGCGTTCAAAACCTACATCATTTCATACTCATACTTACATTGCATATAACATTCAATTCATACATTCTACATAATACGCAAACATCACGTTTGCTGGACAATATAACACTTTTATTCTATGACCGCTTTGAGAGAACAGCATAGATTAAAATTAGAACAACTTAGAAAAGAGAACCAAAAGCTGCTCTATGCTTTGAAGAAAAAAATGCACATTGAGAAAGAGCTGAATAAACAGGATACCGTACGCAGCTGCATTTATTTTGCTTCGAAGGATTTTTACCCCTTAAACGCATCTGCGTTTATTTGAGAGCTGCGTCTAAATGGAAGCTGCGTTTAGTTTGAATTTACAATTTTGTAGCAGCAAAATTAACCAAAAATTGAGAATATTTGGATAATTTGCTGTTATTTCTCAAAAAACGATACGTTTTTATGATAAAACAGCCGATTTATAGGACAAATCTGGAATATTTGACAATTTATAGAGTTTTAAAACAATTTCTAAACGCTTTAGAACTAGATTAACATGCAAAACAAGAAATTATGTGGAAAAAACTCGCCCCGCCAAAAAAGGGCTGCGTTTAATTGGGAGCTGCGTTTATTTTGAAGATTCGATTTTGCCCCACTGCGTTTATTTGGGAGCTGCGTCTAAATGGAAGACTGCGTTTATATGCGCGCGTACGGTATTTCTGGACGGAAATTTTGTAATTTACATAATATGTGTTCAAAACATCGAGAAAATGAAGTTGGTTATTTTCCAATATTTTACTGATTTTACATATTTGTTTTGTTCCTTTATACTTAATCACCAAGCTTTGGTACCATCTGTGGATTTCTAGTTCGTCAAACGTGTGAATCGTTAAACAATTTATTGTAATTTGATTTGCTACATACTGAGTTCAAGCAATTTTGTATAAATATAAATATATGATGGTATTTTTTATATAGAAACTAAGATTTGAAGCACAGTGACATTTTGCATCGAAACTTATAATTCCCAATTTTAACCAACTTTGTATTAAGTTATTTGTATACTATTTTAAGATGTGTAATATTTTAAAGTTTTAGCTTTAAATTAACCATTTTGATTTTTTAACATATTAAACACTTTGAATGAAATCATACATACATAATTTGTTTGAATACTTTATTTTATACAAAAAGTATACAAAAAGAGGAATTAAATTACACGGATCATAGATGCTATACATTCACACAATACATGCATTCCTTACACCACTATGCTACAAAAGTGTTAGTGTAATAACTCTGCCGATGTTTCTACCTAGGTATTTGGTAAATAAAAGCATTACGGCGTGTCATCGGCAATATACGGATTGACGTAGGAAAAATCATTAGTGCAATCTTCCAATTCATTCTAACCTTATTGCGTATAATTATGATAATAGGAAAGAAGGCATCTTCCTCATTTTACAAAACTTCAACACAACTTTCGCCAATTGTTGCAGTATTAACCTTTTTACCCTACAAGGAGCAAGGTTTGGTGCATTTGTTTTTTAGAAATCTGTCCACGTCAGAGTGCGTACAATATATTGAGCAAAGACCTCTTTTTCTTGAAACGACAAATCTTCAGAAAAGCTTAGGACCAAAATATAAAATGTCATAAATGGCTGACTGACAGTTTTTATGAGGATATGTACACCAGAGCTGGGATGGTATCGCGATCCCGGGATCCCGTGGGATCGGGATCTTTCCGATTTCGTGGGATGTCGGGATTGCGGGATCTTGCCAATTTCATGGGATCTCGGGATCTGGGATCCTGCCAATTTCATGGGATCTCGGGATCTGGGATCGTGCCAATTGCTTGGGATCTCGGGATCTTTCGATCCCAGATCCCGCATTTCGGGATCTGGGATCAAAGCTCCCTTCCCAGCTCTGATGTACACAACACTCATTCTTACTTTTTACCAAAAGAAATTAAAAAATATTTGAATGCATAGAAAGTACACCGTTAAATCTATTGATAAGCTGAATAGTAATAATAAATAAAGAAACATTTTGATTCGTTAAACCTGAATAAACCAAAATTCGTTAAACCAAAATTTGATAATTTGAATTGTGATAGTACATTCATTCAAACAGGGATTCTTTTGATTGCCAAGTCATTTGTTTGGCTTGACTGCTTATACTACTACAATGATACAAAAACCGTATTTGTTCACACCCCGAAGACCGTCCTCAGGCAATTTGAATGCCAGATTTCGTTTAGACGTTCATGATGACAACGCAGTTCCAAACTTACTCGCGTTAGCTTTGTTTCCAATGGGTTGTTAATTGAAAATGTGGGCAACCAATAAGCTAAGATATTCTACGGATAAGGTGCGTATCCAATATTTGGGTATTATTACAAAATCTAATTTACGATTATAAATTGACCGCACAACGATAGTAAATTTTTGTTTATAGTTTTTCTCATATACTTCCGGAAAACTTGACACTACACCTTAGTAGAGAGTACCCACACTAGTTTTTGTTTCTTGTGACCTGGTAGGAATTGTTTATGCTGCAATCCACAAACGGAAAGTTATTTGCTTTTTTGACATTATAGAGTTGTCTCCTAATGGTTTTCTCTCTAGGCGATCAGCAATTATATAGGTAAAATAAACAGAATTTTGTTTATTTTGCAATGTAAAAGCAGTAAAAATAGTTGCAATTTATTGAATTTTTGTAATTTTCATATATAATACCTTTAATGTAGAATGTTTAGGTAAGCTCAAATCCGACTTTCTTAAATCTCTTGGTTACATCACGTATAATACTAGATTAGAAAATCATAAAATGTTGTTCAATCTTAGAATATTCTTTATTAATTGCAAAATCAGTCGTTTTTATAAAAATGAAAATTTGTATTTCACCTGTCCAATTGCAATTACTAAAGCCACAGGATCGCCACCAACCAGTGTTACTCATGCTCTGTAACTTAATATGCTTGTAAAAAGTAAACGAACCAGGGGAGTAGCTTGGAGCTCACAGTAATAATATATAATTCTTAACCTTCTCTGTATTTGCTCCTAGTATTATTCCAACTTCAATAGAACCAAACACAAAAATTATACAAAGCTTGGAATATTGATACGTTTGTTAATTACTTATTGTTAAAAACTTACTTCTAGCAATGAAATTCCACAACCTCAAACATTTCCGGATATCTGTGCTTCTAACGCGTTAGTTTTAAAAAGTAATTCAAGTTTTAAAACTAGAAATTGTAAAGCAAAAGAAAGAATCCAGAATAACATATTATTGCTTCTACACTTTATGGTTTATGCACTTTTTGTTTTACTTCCAGGAAAATTGTGTTGTTAGCAGCTTTGGAGGTGCATAATGAATGATGTACCAGCTTGAATTGTACATTAAAAAGTTTGTCACTAACGCAAATACTACATATAGTGTATGTCATATACTGTAAATACCACTGACCAGAGCTGCTACGATGATGCTCATAATGACGATGTGCATGATGATTACTATAATCATTACCTTGAATTATATTAGTAGCTTTGTCCAATTATATAGTTAGTCTTAATCAACTTATGGACTTGGTTTCGTTTGTTATTTTCTGGTGCAATGCGGACGTTTTGTGGGCGAGCAGACAAAGAAGCAATTTGAATTGGCATAACTATGAAATGCTCTTGCTGTTGTTAAAATGGTAGCTTACATGTTTTAAACCTAAGAAAGAAATATGATTTGTTTGATCAAAGGTTTATTTTGAAATTCACCAGCGTCTAAAAAGACTTCAGTGACTTACGAAGCTCTTTTTGATCTGCAGCTTGACGTCCTTTTCTTAGCCCCACCAAAAAGTGTAAATTTAGGAAACGTTTAGTCCAACTGACGCAGATAAGCCAAAATGTGAAGGTCTGTTATGGTCTCTAAAAATAAATTTTAGCTTTAATTCTTTTATATGAATATTGTTAAGTTTACCGTACCCCCATTCATACCCCCAGGTACTCCATGGGTGTATGCTGCTTTTAACTATAAGGCAGCCATTCTATGGCTACAATTACCTGATTAGCTTACAAAAAAATCAATTGAACATTTATCTTTATTTAAACGTAATCTGTATTCATATTTACTAGAACTTCAATCCAAAGAATTTCTTGACAACGATGATTTATCCGATTAAGGAAATTACATTTGTAGTAACATTTCACAAGACGGGGGAAAAGGGGGACCAGCTTTTTGGTTACCAACGAAATTTTTTGAAAATGCAATTGTTAAGCAGAATTTACCAAAGTAGCAAGGTATTTTTCGAAACAATACACAAAAAACTAAACTACAATTTTGTATTGCACCTGCATATCAAAAGTGCAGAATTGAAAGAGAATTCAAGCTTATGAGTAGTTGTACACATTTTTGTAATGTGACACGGCAATATGAGTTTCAGTAAGGGTAACGTTATTACAGTTTATTGGAATATGCGACACCCTAGCGACACCACACATGGAAGTAGATTAGCAGCGTGAAAAGTTGTTCACTCATAAAAACTGACACGCTTAAAACTGAAAACACCAATGAAAACAGTAATGTTACAACTAGTTCCCTTTTACGACTTATCATGGAGTTTTAACACTGGCTCTACTGCTTGTGCTTTGTCCTCGTACCTTAATAAGCTAAAAATGGTTATCAAGAAATCATAGTGCATTAGTTACACATTTTTATAAATGTCGAGTTCTACTGGTATCTCAACATATTGACATATCGTCTTCGTATAATCTGTATTTTCTAAATTTCCACGTCTTGTTGTAATTTACCTCCCATGAGGAAAATTAGACAATAAAACCCAACCTATTATTATTATCATTATTATATTAAGAACTAAGTATACAATGGTGTGATGAGGAATAAAATTTTCAGAGCATGTACACTTGTGAAAACAAGCACGTCTATTAGGAAGCAGCCACTAATGACGATACTTAACGGGATCAATGGGTCACTATGGTTATAAGGTTACGGCGTATGTTTAGTATCCTATCCTCTAGTGTTAAAAATAGTGACAGCGGTCAGTAACTCACTCAAAAAATCAGGTTTTTAAGGTGACGTCTTTAGTAGATGACGCCTTAGAATGTCGATATGACATATGGTTGGAATACATATGATGGTGTAATAAACTCCGAAGATTATGATGCTGCGCAGAGCGTAGGGGTAATATGATATCCAACAGAAATGACTAGATTTTGAGAGCTTGAATTTATAAGTGTTTTATTACCGATCACTAAACCAAATCTGAGGACCTGTGGGTGTACAGCACCCTTATATACAGAATGGAACTTAAGTCTAGACATTAATAGTAATTAAACGTGTTTACAATGTTGGAATAATCTTGGAACAATAAGTAGTTGGAAATAGTAATGACGCATGTAGAGGGGCTTCCCGTGAGAAACTTACACTTTGGAAGATGTTATGTTTGCCGCCGTATCCGGTGTAGATTACTGGAGGGAAACCCGACTGGTTGGAACTATGGTCATTAGAGTTATCTTAATCTAAGACATACTTAATTGGTTTACGTAATTATATTTCATAAAGTATTTCCCGTGGGAGCCATGTCATTTTCAAAGTGGTTCGAATACTGGACTAGCTGGTACAGCTTAGTTCAGTACATTGTCTTCCCCCTTAGGAAAATAAACGTTGATGTTAATTGGAACCATTTTTAAAATGACATTGGACCACATTTAAAACAAAAACAAAAAATAGTAATGATAAAGTAATGAATGGTAAAATGTTTAAAAATCAATATTAAATGTTATAGAAATATTATAAGTGTAAAGAAGATAACATAGAAGAATGTTAAGATGAGATAACAATCGTCATTATTAAAACATCTACACATCCATTAATTTAAACTAAAAAACAATATGAATAAGATGATAACAACTATATACATTCTCATATGTTTACAATATCTCAGTTTAATTAATATTCATCGAGTAATATCAATTAACTGGACATTCAATAACCTTTTGATATCATAGGTTTCGAGTAAACGAAAGCGATGATAATCATTTGAATGAATTGGGTCAAAGGTGTGATTTTCATTCTTGTTGATCATTTTTGATGATGGGGTTTCTGTTTGCGTCGTCAGATTATTTGCATCACTACAGTGGTTACACTAAATATCTGTATTCGTTACCCATGAATTACTTAACAAAATCCTAAAATATCGGATAATCCAAAATAAGAGATACCTCTCCTAATGTACCTATGCCTATTTCCTAA